>JAUMHE010000082.1:13922155-13940010 GCA_032359235.1 Enteromius mattozi
AATTGAACTGAACTGAATTCAACAATGAACTGGCTCGGGCTGAATTGAACTAAACTGAATCAACAATGAACTGACTCGTGTTGGCTGAATTGGACTGAATTAAATCCACATTTAACTTACTCAAGCTGAACTGAACTAAATTTTATCAACAATGAACTGACTTGAGCTGAATAGTGACACTATTCTGATTAGAGCTTCTTTACGGTGGAATTTGAATCATTTTCATTAGTAACATTTTCATGTTAATTACTGTTCACAACTTTGCTGCTTTGAATCAATCTGTACTGTATAAAGCACTGTATAAATAATGGGGATTTGACTCCACTTGTATTAGGGGAACGCTTATAGTTCTGCAAACTGGTTAAACATTAACTATTTTAAGCAAACTCATTTTCATTCATTCTCACATTTTGAACAGAATATCATGTTAAGTTATTTTTGTATTCAAGTCAATAATTGAACAGGCAGCTAGGAAATGAGGCATGGCCACCTGAGGTTATGTACACATTACCAGCCTTGAACCAAAGTTGTGATGTAAACATTTGACAGGATCGTGTTCATTTTCACATGAGGGCTAGATGCCACAGAGGTTAAATGGAGAAGAAAATACAACTGACTATGAGGATTTCTTTTCAATGAGAGCAAATGTCTTGCTGGATTTGAAAGCGTAAAAAGACTAAATAAACATAATAATGTCGATTGGATTTTTTTATATTATTGCATATATTTGCATGCACTGGGGTAGCTGACATGATGTTTTAATTAGTGATTGCAGTATATAAATATACTTTTATGCACATCCAAATCTCTGCTATGCTAGATGCCACACTTCACTATTATTGTGACTTGTAAATTCCACATCTATGCTTGTATTACTGGTATAAATTGTGTTATGACCTGCTCCGAGCTGAGGCTGATTGACTGCTTGCAGACGATCCATGTGACGCTCTCGAGCAGAGGAGGGGTGGTCAGAGACCCCAGGTATGTCCAGTAATCCAGAGACTCCGGGAGCAGTACGGTTGGGTCAAAGTTTGCGAAAGTGGTCTGTGTTCCCTGCAAGACAACACACACAGTGGACCATGAATCCAGCAGAACTGATTTCAATATTTAGCATGAAGTAAAACTGACAACAACATGAAACTGAATTGGACATGACATGCCTTGCATTTGATCGCATCCATGGCTTCCAGAAGCTTCTGAAGATTGGGATTTGCTTCACCAATCTGTTAAAAAAAAAAAGTCAAGAATTTGTGGAATAAAGTGGTTAGTACTTTCACGTAATGAAAGACTGTATACTAATTTTAAATTATTTTGTGATTAAGGCACAATGTTTTGTTTATTTTTTTATTGTTTGTTTATGCAAAACTACCATGAGAAAAATTGATGAAACCATTTTGCGAATTCATCTCTGTGTTTGCTGATAAATTAGGCTTTAAAATACCTAGAAAGACTCAATATCAATTTTAAAAGATTGACCAAGGCAAACATATTTTATTTGATTTATTTTATATCAGAAAAAGTAATGAAATTATTATTTAACTCTTGTGTTTGCTGATAAAGTAGGCTTTAGAATACTATTATTTTATCATTTGTTTTGTGCAAAATTATTATTAGAAAAAGTAATGAAATTATTAAGTGAATTCAGTCCTGTGTTTGCTAATAAAGTGGTTAGTAATTAGGCCCTAAAAATGAAAGACTGTCTACTAATTTTAAAAGAATGTAACTAAGGCATAATGTTTTATTTCTTTTTTATGTTATTTGTTTTGTTTTTTTTGTTTATGCAAAACTAACATGAGAAAGAAAAGATGAAGCTATTTTGTGAATTCATCTGTGTTTGCTCTTAAAGTAAGCTACAAAACAACAATTTTAAAAGACTGACCAAGGCAAAGTATTTTAATTTTATTTTATTAAGTTTGCTAACTTAGTGGGTAGTAAACAGGCCTTAAAAAAGTGTTTTAATTCTATTTGTTTTGTGAATTTGTCCCAGTGTTTGCTGACAATGTTGCTAGTAAATAGGCCCTAAAAATATAAGCCCTCATTCTAATTTTACATTTTAATGAATTCGTACCAGTATTTACTTAAATAGGCTCTAAAAATGTACAACTGCACACAGACCTCTAGAAAAACTCCAACCACAGCGAGACCATCAGGCTTGCTGGCTGCTTCCCCAAAGCTGGGATATTCTGTGTTCCAGTGGACCAGATGGAGCTAAAGATGAGATTATTAGGAACATTAATACTTAATTATAAAATAAAGCATCTCATATCATTCATTTTTCCCAGATTCATACCTCAGCTGGGTAGCATTTCCCATCGACTGTATGTTCAGAGCCCTTGTCGTCACAGGCTCCCCAGTGGAAGTGGAACTGCTTGAGTCTGTATTTGCCTGAGATCGGGCCTTCCGTCAGAGCTAATGCGGGCAAACGCAGAAAAAAATGATAAATGTGATGTCAAAGTCTGTTACATGCTCTATACAGTAGGTACAGATTGTTAAACAGGCTAAACATGGTTAAACTTGCTACACAGGTTTCATCCAAGTTCACGTGAATGACACTTAAACCATTCACTGCTTAACAGCTTCAGTGCAATTATTTGTAAGAACATGTGTGTGATTTCCCATAATTCTAAGCAAAATAGCTGTGTCATTGGAGGGCGAGATAGCTGAAGGGTCAAGGAGGTGTTACACTGGTATTTTCACATATTCATTTAATTTTCGGCACCTGCTTAGACATGCAGTAAAATAAACTATAACCCATAAATAAACATAACCTTTAAAAATAGTGTGCAAACTATCTATTTAAAGACTTTTAAACACTCTAGTACAGCATGCTATTGTAAATTAATGTTTAACTAGCAAAAGCCAACTTTTGAACTGCCTTCCAATTCTTCCTGAAAGAGCACGTTTGGAAGTATGCGGCTATATTCGGCAATAATACCGTGGGATTGCATTAGTGTCAGACGCAGCTTATATAACTTTTCCTTCTAAATATTATCTAGGTTAACACTGCAGTCGTTTCAAGAACCCTCTGCCTAAGTAAAGATAATGATTAATACAGGAATAGACGTAGCTTAGTTAATTATAAAGAATGAACATAGAGGTCACAAACTTGAGCTGTCGTCATCATCAGCGAAGGTCACTTGGAAGGAGTGTCCATTATTCAGGATGTCCAGTGAAGTGGAGGGGTCGTACTGCAGTTTAAGAGGTTGGAGGGATTTATCATAAGATGCTGTAGTTGGTTGAATGTCTATGGGAGACTGGCGAGGTCCGTTAGCAATGGGGAAGTGTTCACACCATTTCTCGGGTCCTGCAGTGGAAGGTGATACAGATACAAACCATATTCATCTGAGACAAAAAGACATTTACAGCATATTTTTAAAACCAAATTTGAGCAGGGCTATTACTAGACATCAATATTTAGATTATATGTATTTTTCATTGGGTACTTTTTTTAATTACAACAGTTGCTGAATACCCCTACATCATTTCCTTTATTGGAAAATATAATCAAACAAAAATAATATTATTACCTTTATGTTTAAAAAAAGTACGCATGTGAGACACAATGTAACAAAAAAGAGCTAATGATATCTAAATTAATAAATATTTATGTTAATTTAAAATGATAATCTGCATCTTAAATAATCCACAATTATGTCAAGAAAAATTCATTACGTCACTGCCTTTAATAATAATAATAACAGTAATAGCAATAACATAAAAATGTATTTAATATCCATTTAAAGTGTACATTTGAATTGCAGTGTCAAAGTTATTATCTGCATTCTGTATTAAATAACAGTTATGTGAAGATGATCAAATATCCTTACATTGTTGCCTTTAATAATAATAATAATAATAATAATAATATGGTCAAACTTAATGAATTAATGAATAAAAATATATTCTTAATAATAATTATGTGTTTATGTTGAACAAAAATGAGATTATATTAAATGATATGATTTCAATAATAATAATAATTATTATTATTATTATTATTATTAAATATGCAATGTGCATTTTAGTGCATTTAATTGCACAGTGTCTAAGGTATTTTCTGCATTTGGTATGAAATAAAAATCCACATTCGTGTGAAGAAAAAAGTAAATATATTTGGTACAAAAACACAAATTGATGTGCATAGTTATGCACATAATATAGCTACCGAAAATCTGTACATTTTGCACTTGTCACTGATAGTGCTGACTGTGCAGTAGCCAAGGTGAACATGTCTTAGTTGCAAAGAGGGTAAATGCAGATAATGAGGCAAAAAAGACAGATTTCATATTGACATATCCTATGAAAACGTGTGAGTTATTAAAAATCCTAATTGCATGGGGGGGTCCTACCGTTATGGTCTGCGTATCCCCATCCGTGAGACATTATGACAGCTGCGCCGCAAGAGTCTTCAAGTGTCCTGAAGCAGTGTCGGTGTCCTCGGACAGATGAGCTGGGGGTTTATATAGCGGCTTTCTGGACGCTGTTCGCCCACATGACCGTACATTAAGTGTGATCAGCAGCAGGAGGAGCTACTGAGAGATCGATACTGCGCGCTCTCCATCCGCGTCTCTCTCGGAATGCGGGATCTCGGCGGCGGCGGGAATCTTCTGCTTTGATCTGCTGCTACATTCTAAAATTCTTACCATTTTGCGATTGCGTAATCAGTTACTTGTGGCGCGTCTGGTTCTGGTGACGTAGAGTGACAGTGTGACATGATAATAGTGACAATGAGTGCAGTAATGATTCGTCACTAGCACGGAGAGTGAATGGCGGTTTTGCGCAACACTTTAGCTGGTATTTGACGGTTTTCAAAGAAACACCCTGTAGCTGAAGACAAATTTATGGGAATGTTTTTTTTTGTTTGTCTTTTTTTAAACGGAATACCTTACTCAAATGATGCATGTAGTACTAATGCCTTATAATGTCCACGTGTATCACTAATAGATACACTAATAAGAGTCATTTGTGTCTTATTATTATTAATATTATTATTGACTAAATAATATATAATAGGGTATAAAATATGAAAACTGTGTTGATTAATATAAACGTTAGGACACATCGCTTGTAATTTCACTAGAGACTGAAACCAATGCGATTTTAGTCTTGATATTTTTAAATAGCGTGTATGTTATTTGTATATGTATGTGCATGTAAAGTTTGGCATATTAATATAAAGCTCTTTATCAATTCATTTGAATCTAAACTTGCAATATAAAGTGATTGAGTGCCATCTGGTGGTCGAGTGTCGAAGCTACTATTGTCTGCGAAATTTCTAATATTGATAAATATTATGTCTATGATAATATGATAATATTTCTGTATGTATATCACTAAAATATACACTAATAATAGCCAGAGTAATTTGTGTCAGACTATTTATATTATTACTTTTAATCATTGGCTCAAGAAATAAATAATAGTGTATGAAATATAAAAACTTTGTAGATATTTTTGTGCATATGTAAGGTTACAAACATTCTGAATTTGTAATGCTTTATCAATGTACTTGAATCTGAGCATGCAAAATAAACAATCGAGTATGGGCCAAATGTAGCTTTCAAATTTATCTTGTGTAGACCTAATATCTATTGACCTAAAAAGCATACATTTTGTATAAGATATAGGCTACATATACCTGTGTGTGTGTGTGTGTGTGTGTGTGTGTGTGTTCACTAATTATTTAAGCAGATTAATTTAATACCTGATTGCATTAAGTATTATTACATCTTATATTATTCTGTATGTTTTTTATTTATAATTATTTCTATATGAACCCTGATTGCAGTCTTATGGCTGAGAGTAGTTAAATTTCATATTTGCATGGATGAATGGATACATAAAGTGCACAATACGTTGTACCAACCTTTTTATCAGTTTATAGATCATTGATCTGTAACAGAAAATATATTTCCTACGCCTAGATCAGAAATCGTGACCTTATTTTAAAGTTTCGCGTAATCTCCACACCACTAGATGGCGCTGATGCACCTTTACAGTGAAGGAAAAGCACAGTCACAGCAGACACGTGGATGTGATTAAGAGCTGTTCATAGTTGAAACTACGTTTTTCTGTTTATGGAGTAGATGCGATGTTTTATACGCAGTTGCATTTGTTTTGTTAGACACGTTTAGTGTAGAATCGAGTGTCATCTAAGCGTGATCTAGCCACATACTGGTCTCATAATATTGAACTGGTAACATTATCACATTGCTACATTGAGTTGAGTCTACAGGAGAAATGGCCAAAAATAAACAGAGAGGCAAAAAGCAGCAGAATGTTTTTCAGATTGCGAACAAGCAGGCAAAACCCAAGACCAAAGCGAAACCCGTCAAGACCTCCTTGAAGCACGTGAGTTCAAGTTTTGTTTACATCGATAACGCGCCATCGGGACTGTACACACTTTCGTAGATTTTCAATATAAATAAGTTGATATTCTGCCCACAGATAAACACTTTGAAAAATGAAAAAGTGGAGAGCTTAAATGAGATGTTCACAGAAGTGCAGCGAGATGTCAAGAGTATATCAAAATCAGCATCCAGTGAACCCAAAAAAGCACAGAAGGTCAGTTTTTCCTGTTTTATCTTCCAATTTGTAGCTTCAGATTGTAAGCAATGTCCAAATGTATTTGCCTCTAAATGCCACTGTCATGTTATGTCATCAAATGCAATGTCATTTCATGCATCATGTGCCAAAATGCGTAAATGCTTAATGTTGACCGCCTCATCACATGCAATCTGTATATTTCAGGTGGTCAGAGAAGCTCCACGTGAAGCTGTTAATGTGGATACTGCTGCCCAGCTTTTCTCTCAACTGTAGAAGACCCTTTTAACATGCTGGAAATGGACTAATCACAGACGCCTCATGAAAAAATCCTAAAAACAAAAATAATTCGTAATGACTGCAGATCATCAATGTTATTTATTACATGAATATCCCTGTGTAGTTTATTTGTTTGCAGTCTGTGCAGAAGTGCATGATTTCTATTGTCTTTGCAGGACTGGTTTTGTACATGCACTCTGCAACAGTGTACGTTAAGCACACTACCAAGTTGAACGTCCCAAAAATACGTTAGTGAGTTTTCCTAGATTTGGATATTGTAGATGCTCGCTGAAGCATAAAGAACAAAGTCCTTAAAGACTGAATTCTATCCGAGCTGATTTGTAATGAGTTGAGTCAGCTGTAACAGGCTTTATATAGTCTCCGGATCAATGTTTGAACTTGTGACCCAGTGGAAAGAGAGATGTCCACTCGAGTCGCTGGAATTGAGATCGTTAGCTGATGTTTTATTTTATGTAGAGGTGGGGCTTTTTTGCGGTTCTCAGCGCTTGAAACGATCTCTTCAGAGCTTCGTTGTGAACCTGCTTAAAGCTTTTTGGAAACACGAGTTCTTAGTTCAGACACGAATTAAAATTATGTAATTTTACTGAGCCTTGTGTTGTTCCAAACCCGTATGATTAAAACGATTTTCATTGTAGAGCAAAGTTCTACTTCAATTCCTGTGTGCAAAAATGATCTCGAGTCTTTTGTGCTGGTTTATGATCACAGAAAAATGAACATGAGTTTTGAGAACTAATAAAATTAATGAATGAGACATTTGTGTACGAGTAGATTGTGAGTTAGTACATGCAAGAAACAAGAAAGTGATACTTTTATTTAGAAAAGATGCATTAAATTGAACAAAAGTGACAGTATGTTACATATAGGGTGAATTACCCTAAAGTGGTACTTTTTTTTTTTTTGCATTTAAGACTTTAGTGAAATATTGTCCCACTTCAGTGCAATTCACCCTATTGCGTATATTAATATTACAAAGGACTTTACTGATTTCTGTTTTATATAAATGCTGTTTTAAATTTTCAGAAAAGATGTTTCATATTTTCCACAAAAATATATACCATAGCTGTTAACGTTTATAACAAAGACATTTTTCTTTAGCGCTGAATCATGTGATTTCTAAAGAATCGTGTGACGAAGAACACTGTATTAATGTCTTCTGAGATTTCAGCTAAAAAGTAGTTTGTGTAATACCACTACACAATATAAATATGAATTTGAAAAAACATGACAAAAATTTACCATCCCCAAATATTGTAATTGTTTATGTTCTTTGTTTCCTCTGTGTTGTGATAACAGCTCAAGGCCACTAGAGGCCAGACATTTCTAATAATAGCACAGCAAGACTGCAGTTCACCAGACATCTACTTATTTTTCTCCTTTTCACTTAAATATAACTAAACATAAGGAAAAGTATACAAATTTTTTTTTAATATTCAATTTGGAAAGCGTGCATCTGTGGCTGACACAATTAAGCATGCAGTGTTTAAGAAAAACAAATATGCTCATAATACAGCTTCTTTATTGGCATCTATGATCCATGAAGAACCTTAACATCCATGAAACGACAAGATTCTCTGTATTGGAAAAAGCTTATTTATTTAATTTTTCTTTACACTAAGTAAAAACAGTGGTTCTTTTAAGAACTGTTTACTTAAAGGTTCTTTGGGAACACTTTTGGACCTGTATTTTTTGGACTGTGGCTTTATGCATCCTCTGTTTAAACCTTTCTGAGAGTGCTATGAGAGTTCAGTGGCGCGTATATGCCGTCCTGACAGTCTCATAGTCTAAGCAGAACATTTGTGGGTGTTGAGATTCATTCAATCTGCCATCAAGCTTTTAACCGAAGACTCGGAAGCATGAATATATCAAACCTTTAAGAAGGATGAAAATAATGAGTTGCTCTCTCATTGTGTAGTTATCCACAGTATACCTTAAGCAATAAAGTATCATAATGCAAAGCACATTGCTTTCTCTTTTAAATTAAAATATTTTTTTCCATCAAAAAGGCTATTTTTAAAATTTTCATGAATAATAAAAGTCGGCAGGCGCTAAGAGATTTGTGCAAATTTGGCTGTCAATACATGTCTCGCCTCACTCAAATTTAAGAATGTTGCAAAATACCATTTTTTTATGTGCTAGGATCCATATTTTGTGCTCTGCTTTTTCAGCAGCTGTTTATGTTGTCTCTTGGAACAGCTGGGGGTCTTTCATAAGGCAGTGAAAAGGCATAAATATATAATTCGACTGGTAAATCAGCAGCATCTCTTCAACACATGTTGTTCATCTTTTGCAGAAAAACATGATTGCTTTCTACGCACAATAACAAACAGTCGTCGAGCACTTCGGTGTCCAAATCTTCCTCAAACAGGAAATGGGGATTTTCTCCGAGGGTCCGGAAAAGAGTTAGGTGTGTGTGAGGTGAGGTGAAAACGCACACACAAACGTTTCCTCCACAGCTGTCAAGCAGTCCTCTTCTGATCTTCCTGATGCTTTGCAGTGAGATTCTGAGCCCTGCACAGCATAAAACTCAGAGTCTAACACACTCAAACACACACACACTGTTCACAGAACTAATGTGCCACCTTAGACTGTTCTTTGGCTCAGTCTTGCACTCATTTGTCACATACCCACAGATGATATCATTTCCAGACGCCTGTTTATGTGGGAAAGGGTTTTATATGGGAAAGTAAATGGATCTTTACAAGCAGACTTTCCTAACCGAAGGGAGCTGTCAGCAATTTGGCTCTGCATTAGTGCAGTGAAGCTCTGCATTATCCGGGTCTCTCTGGTAATTTCAGCATTACTGATACTGTCTGATGGAAAGCACTTAGAATTCCATGCACCGCTGTTGTTGCTGCCTGCAAAACCTCCTAGAGATCTTCAAAACAGGTCAGATCAGCCACAAACCGTGAGGTCGAGCTGGTATTGATGCAGTCCCCCTAGAAACCCGAGCTGGATAAAGAGTCAATCAATGTTAATTCCTCAGTAGCGCTTTGCAGTGCCCTGCATTTGCAATGAGATGCGTGTTCGGTTCTGGTGTGGCTGACTGAAAGTAGGCTACCTGATATAAATGCTTGTATTTATCTCGGATCAGGTGTTATCCAGCTACTTGTAAGATAGCAACTGAAGGGGCTGATTTTTCAATATGTCATCCCTTTGGTACACAAGTAGTAACTTTTGGGGAAAAACATTGGGGGAAATTGTTATTTGTGATGGAAATCATTGTCAAATATTGCACTTTTGCCCCATGATGGAATGAAGTTAAGAAATGAAAGTTAACACCTTAAGTTCTTGAATAAGCACCCAGTGTCAATAATATGATTTTAAGCACTGAATCAACTTTAGCACTTTGGCTGCTTTGGAAATGCTTATGACAGTCAAAGTGCCTACCCCTCAGTGGAAACTTTCCTAACTTTTTGACACAATCAGGGTTGCTCGATTCTGCTGTCAATCCCACAATCCCCCACAACAGCCTGCTGCTCGGGCTGCTCATAGTCAGGTTAGCATCATATTTAATTCTTGAAACCGAGGCTTTGAGAAATACAAGTACAGTGCATTCAGTGTGGTGAATACCCAAAGTTCAGCTGACAAAACGTTCCAGAAAAAAACATCCATAAAATAGCTGTGACTTGTGAATTACAACTCGTTTAGGATGTAATTTGGACTTTTGTTGGGACCAGCTGGGATGCTGGTTGATGCCGGTCCTTGGCTGGTCTTAAGCTGGTCGGACCATCTTAGGAACCAGCACATGACCAGCTTAAACCAGCATCCCAGCTTCAAAACAAATCTATGCTGATTTTTTCAGCAGGGAAGTTTCTGCGTCTCGATCATGGTAGTACTGTCTATGTAGGGTCAGAGAGGTTTGGAACAACATGAGGTGGGTGAGTAATTAATGACTTTTTCATTTTTGGGTGAACTATCCCACTGAATTTAACATGGTGTCTGATAACAGTTTGTAGTAAACCATTTGAAAGCATTCTCTCAGCTCTGCTGCAGTGGACACTGAAGGCTCACACATAGCAACAGATATTCTCATCATAAATGTGCTCCATTTTGCAGTTTATATTGGCAAGAATCCCTCCTCTGACTGGAAGGCTATGTACAGTAACCAATCACCATTTGTTATGTTTTACGTGCCATATTTAGCAGCGTGTAAATCTGAAACTTTAAAAACAGATTTCCCCGATTTCAGTCTCTGCTGTTCTGCAGTATGACACAGCTTACTGTTAAAAGGCGCATATGGGCTTTCCCCGTATTTTAGGTACAGGAATATCCAAAAGTACACAGTGCAAGTCGTTTAACCGGCCAATTAGAGATTGTTTGAGGAGCCCGAGGTTGAGTGCGGCTCAGTGTGTGTGCATTTCAAGCTCTTTAAAGGTCTGAGCGGAGCTCGTTTCACACACCAATGACTCACTGCTCACCGCAGACATTCATAATTATAGACAATCTGGTGATTAACCCTACGTCCTCACATCACATCTCGTTATGCCCTGAATGCCACCAAGATGAGAAAAGGTGCTGCTTTTGTTCACATTAAGACTCAAATTGATTTAGCTGCTCCAGAGCTCGTAAAGAACAGCGCCATTAAATCAAACCATGGCTGACCTTCAGTAAGTGAGAACTACATGTTCTCCTGCGGTTTCTGAAGTTGAATTACAACCTGTACTTGTACACAAGCATAGTCTTTTTGTATTTTTTAAGAAAATTCTGTAATGTTTAATGGAAATGATCTTATACACCACTTATGAGATTGCATATACGCTTTCTGGAGAGATTTTATTATTTTCTGTCTGATTTTTAAGAATTGTAAATGAGCTTTCAGCTGAGAGTGGATGGGAAACCAAAAGCAAAAGCCATTTCACTCGTGGACCAAGTTATTGCATTTTGACGAAAATGTACTGATGAATTGAAAACCTTAGAAAAATGAAAATTCTGCCATCATTTACTCAGTCCCTGCTGCTAAGAAACCTGTACGAGTTGTTTGCTTCTGCTGAACACAAAGGAGAGCTTTTGAAGAATGCTAATACCCAAACAGTTGATGATTGGCTTGCATAGTATTTTTGTTCCACTCTCAGAAATAAAGGTACAAAAGCTGGCACTGAGGTGGTACCTATTTAAAAGGTACATGTTTGTACTTGAAAGGTCCATTTTTGGTACCTTAAAGGTAGATAGTAATACTTAAAGTGTACATTTTGGAACCTAATAAGTACAAAAATGTACCTTTTGAAAAGTACCGCCCCAGTGACAGCTTTATACCTTTATTTCTGAGAGTGATATGGAAGAAAGTCAATGGCTCTGTCAACTGTCTGATCTGTTCATCAAAAGAAAGAAACTGCATATCTTTATATATGTAATACTATATTATTTAGTTATTTAAATTTCTTGCCTTAAGAGGAACTGAAAGTATATAAAAACTACTGATTGCTTTAAACTTTTGCATGACCAGTGCTACAAGTCAAAATAAAACACTTTTTTTTGTGTGCTGCTTGCACAGCTTGACAGAAAATTGACATTTCTGACAAAGCCTGATGTGGATTTGTGTAGGACGGAGGCACATCAATGCTGATTTGACCAGGAATCAGAGGACTAATCATAGATCAGGACAGCTGTAAGTATATTCTTGAATGGTTTCATATGAGTCTTGTTGAGAATAATCACGGAGAGCTGTGCTGCCCACCGGCTGCTGCCGCATTATCCCAGCTTTTTCTTACTCTACACCAGCTACTTCACGCTCAGTCCATTTCCCTTCGCCGGTATTGATTACATAAAGTCTCTCTGATTGCAAAAAGACCCTTGAGAAGTCTTTCTGCCGGGTGCATGACCTGAAGACAGACGGAAGAAAGTCTGATCCTGGTATCAGCTCTGGAACGGGATTGACTCTGAGATTCCCTTCCTGCCCTTTCTCTGCTGTAGCCTTCAGTCATTATTATCTAGTGACTTTCAGAGTGCTGAACTGTTGGAGGAATTACTCCAGCTGATTTTCAGTCTATTGAGTTTCATCTCACACAGCCCGAATAGTCTTTTTAACTCTAGTAGCAGCAAGCTAAATTGTGTGTTTAAGAGTAGATTTTTATGGAAACATGCTCTAGTTTTTTTTTGTTTGTTTTTTGGGGATTTTTAAATTGACCTAATCTTACAAATATGCAGCTTCTCGTTTCACAAGACTTTAATTGGTGGACCGGAGTGTTGTGGATTACTTATGGGTTATTGCGATGTTTTTTATCAGCTTTCTGGACTCTCATTCTGACGGCATCCATTCACTGCAGAGGATGCAATGGTAACTTAATGCTTCAAATTTTTATTTTTGGGTGAACTATTCCTTTAAAATGAACTAATACAACAAAATTAAAGAACATTATAATTACTAATTAATTTCATTATATTTAGTCAATTTAAATTTCTAAATAGGAAATTAATCCATTTGCAATTTTTGAAATATTTATTACATTAACAGAAAACGGACAGATTTATTTTATTTTAATTTTTTTTATTTATTAATTTATTTATTCATTTGTGTCACTACCCCAAGTGCAAAAAGAAAAGACTGGCTAGTGCCGAATTTCTGTAGTTTTTTAGTTGAGTTTGAGTCTAATTTAACATTTATGTTACATTTGTGGTTATTTAAACATTTAAATATTATATATCATTATTAAATTTCTAAAATTAAAGGCTTTGTACATGTAATTATTATGACTCCATACATCCTTTTATGACTTCTTTGAGGGGGTCAAGCCAAATTATAAAATATTTATAATATTAAGACATTAATTGTATGACAGATTTCCATCAATCTAGACTGAATATTTTTAAAATGGTGTATATATTTATTACAAATTCAATTAATCAATTGAAAATATGAACATTTACAACAAAATAAACTAAAATATACCATTTGGTAACTAAATTTAATTTTGCATTAAATAATTAAATAAAACTAATTCAAAAACGTTTTTTAAAAATAAAAAGTTTAATACTTAATAATTATTTGTATTTAATTATTATTAATATTATTATTAAAGAGTGTACGAGGGTCATATGCCCTAAAATGGAGTAATGTCTTATCAGCAGAGGGCTGATAACACACATCTGCAATGTCTGGAAACTCATAAATCTCAAATCATAGCAGATAGTAATTATTGAGCGCTGCTGGTGCATGACCTCTTCAAGTCATTGCCCATCAGAAGCAGTTCAGTCCGTTCAATCAAACCTCAAGGAACATCGGTCTACAGAGAGACATACAGACCCCAGACATCAGGAACTGATGAGGACATGGAAGCCTTTCCCTCTTCAGCAGTGTTGAAGGAAATCAATATGCAATTTTCTCTTTGAATCTGCACTGGATCCTAAAAAAAAATCCATTTTCCATTCCTTCCACCTGAGCTTCTGAACAGCTGGGTCAACAGCTTTTGTTGCTCAGACGTCAGTAATTAAACTACTCAGCCTGAAGACTCTTAATGACTTGGAGTTGCATTAATAAATCTAAATGAATAGAGATTAAGCTGGTGACTGGCAAGACTTAAACATGATAGAGATGCATTAAATAACATGAAATCAGAGCTTTCTTTGGTATTAAAATGCAGTCTCAGTTCACTTTAACATCAGTTGGCTCTAATGAAACTTTAAAGGTTCTGTCTATTACTAATAATAAAATAACTGTGTTTTATATAGCACCTTATGTAAACTAAAAATGGTTATAAGAAGTAATCAACAGCAGTTGAAAGTAGCATTAGATGAACTAACAAAGATAATTACTGTACATCTAAAATATGAATTATTCTTTTCAACATTAGAAAATGTAGAAATTTTTCATGAGGAACTGGCTATTTTATTTATTTATTTTTTTACTTTGAATTAACATCGAATTAAACACAAAATTATCATGTAGAAAGAAATATATTTTCTTACTAATCGGTTGTATTTCGAACTTTCCAAAAAATTTTTTTACAGTGTACTTTATTGACATCAAAAGTTTTAGTTAAAGTAACTATTAAAATCAATTTAAAGTAATGTTAACAGACAAATAGAAACGGTAACCAATGTACAATGACTAACAGTAACTGAGTAACTGAGATATTGTCAATTGCTACACTTTAAATATAAATAAATATATATATATATATATATATATATAAATTTTTTTTTTCTCCATATATTGAATTTTATAAAAAATATATAAAATAAATACTTCAAGAAAATACCCTTCAGTTTTTTTATTTTTTTTGTTGTTGTAAAAATGTAAGAAAATCATTTAAGAAATGTTAAATAGTATTATTTCATAGTAGATTCTAGATGACCTGTCAAAACTCTTTCCATTAATATTTATTTATTTTATGGCAGTGAGAGTCATTAGAAAACGTTGCACAGATTATTGTCATAACAACAAACTTCATTTGAATATTTTTCAAATAAGGCCTGTGGAAAAAAGTCCATATCCAGCCCTGAGCTAATATAATATAAATGTTAATGAAGATTTGTGCAGTGAGCTGGGAGATGAGTATTTATAATGCTGCAAAACCACTTTAACTTTTGGATATAAAATTGGATATTGGATTCCTTCTTTCCTTCTTCTTTTTTTCTTTTTTTTTTTTTTTGCAGGATGATATAGTAACACAGCTGACTGTAAAATAAATTAGGCCAATACTGAGTAATGAAAAAACTTGACTATTTGGCGAATCCCTATCAGTTTAAGCCGATATGAAATGTGAAACCTGTATAATTGTTTTCAGTCTTATTTGGGGAATGGTAATGCAGCTGGAATCCATCCAAATGCAAATGTGTTTCCTCATTCATAATGCATCCATGTATAAAATCATGATAATTTGATTCTGAAAAGTATTTTGTAAACAATAAATGTCGTTGGGATTTTGTTACGATATAAGAGATAAAGTCATTGCATATAAAAATGTTGCTATCCATTTTTTTCTTGAGATTTCACTGAAAATAAATGCAAATATGGCTGTAATAAGTCAGTCTGACGGCATGATGGTTATTCGGTCATTTATATTCATATAATTAATCAATCAATTTAGTGCTTTCCAAACAGCTTCTTTCATTTTAGCTGTAATTGTCTCATGAATGTTGCCGAAATGAGATCGGGAAGAAGTTAATACAATGAACTGATTCCATGTGAAGTGGCCAGTGGCCCTAATTAACCCAGACATTTGGTTTTGATGTTGATAAATTGAGTGTGTTTGATTCACCATCTGCTACAGCTGCACTCAGGTGCATCCAAACCCTCGACAGGTGCTGCGATTCTTCCCCCAGCAACCTCACTCATGAATGTGCGAATAAATATAGGCCAAATAAAAACAAAAACTCGTGGTAATTATACGCAAAAAATGTACAGCTTTCTCTGCTGTCAAAAATATTTTATAGGTTTAATAGTACTAAAAAGTGGTATTTTGAGGCTGATAAATGATATTGTAATATGCACCCTATGTTTGAATGAGCCACAGAAATAGCCTTATGACCACCAGTAAATATTATTTTATTCTTAAAGGAACAGCGCACACAAAAAAGGCAAACTGGCTGAAAACGTACTCACCCTCAGGATATCCAATCTGTTTCTTCATCGGAACAGATTTGGAGAAATGTGTCATTGCTCATCAATGGATCCTCTGTAGTAAATGGGTGCCGTGAGAATGAGAGTTTGTAAGAAACAATCTTAAACTCAAACCATTGTTTTCGGCTAAAATATGAGTCCTCTATCCATAATGTTGCTTTCTGCAGTGAAAAGGTCATCTCATCTGATTCAGGAGAGAAATATGCACAGCTCAAGCACCATTTAAATGGTTCTAAACAAACATGATTGTTGATTTGTGAGAGGACAGCGGATGGACTTCGTCACTGGAGGAGTGTTTTCATATAGAATATGGACTTGTATTTTAGCCTTTGATGATTTAGTTTCTTACAAACATGCAGCTTTTCATGTAACAAGAAATTAATTGACGGACTGGAGCGATGGATTATTGTGATGTTTTTATCAGATGTTTAGACTAATTCTGACGGCACCCATTCACTTGAGAGGATTCATTGGTGAGCATGTTATATGTTCTGATGAAGAAATAACTATATTGGATTGAAATTAGCTTTTTTTTGTTTGTTTAACCATTCCCTTTAAGCCTATGCCTTTTAGACTGAATTTGAAATATCATATCCGGTTCCGCCTCACAATAAATATAGAAAAAATGTTTTTATTTTCCGCAATTTTTATATAGTGATTGTAATGGCAGTTTTTCTCTAAACCACAAAGCCTATAGCCAGACAACAAATGAACAACTGAAAATACATTAAAATAATTAACATGCCAATCATAAAAATATCTTTACAAATAGTTTACATTTCTATACAATATGAAGTAATATTACTATGTCTCTGAGCTGAGCTGTTATGAGACCAGTGACCTAAACCGTATAGAATAACTTTTCTCTCAAACATGACACTGATTTCAAAATATAGAAAAGAAGACTCAATTTTGTTTTTCCAATGGATCCATTTTCAATCAATCCTTTTTTTTATGCTATACACATCTTTCCACAGTCTGATTCAAACAAACAAATTATGTACAATAGCAGAATGAAAATGTCAGCAGAACGAATATGAATATTCTGAAGGTTTTTCTGTAAATCTGCCATACAAAAATAGAGTTCATTATAACACACTCCATACTGAATGACATCATAGAGAACAGAAACAGTGACTACTACATGTCGCTCTGATTTACACACAGCTATGCATGATAAAAATGAAATACAGTGACAATATCATCTTTACAGTATCATTACAAATTATGACACATTAAGACGTAATTCATTTTTTAGAGTTACTGCGGTCTGACAAAATTTCAGTCTCCTGAAGTAAGTATAAGAAGATGAAACTTATTTGGCAGTATGGAGCTAAAATGTGTTCATTAAACCAAGTACTTATATTTTTTTTTACTTGATTTAGTCAGGGAAAATTATATGTATTTTGCTCCATGGAGTACAATTACAGAATCACACACACACACACACACA
>JAUMHE010000082.1:13944810-13963401 GCA_032359235.1 Enteromius mattozi
TGTGAGCTGTAAGGTCTTGTATAGACAGGTGTGTGGCTTTCCTAATCAAGTCCAATCAGTATAATCAAACACAGCTGGACTCATTGAAACTGAGCTGATCTAGACAATGACGTCTCTGCATTCAAAAAAAAGATGTTTGTACACTAAAACACGGTAAATAATTTTCACTCAAAATGTTTAAATTTCACAAATATATTACCAGTACCATTATCTAGTACCACAATTATAAAAAGGAAAGTAAACATTGAATTAAACATGACATTTTAAATTAGAAAGTCAGAATTTTGTGTAAAACATATTCTGATAATCTTTGCTGCATTAACTTAAAAAAAACTTTTTTTTTTCCACAGAGCCGTTATTCACCAATGAGCTGCGCAAAATCACGCTGATAATGAACCCGAATTTGCGCAGCTCGTCGGTGAATAACGGCTCTGTGTAGTAAATGCAGCTCAATGTAAGATCACGCACCTGATGGAATTTACCACTGATTGCTGACAAGATGCGCAATACATATCGCGCAATGATTATCGTGCAGCCCTAATTTTGGATACAAAAAGGATGATGCTGATGAACATAAATAAATTTGTACACATCGCAATATATATCGCAGGAAAAAACATATATCGCAATGTAATTTTTTTCCCAATATCGTGCAGCACTGCATTATGACCACTGAGTACATGGGATGATTGACCCCTGGTCATCCTGAAAGACTCTCCATGCATTGAATCCACTGCGTCACATGGGATGAGAAGTCTCTGCTCAGTGCCTGCTAGCTTAATTCATGCTGCTAATTTGTGTGAATATTCAGTGCTTTAAATATGTCCACTGCTTTTTTTCCATCTGACAGCTGTCAGATTAATCTCCCTCAGATGACTACACCATTGAACGCACACTGAATCTAATAAACACTTCAAATCAGCAGGCCTCTCTGGGCAGACCAGAATGACCTTGGTCATAAATGAAAACCCAAATAGGCTGAAAAAGGGGCAGCAAATAGTATCCAACACTGGATCAGTTGAAAAATATGGAAATGTTTAGACGTCTTCAGACACATGAAGGTGGAATGTCCTGCTTTCATGTGTTTTTAAAATCAGTCCAAAACCTCACCTACTGTAGATCTGTGTTTGTATGACTCTCTTTCTGCATTTGCATCTTTATGTTAATAGGTGGTGACTAGTGAGTCAAGGAATCATTTGTTTAAATGATTCACTCAAAAATGCTTATTTAAAAAAAAAAAAAATCTTTCTAAGATTGTGTCACTGAATCATCATTCAAGAGCAAAACATTAAATGATTAACCGATCCACTCAAAAATGTTAAATTATTTGTCAAATAAACAACAGATTGTCTATAAAAATTAGTCTTTGAATCATACAGGAACTCAGTACAGGATTCGTACAGGTCTTTATATTAAATTATTGTGAATAAGCCATTGAAGCATTCCATTGATCTGTTCAAAAATTTTCACAAATGAAACAATTTTTTTCCGAATGAGTCACTGAATCATCCCTTGAAGTGATTTGTTTTAAAACCATTAATTAATAACAGACTGTCTTTATGAGTCACTGAATGGTTCATTCAACCAGTTTCATCAAAAATACTAATTAATGCCAGAACTAAACGAGAGGCTTCTTTATGAATCATTAATTCAATGAATAAATTCAAGAGATTCATTCAAAAACTATGATTAAGCCTTTCAGTCATATAATTGATCTGTTAAATTTTTTTTTTTGGACTTTCAAGTTTCATTCACACACTAAACAATGTTTACTTTTTGAATGTGCCATTAAATCATTAATTAAAATTTCAGTTTGTTTAAAAATGCTAATTAATTTATGAAAAAAAACAGACTTTAATTGTATATGAAAGAGTCACTGAATGGATCATTCAACCCTTACTAATGCATGCAGGACCAAAGCAAGTGAATCATTTGTTTTAATAATCCAAGAGATTCATTCAAAAACTGACTGTTTTTATGATTGAGCCTTTACACTGTCCTTTATTCATCACCTTTCTTTAATAAGTCATTGAATCATTCATTTTAGTGATTTGTTTAAAAATGCTGCTGAATTTGTGAAATACCACACTTAATGGTTAATGCAACCAAACATAATAATTCACATAGGCTTCTTTATGAACGAGCCCTTGAATCCTTTATTTAATAGATCAGTTTAAATACCTTGTTAATTTCCATTAATTTATTAAATACAAATATAATTAATCAGCTTCAAGACTATTCGTTCAAAACTATTAATATTCAAAACAGTAGATTCTTCATGAGTGAGTCACTGAATCATTCATTCAAGTAAATTTGTTTCAAAAAGCACATTCGTTCAGGGACAAGGAACTGTCTTTATGACGGAGTTATTTAATAATTCACCAAACAATGAATCATTGAGGAGCTATTTAACTAATTCAAAAAAAAAAATCTACTACTTTAATTTACTGAATGCCGCTAGAAAAACGAAGCGTGGGTTGAATGGACCTCTATGACAAACCTCTTGACACCAAAAAACCTGCTTCTTCATGATAATTGGAGCTCCAGGATACATATAAATGCTTTGTTGAAAAATTAATTAGTCTGTATTTCCCAGTATATTTCAAGTCGTTCCTCTCCTTGAGAAAGCTGAAGCTTGTCGTTTTGCTGTCACCGCCTTCAGCCCTGATAACACAGCGTGACCCAGCACTGCTGTCACACCGCTGCCAGCTTTTCCACTACCTCACAAAATGGTGTCACCTGCCATCACCCGCCCAAGGCAGAAAGCTGTGTGTGTGTAGGTGTTTAGCTGACGGAGCGTCGTATCTACTGAAATTCAATGAGCGTGTCTGTGTGCAACCATTCAAATTGCTCTGAAGCTCCAAACGCAACACATGTCCCAAAATTGCCTTCAAGCTTCACGAACGTGAATTCTGAAGGAGTTTTAATCTGGGCAACCTACGAAACACTAGCTGAGCATCAATTTGTTTTTGACAGATGACAACGGATGTAAAACTCTGGCTTTTATCACTTGTTTCAAGCTGTTTACTTGTGAATCTTATAGAGGATGTGTGACACGCCGTACATGAAATGCGGCGGATTATGACGCACAACGTGTTGTTTTCCAAAATCAAGAGTTTAGATTAAAATGTAATGGAAAGTCTAGGAAGGCAGGGACTAGTTATCACAAACTGAGATTAATGAGACTATTAATTATAGTCATTTTGTGAATTCTGTCCTTTAAACTAGTTTGAAAACTATAATATTTAATACATATATTTAATATATGCGTTTATTTATTCATTTTAAGAATTTATTTTCAGCAAGAATGCATTAAATTGATCTAAAGTGACAGTAAAGACATGAATAATGTTACGAAATATTTTCTTTTAATAATATTAATTATATGAATATAAATATAGACATCTAAAATATATGCGTTTGTATGTATATATACTTAATAAATATACAATGAATGCACACATATATTATGCAAACAAAACCTTTTATTTTGTATGTGATTAATCACGATTAATCATTTGACAGAGCTACTTTTTAACTTTCTATTTATCACATAATCTATTTTATTCTATTTATTATAAGGAAAAAATGCATTGTTTCTACAGAAATATTAACTAACACTAAATAACACTAATAATTATAAATGTATCTTAAAGTAGCAAATCAGCATGATTTCTGAAGAATCATGTGACATTGAAGACTGGAGTAATGATGCTGAAAATGTAGCTTTGCATCACAGGAATAAATTACGGTAACACTTTAGAATAGGTAACACTTTTTAATTATTAATGACTTTTCCCTCAATAAATTCTTAATTTGCTGCTTATTAATAGTTAGCGCGGTAGTTGTTAAGTTTAGGTATTGGGTAGGATTAGGGATGCAGAATAAAGCATTTATTAGTGCTAATTAAGCACATTTTAATGCTTTATTCTGCATCCCTAATCCTACCCAATACCTAAACTTAACAACCACCGCGTGGAATAAAAATGACTAGCCCCGGTCTGCTGATATTGATTTTTTCTTTTTTTAAAATTACCTTTTTGCCAGCAGTTCATTTTAAATGGCCCTTATAGTGTGACAAATGAAAGAGTCCAAATATTCCATGCAGGTTCATGGTATTAATACAATGGCACAAAAGCTTCATGCATAATAGAATTAGCCAAATCCTGTTTCAAATATTGAAATGGAGTACAGCACGTCACATTCCCGCAATTATTTCACAGACAGAGGCAAATAAAACAGGTTTTGCTATTCACGTCATAGTTTGTGGCTGACCTCTATTTGGGACGCAAATTGCAGTAGTTGTGTTTTCAGATCTCCTCTACTACTTAGCAATCAGTGTTGAAAAAACAACAACAACAACATCACAATTCCAATTTTAAACAGAGAACGGCTGCATTTACCTCAGCAAAACATGTAGTGGTTTTGAGCAAAACAGCCTAAGCAAACTTTTTGAGCCAAATTAAAAGCTATTTCGGTGCGGTATAAAGCTAATCTCCAGTTTGCGCTGTGAAGAGAAGGGAGAATTCCAGTTAAATGCAGATTAAGGTAAACAGTGGCACTTTTGTGTACATGCCATGGATATTTTTGCCTGTGAATTGCACCGATATAGGAAAAGCCCCCGGAGAGGCCACAGCACTACAGCTAAGAGCATTAGTGTCATGCACCACGGCTAATCTCGACTTCTGAGCTCCGCGCTCGGAGGAGACGGCGGGATGCTGACAGATGCTGTGAAAGCTGCTACTTGTGGGTAGAGATAAAATCTGAATTAAAGTTATGAATTCTAATTTACAAACATGAGCGCATGATGTTATGTCTTGCCATTTGGCTCGCGTCCCAGGCAGAATTAAAGAAGCGTTTCAGACGGCCGCAAGTCTCAGAATGCTCTGTGCTTAAAAAAATCAATATGTTCTTGATTTTTGCTCCCGTGAAATATAAAAAGTCTCTTTTCATTCAGTTTGACCTGTAAGAGAGAGCTACTGACCGACATGTTTCGCCTGTGCCAGACAATGAACCAGCAGTTGGCAGTGAGGAATAAAGCTCACGGATTTCATATAGTACACTACAGACTGCTAAAGCCAGAGTTCAGCTATTTAATGGTGAAAAGTGCATTCTGGATCTGTGGGAGCCGTTCTTGCAACAAGCACTGTATTAATGTCCTTTTGCAGTAGAAGTACGAAAACGCATGAATGTCATCACATTACACAACAAATTCCAAGTCTAGTGGCATTCATGGCATTTTTTTTTCCCAAGTGGCATTTGCAATCTTCCATCAAGTCAAATATATTTTTATATGCATGCTTTTCACTTTGTTTCACAGCAGCTTTACAGAAAATCATGATGTTAATGCTTATAACATTTGTTTTTATACCTTTATGTCTTATAGTTGCATTTAGCAGAGTAGGGTAGGGAGATTATTTAGCTGTCATTGTGTATTTATACAAGAAATAAACAAAGAGTTGAGTTTTGCTATATAGTATCACCAGTATATTATATGTATGCAGATAAAGCTGAACATACTTCTAATTTTATATTGGAAAAATATGTATTTTATGATGACGTCAAAATAAACCAGGCACTTGATAATATATAAATATTAAAAATTTTATATTTATTTTGCTGTTTGAATGATTTGTTAATAACCACACATTTAATAATAAACATTTAATCATTTATAACACAAGTAAACAATATTCACATGTGTTTACATAATATGTGTACTGTGTGTATTTATTATGTAATGTATATATATATATATATATATATATATATATACATACATAAATACACACACCTTCAGTATATATTTTGAAAATATTTACATGTTTATAAATGTATATTAGTGCTGTCGAATGATTAATCACATCAAAAATAAAAGTTGTTTGTGTTGTATATTATGTATATGAATACACACACATACAGCATGTATTTATATATTTATATACATACAGTACATATGCACAAATTTATATTCATATATAAATACATTTAATATATAAATCTAATATTTTTCTTAAATATATACATACATGTGTGTTTATTTATATACATACACACACACATATATATATATATATATATATATAATATACACAGTACACACACATATATTATGTAAACAAAAACTTCAAACAAAAATCATGATTAATCATTTGACAGC
This sequence comes from Enteromius mattozi, assembly GCA_032359235.1. Lineage (NCBI taxonomy): Eukaryota > Metazoa > Chordata > Actinopteri > Cypriniformes > Cyprinidae > Enteromius > Enteromius mattozi. The sequence goes on from JAUMHE010000082.1 coordinate 13,950,971, forward strand.
ACTAGTTTATCTATTAATATTCATATAATTTATATTAGATATATTTAATATATAAACAATTTATTTTGCTTAAATATATGAATGCATGTGTGTGAATTTATACATATACACAGCACACACACATATATTATGTAAACAAAAATTTTATTTTGGATTAAATTAATCATTTGACAGCACTTATATATATTAAATATGTATTACATTAAATTCATAGCATTTTCTGTGCTTTTTAATGAAGTTTGAGAAAGCAGAATATCTTGTTTCTGTATACTGAGCCTGAAATAGTGTTTGTTTATAACTGCATGTACTCTGATAATGGTTTCTGTGCTTTCAGACAGGTTGAGAGGAGAACAGGACAGTGTGTACCAGCAACATGTCTGCAAGAAATTGAACCGTCATATATTTGCAAACATACTCTACTACAAGAATAAATGCACAGGAAGTGCTTTCTTTCCTTAAAATATATCTAAATATATCATTGTGTTTACTCAACAAAATTAAATTGCAGTTAAGTGATTTTGTCAACTGACTTTGAAGTTTTTTTTATATTTACACATTTATGTAATGTTCATTACGGCTTACATTTCGTCCCAGAGGAGAAGGATGATGAAGATGATGGGGGTCTTGAGGAAGAAGAGGAGGAGGTTTTGACAGGGAATGAACTCTTCCCGCGTCGAGTGGATGGAAGCACCACTCGTGAGCGTTTCAGAGGAATCACTGCCCTCGGAGGAGGAGCCACCCGTCCGTGATAGTCAAAGAGCCTAACCGGATAAAAGAACCAAAGAAGATGTGCAGAGTTTAACACAGACATCATAACATCATTACCACTCAAAACCAGGCTTTTCATTCCAAATTATATGGCTTTCTAAAGGTTTTTCACCCCCGAAAACATTTCTGACTCCTAGTTCCTGGTTTCTCTGCAATTAGCAGAGCTCCTTTGAAATTCGTCATCATGGCAGGCCAAATTTTCAAAAGAAGTTACAGAAAAGAAAGGAGGTACAAAAAAATGTCAAACAAAGGTGCATGCCCTTGCTCTCGCATCAATCTCTCCTGGATATTCGCAGCTCTCCACCCAGCTGACATTTAGTAAATGTCTCTGCTAATAAAAGATGAGATCATAAGAGCGAAATAAAACAGGGCTTTTTAGAAATTAAAGGCGAGCTCCATTTACTCCAATCTTTTCTCCACAATAGCTTTCTCTTAATTTCTTCCAAGGACGAACTGTAGGTGTTTTAAGATAAATCAAATCACTGATTAATGCCATACTTAATTGCGTTCATATATCTGTATGCATCTTTTCATCTGTACATACTGACAAATCTTAAAGTAATACATGAAAGATCGCGCTGCTGAAGGACTGGAGTGTTTCAAAATGTGTGCAGTCAGATTAATAATAAATAAATGGATACATACCTATTGTAGAAATCATCCCTGTAGTAATCATAATCAAATTCATAACCACTGAAAAAGACAAAACAAAGGCACAGTGTAAAGTGCGATTTGCTATGTCAGGTTGTGATGGAGGGCAAATTAGCCCCTTGATTTAGCTCAATTGATCTGACAGGAAGATTTTACACTTGAACGCTAATCAATTTATACCTGATATTTAAATGTGTTAAACTCAACAATCCCATCCATCTACATGTTATTTAAACACCCTCCTGACAGACAAATCAATAATATCTTCAGCCTTCAGACAGCATGCAGAGCTCCCATAAACACAGTTACAGCAGCAATCAAAGCGGCTTTGTTTATTAATTACATTGAGAAACCTCCTGGAGTTTGTTTCAGATCCTGACAGCAAGGCAGACACTCTGCAGTTTGTACGTGACCCAGACTTCGACTTCAACCAGTAAACTTTTCGTGAACCCGCAGCACCAAACTTCTCTTCAGACGACTTATAATCTCAAGTGACAAGGTAAGCAACAGGGATGCTTCTTCGGTCATTTTTATTTCATGTACAGTGAAGTGCAACAGTAAATGACTAAAAACGCTATTTTGAATTCTTTACGGCTTATTTATTTTTAGCATTTGAGCCTTAAGTTGAACTGAAAATGAATATGAATGTTCACAACGCATGTATACGCTTTCCACTAGGCGTAAACAGCCACAGATTACGTTCATGCGAGAAGAATGGATAGAGTAAATGATCTTATCTTTATTTTCTTTGCGCAAAAAAAGTATTCTCGTAGGGTCGCAAAACTGAAGTTGATCCACTGATGTCACATGGACTGTTTTACCGATGTTTTTACTACGTTTCTGGATCTGGAATCATTTCAGTTGTATTGCTGTCTATACAGGGTCAGATGGCTCTCTGATATCATCAAAAATATCTTCATTTGTGATATCTTCGTTCATCTGAAGATGAACAAAGGTCTTACGGGTTTGGAACGACATGAGGTTGAGTAATCAATGCCAGAATTTTCATTTTTAGGCAAACTAACCCTTTAATAGAATAGTTCACCCAAAAATTTAAATTCTGTCGTTATTTAATCTCCCTCAAGTAGTGGATTTTAAACGATTAATTGCCACTTTGAACGATTATATAATTGTGGTATCCGTAACTGTAATTGCGGATAGAAATTTGATTTATTGTACAGCCCTAGATTCTTAAATATTTGCCTTTTTATGTCTTTTTTCTGCTATAGGTTGGCTGAGCATCTTGACAGGCCAAACAGAAGAAGTTGCGATGTTCTCTGGTGTTGCTTATTAAAATAACAAGCTGAGTCTCACACTGCATCTACTATCTATTCTTAACTTCCAGGCATCTAAAATCACTTACACCAATCACATGCAACATAACACTATACCTGATATATCAAGGGACATTGAAGTCTTACAGAGTTTGAATAGCCTCTCTCTGGTGGTTATATCATAAATAAAATCTATGAATATCGTACACCCATGATGAATAAATTCATGAACTAACTTAGGACTATGTTTTTCCCTTCTCCCCATACTGTCTTCTCAACGTTCCCCACACATACACATTTATCCGCATATACATTAATATCTGTCAAACCATACACGTAATATACATCCATCTCTGTCAGATAATACACAGACATTATACACATGTACATTCATTTCTATCAAATCATACCTTACACCTGAGGCCTAAACCTGCCCTTCATCTTCATCATCTTAGCCTACGCACATAACCCTTTAGCTCTCTTCCATCACATTGTTAAATTATTCACAAATCAGAAAAAAAAATATTTCAGTTATAAAATATATATTATATTGTATATATTATATATAATGAAATAAAATAAAATATAATAAATTTTATATAAAATGTTGCAATTTAATAAATAAATCTATTTTATGAATATATATTTATGCAATATTTATAATTAAATATAGAAATATAAGAATGTGAATATAAAAAAATATATAGATTTATAATATATTTTAATATTTTCACATACATTTATGTATGTATTCAATTATATAATTAAATTATGGGTTTAATATCCAAGGTTAAATTAGTTTTTTGCTCTTAGTTTATGTTAAATTATTAATACATGATTGTTCATTTATGTTTTCCAATTTCCATAATATGCACTAATGATTAATTGTGCACAATAACGTCAGGACAGCAATTAAGGATGCAAACAAGGTCAAACTTAATGCAATTGTGTATTTAAATATATGTCATGCATATTATGAATACCCTGTCAAGTATAGAAACTGGAGTGAGGATTATTTCGGGTCATCTAACTCATTATACTATAGTTATCTCTTCGTTTCTCTGACCATTTCATTCCAAACTAATTAACATTCAAAGCTCTTCTTTGTTGGTTTGCTCCTGTTCTACTCTCCTAATTAGGCCTACCTCAGATGGATTGGTTTGAATTAGTTGATTTGAAATGCAAATCAAGACTTAATGAATTTAAAAAAAATATAATGAGAGTGAGAGATAAAGAATTAAAAACCTAGAATCAGCTAAAGTAAAATACAATCATACAGCTTGGATAGACACTCTTTCAGGCTCATAAGTAATTGAACTGCCAAAAATCCATAATTGAATGTCTCATTACTATGATTCTATTATTCTTTGCTAAGTGCTAATAAAAGGAGGGGGGAAAAAAAATCCCATTACATTTATGGACAAAAACGTAAACAGCGCTAATCCAGTAATTGTTTTACAGTCCAGTCGTTATTTATTTAGCTTTAGTTAATATGTATTGTTCTCTATAAAAAGCTCTGAATCCCTGCAAAAGCTTGTCAATAAAGCAGCAAATGCCTAATACCTGTTCAAACATTGATTTTTCACTCATTTTCTGCTTGGTTAGTTTTCACTGATGTGTCTGGAGAGCTTTTTTCTTCCTATAAGTGTTCAACCCTCAACCTGAACCTGTGAGACACAACTGCAACTTCAGCAATTGAACGAATGTGCTGATAATCGCAGACCTCGGGCTGTTCTGTTATCTAAACCTGATAATATGACAAATATGCTGACGGCTTCATTCAGCCACACAAACCAGACTTTAATCCGCTTTACCTCAGCTCTCCTAACAAGGGAGCATGTAAGAGCAGCAAATGCATTTCATTTACACTGCAGTATGTTATCTGAAGTAAAATGCACAGTCCATTTGTAGCCTATGTATATATAGGTGCAGTGCCTACCGATATTTAATAGGAAACACTCACCTGTAAACAGCAGTCAGGGGTCGTTTGGATCCTGCTTTAGGCCTGTAGGGTTTCGGCTCTCCGGCCATGTTAATATCTGCAGAAACACAGAAGAATTCAGAATCAGACACCTGTAGTAATGACTTCTCAATTTCATTGCATAGTGAGGTTGACGGGTTTGGTTTTCAAACAATGATAATCCATGCAACTTCTCTCTGAATCAGGCTTTAATGACTTGAGCGTGGTGGGAAATACAATGTGGTGCTTGTTTGATGTTCAGCAAATAATTTGGAGCCCTGGGATTGTAAAACAAGACAAAAAAAAACATATCCTGTATTCCAAAAATACCGCATAACAATGTTTTCCCAAATAACTGTTCTCTTAAACCAATTCTGTGCTATCTACTTCTTAGAAATGCAGTCTATTACAAACAATTCACACATAGCAAACATCATTTTTGTAGAACTGAATCGGCATTGCATGCAAAGGTATTAAAGGTTCAGTGCTAATGTGGTGCAACTCTAGTGATTTTGTGTTTTTAATAATTCAAATGTTTTGCTTGAGAAGTATGCAATGCATGGGCTGTCCTCTGTGCTGTAAAATGAATTCCACATGGTTTGGTATTTTGTTAACTAATGCAATGACATTCATATATTTTTTAAAAGGAATAGTTGACCCAAAAAGGTCTGAATAAAACAACATTACCAACAGAGGACTTTTGACAACAGTGGTTTGACTTTAAAAACATCTTGTTTATTACAAACAAGCAGCGTTTCGCTTCACAACACATTAATTGATGGACTGGAGTTTTGTGGATTACTTGTGGATTATTGTGATGTTTTTATCAGCTCTCATTCTGACGGCACCCATTCACATTTGGGGTCATTGTCAAATTTAATTTCAGTCAATTTTGTGCACTATTTATCCGTACTGTATATCTTTCAAAGAACTATATATAAAAACCTTTACTAAAACAACTCAATTTCACTGCCGCAGTAAGGAAAGAGAAGAGATGAATAGGAAGAGAAGGAATGCTAAAGCACTTGACCTTGATGCATCTACATGTACAATAATGCATTTTTTATCAAACCATCATCCTTGAGCATTACCACAGCACAGAACATCTGAGACTTATTGCAACTATCTGACCCACACAACCCAGTACTCCTGTCTGCAGCATTCATCACAAGAACAACCCAATACAAGGGAATTCAGAGGGGAACATCTGCCATAGAACAGCTATAAGATAAATGCGATATGGTTCCAGTCACATTTTATAATGCAGCTCTGATATCTCACACGGATAGATATGGACAGACTGTGTCTAGTGGTTAGTAACAGTTGAGTTGTGAAAATTATGCATTACAAAATTTTTTTACTCTGCAGTGAATGGGTGCCGTCAGAATGAGAGTCCAAATAGCTGATAAAAACATCATAATCCTCATCACTGAAGTTAAAAGATGTGTGTTTGTAAGCAACAAATGTATTATTAAAATGACTTTTTCACTGAAGTAAGTTTTCTTATGCCCTCAAATTTTGTCCAGAAGCAATAGCGTAATGATGAATATCACAAACACCAAGTTTTTCACTTCACAAGGTGTTCATTTTAAGGCCTGGAATTTTGTGGATTATTGTAATGTTTTTATCAGCAATTTAAGCTCTCATTGTGACGGCACCCATTCACTGCAGAGTGCAGAGTGCAGAGCAAGTGTTGTAATGTGACATTCTCCAAATCTGAAGAAATAAACTCATTTTTGTCTGAACTCTCTAACAAATTTAACAAAACTGAACATAATTTTGTCATGTTTACAAAGCTCCTTGCGCTTCTTGGTGTTACTGGATCAAAATGAGAGGATAAAATTTGACAGAAAACAGAAAGCATCTCCTTGCAGAAATCCTGTTATATATGCAGATCTGTGGTAAATGCTCGAACACATCGGCTCATTAAGTGACTCAGACGTGGCCTAGCCAATGTCACTACTGCAAACAGCATGCTTTTATGAGAAATCATGCTCTGATTACTATTTAATAAAGCATTTGTTTGCTTGCTTCAGATGTATGCGGTACCCGTGCAAGGGCATCTGTACAATAAAGTAGAGAGATGCAAGAGAGTGACGTCTATTTTTCATTTTTCGCTGATTGATGGTAGGCACAGAGGGGACGTGGCTTTGCCCACAAGGGAAAATTTTGATTCATCTGCATCTGTTCGCCGGACTTCTAATGGTTGCCTGGAGACAGGCCGAGCCGAGAGGAGCTCTCCGTGGTCCTGAACCCAGAGCTGGCTGAGGGAGAGTGGAGCTTTTTCACTGTTTGGATCATAGCACCATGAAAGCTTTCCATTGAGACGGGCACTCACAAAGAGACATGCACGGCATCTGAAACAAGTCCTGTTCAAAACCAAGTCCTTATTCACAAACCTTTGTTATTTATATGTAAGAATTGTTACCAAAAAGTATTCCGATACTTCAGGGAGGACACAAATGGCATGCATTTAGAAAAAGTATTCAAACTGAGTGGAATTAGTTTGAAGAAAAATATGCACAAGCACAGTTTTCAAGCAAATTCCAAATTATAAAAAATAGATATATACTGTTCAAAATGAAGACAAAAAGCATCTGGTTGTCAAACATTGGCAGAACATGTCCATAGTTAATGTGATGAGACAATTTAATCTGACAGGCAATATTTCTTAAGAATGAAGAGCGATTTTGTTTTTGTATATCATGCTCCTTTTTTTCTCTGAATAAAGAACAACCTCCATCTTTCTGCAGCTTGTCTGATCCCTTATCAGTTTGACCTTACAAACACACCACAAACGCAGTAGAGTACATCCATTAAATCACACAAAATGCTGCAATTTCTGTGCAAAGAATAAACACACAGAGGGTTTGTTGTGTGGAAATGATAGGGTTAGGATCTCTTCTGAATCTCCGGTTTAGTAGCACTGGTTTGGATGTGGATATTAAGGAAACAAAGCAAAAACGAAAGAAGGTAACAAATGGGCTTATCAGCTTTTTAAAAAACAAGACAAACATCTTCACCTGTGCATCATAAGACAGCATCTTCAGCTGTGCATCCAATCAAACTCTACTAAACAATATGGCTAATACTATTGCAATACTTAACCCAGTGTGTGTTCAGTAAATCACATTTCTGGTCTTGCTTACGTATCACAAAACTGTAATTTTCCTATTCAACCTATGTCGTGTAATTTTGCATATTGTTGCATATTGTGCTCACTGTAATATACAATTCATGATCACCACTTGACGTCTATTGTAAAGCCATTTGAGAACCACTGCATTAAATTGTAATCATTTTCTGAGATCAAAATACTTTTTTCTTTTAAGAAAAGAAGGAGAGAGACAAAAAAGGGGCGGTTGGTGAAGCTGAAATATGTGTGGAATTGATGTAAATTGAACAGAATCAAACTATTTTTAATTACAAGTAATATTTGTGCACAGCTATTATTGTGTTCAAAACTGGAATGCAATGCAGGAAACAAATACACATTGGAAAAAATTATAGCCTCAAAATAAAATAAAATAAAAATTTGCAAAAATACATGCATTCATATAATTGAACTTAAAATAAGTTTACACTCTATAATTAGCACTAGTCTGTTGTTATAAATGAAGTAAAATGAATTATTTTAAAATAAATTTACTGTATATTTCAAGTTTAAATAGTGAAAAGAAATAAATTGGAGCTGTAACTATGGCACGGCACGTCTTCTGCCATTTGGAGAACTATATACTGACCAATTAGAATCAAGTATTCCAGTGAGCTGTCTAACATATATACATATACACCCCAGCTGGGTGCTGATTTATCCTCAGTTGCCATCTGTTTTACTGCTTGCTAAACAGAAGAACAAGCAGACTGCGGCTTACAGCCAACCCTTCATTTTCTTCCACTTAGCACACTGTCACGTCTGAAAGTCACAACAAGCGTAAGGTACACACACACACACACACACCTTAATATAGCACACACACACACACACACACACACTCTCTACCAGCCATATACATCTCCATGTGGCATCTATTTAAAACCTGATATTCAGCAGGAGGTGCACTGATAATTATGTTGATGCATCTGATGATATGACATGGAATGTGGTGTACATGTCAATCCTTCTCACTGTTGTTGCAAGCAAAACACAGCATCTCAATCTCATCTCGTCTACATTTAGAGTGCTATTTGGAAACTGAACAAAAGATCAGCATGAACATGCAAACATCTTTCAAGTCGTATGAATGAAAGCAAGTCATGAAGGTGAGTAAATGATGTTATTTCATTTTTGCATGAACTGTTCCTTTAGCAGTGTCCATGCATTTACATGAATTTCGAGATTTTCCGTGGCTTACTTATGCATTCATTTACAATTCCTTTACTGACCTAATTAAATGTGCCACGTCTGGCAACACTCATCTGCACTTCATTTCTTGAAGTTGAACAGTTGCATCTACATGAGTTGGTCAGTGAAATGTTAAAGCTCAGCACTGCAGGGACCCCCATAGGCCTCAACTCTGCTGCAGACAATATGATGTTGCGATGAAAAGCCAAGACATCAAGCACAAACTCTGCTTTAAATTAGTAAATAATGAAGCACTGCAGGCGCCTGAGGGAGCAGGGTGTTAACGGGCTTATAGCCGGTGATCAGACTGCGAGCAGCTAAAGCAAACATAAACATCTCCAGTGCGGGTTGGCTCTGATAATCCAGGCGTATGAGGCGATCATGCCTTTTGATGATAATCTGGCTGAAGATTTTCCTTTACACCAAATCAGTTACGCAAAGTACTCATCATAAAAAAATCCTGTTACCACGCTTTGATCAGCGAGAGATTTTTACAATGAAACCACAGTATTCAAGTCCAGCTAGGATTTAAAGACTTTAAATTTATGATCGTGGGCTGGTGACTAGCTGCCTTAACATGACGTAAAATGTTAGGGTAAAACATATTAATTGTTTTACTATAAAATTAACATGTACCAAAAAAAAAAAGAAGTAATTTTTCCAGATTTTTGGAAGATAATATATAACAAAAAATGTAATACCATATCGTTTATGCTTGAAATCTTTATTTGATTAAATTATATAAAAAAAGCTCTATAAGACAATACATGTACTTAAAATAACAATTTCCTTAAGAAAAATGTCTCACCTTAATTAAAAACAATAAAAAAACAACCACAGAGATACTTGGAATGTTGTTTTCGTTAGCTAAAACTAAAAATGGAATAAAATAAAACTATATATATATATATATATATACAGATATAAATATAATGTAGTAATTAATATATAAAATATAATATATTAATTATACATATAACTTGTAAAAAACTTGTACGAAAACTAGAAATGTTGAAATTTTGCCTTGTTAGCTAAATGAAGTACTAATTTTTTTAAAAACAAAAAACACTGAAATATAAGTAAACTGAAGCTAAATAGAAAAATTTTCAAACAAACGTGCATTAAAGTTCAAATAAATTAAGATAAAATAAAAAAGTTGATTTAAAATATTAATAAATATTCTTTTTTATATTAGAAATACTATTAAATACTTTAAATTATAATGTAAAAAAAGTAGTTCAATTAGCTTAGCATTCACATCAGTTAATGCCATAAAAAGAAAAAAATGTAAAATACAGTTACCAAATTTTACATATACAGCACCTGTAATGGTCATTATTTCTAAACCCCCGCTGCCAGTTTTTAATGTAAATTTAACTGAATTTTGTGGAAGCGTGTAACATTTTATAATAGCGTAATTTAGAAGTATTTGATCCACAAAACAGATCAAGGCCACTTGCATTGTGCCTGTGCCTCTAAATAGCCTATAATCTAAACGGCTAGGATTTCCACAAAATTAAGAGCAAAAATTGCAGACGTGGTGAATAAAAGCACATGTTTTATCTTGGGAGAGCACATTCTTTTTGCATTAACAACCCAAGGATGCTTCATTTTTTTGACTGGATGTCTCATAAAGCTTTTCTACTCATTCCATGTCTCCTAAGAAACGCTTCTTGTTTTCCTGTCACTATTGAAATAATCTATCTGATATAGCACTATAAAACATCTGCCATACCTAGCAGGAATTTAATGGCACCAACAGATACAACAGCTGGGCTTTAAGACACACAAGATCAGGATGCAATGCATTACACGATTAAGTGATGATGACAGATCGAAATATAACTCTTAGCTGAAATAAAACCAATTAACTAACAAGAACATCTGCAGAGGTTTAGTCAGGGCTAAACATATACTCTATGAATAAAAGCATTACTTTACCATGCAGTTTTGGCTGTCTGTATATATAAATTTCGCTTTAGGCCAGATGACATTCAACTACGAGGAACTCTTGTGAAATTTAAACAGCGTTTGGGACCAAGTCCACACTCATCACCGTCACACTCACAGCCCCGTTCCTCACAGCCCAGTGGGATGACCAGGTCAAATCCATCCGTCTCATGTGCATTGTGGCTCTGAGATCTATAAACTTGCACTGACAGGGTTATTACACAATAGACAACAGCCCCGGAAGGAACTGTTATTCTGAACTCGGAGGTTTCATAAAGATCTCCTAATAAAAATAGCACGATGAAATCTCTCTATTAGTAGTAACTGAGAAGAAACAGCAACTCTAGACTTCTGTTTAGATCATTTTCTTTATATGACCCTCTCCGCCTAATGCACATCTAAATGTCAAAGTAGTGTGGGGCTGCTCATAAATTTAGAAATGTCTACTCATAGAGTGCTAGTTTTAAGAGTCTTACGGGTGTCAAAGATCTCGAGATACAGATACGTACAGCTTCTGTTTGACATAAGGTTTGCTTAGATGGTGTATGGCTATGTTCACAGAGCAGAAGCAGCAGCAGAATACTGTTGCCGGTCTGCTTCAGGATGTCAAATATGGTCACATTAACACATTTGCTCAAATTAAAGTACTACTATACACAAATAATTTGAGTATTATCACATCAAGTTGTAAATTTATACATATTTGTAAATAACACAAAAATGAGTGTTTAGAAAAAAAAGACTTTTGCTCAAAAAAACATCTATCTACGAAATTTAACATTTAATTTGATGTGTTACTGGCTGTTCCCTTGTAAATAACTGTGAAATCTATGATCAATTTCTATGTAAAAATTGTTTTCCACCAAGGTTTTTAGTGTATATGAATATGCAAGTTTTTCATTATATTTGATAGTTTATTTTAATGGTCCCAAAGTGTGACAGTTTTTAATAAGTGCAAACACTGAGTGTAGTTTTTACATAACCATAAGCTCATTAAAGCTTCATGCATAAAAATTATTGTAACTAAAAAAATAATACATATTAACAGGATTAGGAATCAGCACAATATAAGCAGACTATAATCATTGTTATTATGTTAACACTGATATAGCATTATAGTTTTTATTCATATTTTCCATTTGCATTGTCATTTTGGTTAAAATTTTCTATTTTAGTTGTCTAATATGCCTAATATGGTTTATGTTCAATTTCGTTTCAGTTTTAGTTATTTAAGTTACTAAAATAAGAATGTACTACATACATTAGTTTATTTACATATACATATACACATTTATTTATTCTCAGTTAACATTTATTTTATGGTTTTAGTTTTAGTTAACTACAGTCACTCTGCTCACAAGACATTTTTATGTGCATAATGTCATTGTTTAACATGCATCTCAAGTTTAGTTGCTGCTAATGGATACCTGCACCAATCTGTCATGATGAGGAGGAGGTGGAGGAGGTGGAGGAGGAGGAGGAG
>JAUMHE010000082.1:13963411-13974086 GCA_032359235.1 Enteromius mattozi
TAGGTGGCGCAAATGTTGCTTGCTGGGGTGGTTTACGAGGTTGAGTGAGGATGAGGAGGAGGAGGAGGAGGAAGCAAAAGAGAGGGAGGATAATGGTCATGAAAAAGTACCACTGGTAGAACTTAAGTTTCTAAATTGATTCTTGCTCAGTGTAACATTAAAGGAGAATAACTCCATTTGGTCAAGGTGGATCATTTCAGCTCCTGAATGGCCAACATATCAAAACACAACCATCATACTGCAATAACACATAATAGAATTGCCAAGGGTTTCAATAGATAGCAAATTCACATATCAGACGACTCAAGCAATGGATTCAGCATTATGAGGATGTCTTATCTTTCAGATATATATATATGAAACGAGCCTGTAGACATTTGTATCACTACTCATGCACAACACTGACCATTTGCAACATGCAACTGAACAGAACAGGTGAGACTGAGAGAAAGGACATGGAAAAGATACAAAGATATGCTATATGCAATTATTTACTATTATTACGCGTTCTATGACTAATGCAAATAATGCGAAATGCACTGAATTGCAAAACAGCACATTCTCAAAGTTCCACTGATGGTCGTAAACTCACACCGGTGATTTCGACGTTTCCCTTTAAACATGGTCATTCTGAAGGGCTCCAGTTTGACGGCTTGAGAATCCTGCTCGACCGCGGAAAGAAAAGACCGAACCTCCGAACCTCAGCCGCGATTCCGTACAAACAGATCTGTTTTTCCGAAGGTGAAGAAACGAGACCCACTATCAGAGCAGACGCTACCATTACCGGGGTCTAGCAAGGGGCGCTTTTCTATATATCTAGATAAGATACTGCTCCAACTACGGTGAAGGTTTGTTGATTAATATTCATGATCCAGTTGTTGACAATTGGACGGCGACCACTCGACGTCAGCACTAATGTTTAATATTCAACATAAACGTTCTCTTTATTGGAAGGTTACTACGGAACGTCAGCACATTCTCATTAATATTCATGAACCTTCGCTATGGTAGGATTTGTAATTTTTAACATTTCCTGCTAACAGAAGCGCCGATTTAAAGTATTTGTATGCACCTATATAAATAGTAGATTATATATGGACGTTAAAAGAAATAACGCCGATTATGTAGACTAGGCTATATATTATAAACATATTTTAGTACAGTGTCCAAATGTAATTTGAATGCACATATTTAGACATATGGACGTTGAATAACACCTCACGACTATTATATAGCCTACTTTATATCCATAGTTTATAAGTATATTTTTTTTTTGCAAAAAACTATGGGTAACTTGTACAAGAAATTAGCTTTTACGTATGTATTTATTTATTTATGTCACTGTTTTACGGGACAAAAATACAGAATTAACTAAAATGTTACCTAGTTTTTATTTATTTGTTTAAAAAATAAAAATAAAAATAAAATACAAATACAGAATGCACTTAAATGTTACCTAGTATTCATTCATTCATTCATTAAAAATTGCATTTCATTTTTTTATTCATTCTTTATTGTTCTCACTTTGGGACTTTTTAACTTTTCCTGAATATTCCATGTAGTACTTCTTTCTTAAAATATATTTTTAATTAATTTAATATTTATGTGTTCAATATATATTTTAAATATATACATATATATATACATAGCAAAAAGAAATATGAAAAAATATTGGAGGAATGCAATTACTGCAGTCATCAATACAGCTGCATTTCTCCAAAAAAAAGCTTTCCTTTTTACCATACAGTTTGAAATAGTCTCAAAGACTGTCTAATAATATGGAGGCATATTTGCATGCAATAAAATTCATATATATAATTGCCTATGTAGATGTTCAGCAAAGCCAAAATGAACAATCCCTGACAAATCTAACAAAATATCTGGACTTTGGGCTCAGATAAAATCGGAGTTTCTCAGAATAAGGAAAGAAAAGCTGCCCGCATCCAATTTCATTACAATCTGGCATCACTCTCTCCTCACATTTAGCATCATTAAATGTGATCCAAGCATTTCAATCTTACACTCAATGTAGTTTCTCTGCCAAAATTTGCATAGAGTTGCATAAAGCCCTTGGGTGCTGGGATCAGATATGATGCGATCATGCCTGCTCTTCCCTAAAAGCACCCCACAATTTTCATCTCTGTGAACCATGATCTTGATTATATCATGGTCTAACAGCATTGTTATGTTTTCTGCTGCAAGGGACTGTTGTTAAGGAGACAGAGAAAGAACAAGCACAGTCCTATCCTTCTAATAATGTGTGATTTATTCAGTTAGCTGTCAGTGCATGGCTATCAGTGTGTGGGTTGTTATGACCAAAATAGCATCGAAATGTACTTTTCAAAAACCGACTGCAGTGAGAAAGACACCAGAACAATTCGGGCAATATCTGCATATCCATGCACACGACCAATTACTGCTACTCAAAAAGCAGGACAGTGACGGACTACAATGTCATCAATAGATATGATCTTATTTAAAAGTACATTTTCATATGAGCATTTAGAGGACAACTGCTGCTGATCTTCTAACAGAAGTGAAAACAGCTCTGACTTATAACTGGAAATAAAGAAAGTGAAGGGTGCATATGAATGCATGCCTGGGCATGTCTTGAGAAATATCTTGTTTAAAATAAGTGCTTTGTGTGTAGTTTGACTTCAGTTATGTATTTTTAGCTTTCACAATTACATAAACATCGGTATAGCAATAGCACAAGGGTAGTCGATTGCTGTTTTTTTCCAGCAGCAATTTGGAAACACAACAGCGCCATCTTCTGGATAATACAAAGCTGCACTTTTTTCTTTTATTATTTCCATAGTGTGAACTGTAAAGATAGATGAAATCTCAAGATTTATTCTCTAGTGAATCCTAATGATTTATAAATATTATACATATTATATTAAGAAATTATTTTATATTCTTAAAAATATATATATATACAAATATTTATATTTAGATAATTTACATTTGAATAAATTAAACTACTGTCATTATTAAATGACTTTATTTAATTTACTTAATAAATTATTTTGAAGAATGTATTCGTCATTGGTATTTTATAATTAATTATAATTATAATTTTTTTAATTAATTAAAATTATAATTTTAAAATATTAAATTAAATTAAATAACTTTTTTTGTAAACTATCCCTTTAAATTCAAACATGTAAATGTCACCTTCACTGAAGCAGAAATTTGATTTGATTTATTAGATGCTGCAGAAACTTACAGAATTAACAAAGATGTATCACTTACGCAGACTAAAATCTTTTTTCTCACTCGGATGTTATTCCTATAGAGAAGCAGCAGTGCAGTAATGCTTAACATTCATATTCACAGTAATAACGTTCTCTAAAAATAGTTATTTTCGACTATTTATTTATCTATGCGAACTAGAGACATTAAAGGGTAACTTAAATTAGCTTAATGGTTGTAAATGGATAAAGTGATGATATATAGCCGATAATAGCCTCATAATGGGACAGACAGTTCTAGAGTGCACAAAATCACATTATAACACTGAAATGCCATTTAAACAGTCGTTGGGGTCTGACTGATTTAATGGAGTGTTGTATCGCTTGCAGAGTCAGTCATCGGACCACACAAACGCACACACAACAATATCCCAACAAATAATAGCACTGGAAAATAGTGAAAGCATCAAGCATGGAATCCTATTTGCTGAGAGAAAAAGGCAGCAGAGAACATTTTATTTCTCTTTAGGGGTCTTTCTCGATAACCTCCATTCTTTTCCACCCAACCGGGATGCTTCCCTCAAATAATAGAAGTCATAATGAAGACAGTATTGTTCCCTATTGCTCAGTTCAGTGGAGCTGATATCCAGCTTGACGGCACACAGTCCTGGATTAATGGAGTGTGTCTGATGGATGGTGCATGGCAACGCACTACAGTGAATGACAGGCTCACCGCAACACATGCAGAACGACTGAAGATGAAAGGAAGAGTCAGCTTGAATGGGTTATGCTGAAATCAGATCTGATTTGGGCAAACTGCAGTGTGAGAATGTTTATGGATTTGGATCTTTTGTTTGAGAGGACAGAAGACTCTGAGGAACTTTAATGGACTGTCGGCAGATTGAAGTTAAAAGAGATAGACGGTAGCATATGACCTTTAAACATGCACACATAAAAAACACAAATCAACGCAAGACTGGAACAGGATTATAAAAAGGCCATGAGAGATAGACCCTGCAGGTGAAAGAAAAGGAAAATAAGTGCTAGAGAATGGGGAGAAATATATGCATATCAGTAAGACTTCTAGGGGATCATCAATTCAGCTTTACCCTTATATTATTTCAAAATACATTAAAATAACAAAAACTGCTATTTTAAACTGTAATAATATTGTAACAATATTACTGTTTTCACTGTATATTTAATCAAATAGATGCACATGCCTTGGTGAGCATATAATTATTCTTTTGAATACTAAAACCAATTTATTTTATATATATATATATATATATATATATATATATATATACAATTTTTTTTTAAAGACATTTCTTTCTTTTCTTTTTTTTAAATTTTAAAATAGACATAATTCTGATGTTCCAATAGTACTGCAAGATAAAAATATTAATTAACTCCAATATACAATTCAAAAATCTTTCATACAAGTTTTTGTCCATTGTCACAATTGGATCGTTGTTTTTATTTATTTTATACATTAGTTTATACATTATTTTATATTAGAATTAAATCCCATTATACATTTATTTTCTCTTAAATATGTATATTTATATATAATTAATTTTTTTTTCAATACAAAAACAAAACAAAATTTCGATTAATATTATGTTTATATTATAATATTTTCATATCTAACTAGAATTAATGGAGGTTTCCGTTATAAAGCTCAAGTAAAAAAAAACAATAAATATAAAAACAAAGTAAATAAATTACATTTTAAAATATATTTAAGTCATTTTAAATAGTAATACTATTTTCCAATATTAGGATATTTATGGTATTTAAATTTAGTCCAGGTCAGCATTCTTCAGCATTCAACATTCCAGGTCAGAGATTTCTTTCTTTCAAAAAAAAAAAGATTGACCCCAAATATTTGAACAGTGTATAAATGTAAAATAATTTAACATTCAAAAATCTTTTAGACATATTTTTTGTCCATTGTCATGATTTGATCACTGTCTTATAATTGTTGTTAATTTTGTTTATTTGTTCACCCACCCACCCACACACACACACACATCAAAGCAATGCCACCATACTCAGTCGTCCAAAAAATAGGTTAAAAATATAAAACCTTTTTCTCTTTTGATTTCGGGTTGAATTGTGACTCAGACATGTTTTTGTAGGATTCACCCAAAAGGAAAAGATAAAGAAAGGCAACGCGGTTCCACATGAATGAGTTCGGTCTCTGATTTGGGCTTTCTGTACGAACCGTAACACACTGGTCTGGTCTCTTCCTGATTATGAGCTGGTCTGGGGTCAGTGCACACATGGACCCCAAACTCTGGCTAATCTAATTCAGGTCTGTGTGCTGAGAGCAGGCCTGTCAGAAATTCAGACGCGGTCTTCCTCCTGCTGAGAAGCGGGAAGGTGCTTTGGAAGATAAGAGGGATTAGAGATGGTGGGAATGGTTTTACAGTCTTCATTCAGTAAATTAATCTCAGGGAGATTACGCAGAAAATTGAGAGAGGTTTTACCCTTTTCTGATATATATGAATCCAATTCATGTAGCAAGCTCAGTATTAAGGTCAAATTCACAATCAGACAGACAAATAAGATGTTACTTCAGAGATTATATATGTAAACAAAGCCCAAGTTGCTGATCTGGATGACCCTTGTAAAATAAGACCAACCGATTTTGATTTTCCGCTTTAATTCCAACATCAACCACCGTGTGGCGCTCTAAGATCATTATGAATCAGTACTTGTGGGAAATGAGCATCAAAATTCAGTTCTGAAAGCGTTTCAGATGTCTGACACACAATTTCACAAAGAAATTATTAGTTAATACGATCTGATTTAGTCTCCATCAAGAGTTATTCCTCCTATCTAGAGACTGAATTACATGTGACAGCAGAATTGGGAGATGAGAACGGGGAGGAATATGGATTCATTTTCTTGGCTGATATGAAGTGTATAAATCCAGCAGGAGCTCATAATAATAATGTCACCGTGAGATCAGGTCAAGGGTCAGTTTGTTTAACACTCCAGACCGGCGCTGCTTCAATAATGTAAAGTAAGGACGGAGAATAGAAATTTCATTTTACAGTGTAACCTCTTTTTATTCACATGACGGTGAAGGTCTTGATGTAATTTCACTTGACATGTCTTGTCCCTGAACACTCTGTAAGAATAATAGACTCTCCAATCTGCTATAATTTTGCTCAGATGTTTTCGCAGATTTTCATATGTGACTAGAAATAATGGAGTTCTTATTTATAAAACTCATTTAGAAAAAAAATCCATAATATAATATATAAAAACTAAATTCATTACATTTTCAATGATTTTAAAGAGATATTTTATATGGTAATAATATTTTACAATATTTTTGTTCTTATGGTTTTTTTTAAATTAAATAAATGTAATGTATTCTTTAAAAACATTTGAGCGGTTTAAAATTTTAATACGCTAAATTTATATATATATAAAAAAATAGCTAATTAAAATAGTATAAATATAATATAAATGGATATTAAACATATATATATGTATAAAAAAATCCATTCTTTTTATATTTAACAACATAAATAACTAATACTAACTAATATAAACTTAATTATGCCTTGTACCTTATAATGCACTGTACAGTTTTATGAATAATTGTAACCACAGTTAATACAATATAACACTTATCAATTCAATGTTACACTATGCACTTTGAAATATGGTTATAATTATTTAAGACAAGATATGATGCATTACAACGCACATTATGAATAATTATAATAGCCTTTACAATGCATTATACATAAAGTGTTACAAACTATTCAAATAAACACATAAAATGAAAGAAATACTTTATAATAAATGTCATATTTTTGCACACATTTCTGCATGTTAAAGTAGAAAAAATGCTGAACTATTGGCTAATACAGCTAATTTCCACTTTTTACGCATTTATTTCAATACCAAAGATTCATACTGTACTTCAAGATCAATCCGCCCATCCCTTGTGCAAACGTCTTTTGTTTGTTCTCTAAATCTCAGTGTTGTCTAACCTAAGCAATTACAATATTAAAGTGCCCCTATTATGAGTTATAAAAGGTTCATGTTTGGGTTTTGGGAGTCTCCAAACAACAGGATGACAAGCTTGCAAGTTCAAAAACACTTTTATTTTCTTATTATATGCATTTATTTTGACCTTATTTGTTCAGCGACTACCAAATTTTTCTAAACCTCTCCAGTAATTGGTCGATTTCATTTAAAGCAGTGTTTGTGAGCTTTTAATGCTTCAAAAGTGGCACCTAGTGGCAAAGAATGAATTTGCATTTTTTATTCAGACCAATGTGAAAAACAATATGCTTGGGATTCATTTAAAAAAAAAAAATTGTTTCAATGATTCAGAGTCGACTCTTTCTTCTTTCTGAGACAATAACTTTATAAACAGTGCACTTTCAGATTTAAAAATTTGCAGGATGTTTTCATTCACTTAGAGCTGCATAATACACTGTCATTTTCAAAAATCTATAATAGGGGCACTAATTGGTGATTTTCCCTTCCTAGTCTCCAAATCAGTACTCTAACTGCAGGTAAAGACTCCTGGATCAACCATGGGATAAGTGTTTTGCTCAGGGCAACCACAGTGACAGGACTGCAATGGGATTTGAGGAACTCTGGGTCGCCCCTACTTAAGATTACACCAGGAACCCGAGGCAAATCACACATTACTCTCTTTGACTCTTTCCTGCTATTGAGAGCCAGGGGAAGCTGGAGGTTGGACGAATCTCTCGTTTGGCATTATATATTTGCAGTAAACATCCCTGGTCTTGTTTCCCTCTGGCTTCTCCTATATCCTTCCTCCTCCCCATGACTTTTCTCCTTTTAAATGGAACATCTTTTGTATTTCCTTCAGGCATCAGCAGGAGATCAAAGAGCTTTATGGCAGTTTCACGCCAAACTGTGGCATAAATGCTGTTGATGCAGCGCTGATGGCTGTCAAGGCCACGGCAGTCGTGACTTGATGCCCTGTGAACTTCCTGCGCTTTAAAATCTATTTTATTTATAATTAGCAGAAGGAAAAATCAGAGCGGAATTCCTCCGCAGAACTTAAAGGGTGAGAGTCATTACAGCCAGTGCACTGATGAAAGGCCCATACCATCATGATCGCTGTGTTTAATACACTTCTGGTTGGTGTGTGAGTCAGTCCGTTTGCCTGCAGATAAAGGTCAGGTGTTGTCACTTCATGGAAACTAAGATGTTGTGTGTTTAAGTGTAAAGAGCAGATCCTTTTAAAAGGTCTCGCAGGGTTTGTGTGCTCAGCGGCCTGGCTGACATCTCCATTAAACCCTATGTTTAATGGAGATGTCTTCTTGTCACATGTAGAGGTTCTCATTGCCATGCAAAACAGAGAATGAGATGAGCGCAAGGAGGAAGATGATTATGTGAGGTTTGAGATGAGCATGTGATGGTAAGGATCAGAAACTTGTCAGAAAGTCACAAGGAAATAAATTTTGTCTGAAAGAAAAAAGAATATATATATATAAACAAAAAACATCTGTATCCCATATATAACTTTTTAAAAGTTTGGGGTGAGTGAAATAAATAAATAACAAATAAACACACACACACATATATATATATATATATATATATATATATATATATTTATCTGGATATTGGATAGAGGGAATGAAACGTTTTGTTGAGCAACGATGCATTAAAGTGAAATTTACGCTACAAAACATTTCTATTTCTAATAGATGTTTAAACTTTCCATTCAACAAAGAGTCCTGAAAAATATTAGTTTTCACAAAAAAATTTGGTTCTTTTAACAGTATAGACTGTTAATACTACTACTACTAATAATATAATAATATAAATCGTATAAAATAATAATTAATAATATAAATAACTAATAATATAAACTGCAAATCAGCTTTCTGAAGAATTACGTGACAACGAAGCTTAAATAATTCAGCTTAATTAATAACATAAATAGAGTAAATTAGAATTAAATCAGAATAAATTGCATTAAAATATTTTTAAATAGATAAATTACTTTAAACTGTAATAACATTTCATATTACTAAATGAAATTACTAAATTTTATTTTATTTTCATTAAATAAATACAGCCTTGAATGCAGAATTAAAAGTTTATATTTTTAATAAATCCAAGTACTGCTGAAGTCTAATGAAACCCATTTAATGTAAAATTATGTAAATGCATTAAATACAATGTGATGTACAATGTGTTCTACCATAAATACTAATCTCATTGATTAACCTATTAAATTCCATGAATTCAATGTTCTATGAACATAAAGGAACATTTCAGTATGCGAAACCAAACATTTTAGTCAATGTCAGTATTTTAAAATAATTTTAGTGCTGTCAAACGCATTCAAAATAAAATGTTTATTCACATTATATTTGTGTATATGTACTGCGCATATAGTTATTATGCATGTATAAATACACACAAACACATACATATATTTTGGAAATATTTACATGCATATACATTTATATATTTATATTCTTATATATTATATATAAATATATTTAATATATAAACATATATACATGCATGTTTGTATTTATATAAATAAAAAATATACACAGGACACACACATATAAAAGAAAAATATTTGGTAGAAAAGCCTTTTGTACTTATAAATCTACAGTTACTGATGACACCGCTTCCTCATCTGCCAAACCTTCACACCTTGCTTTGCATTCAATTCAATGCAATTCAATTCCCAAAATTCATTCTGCTGCTGTGTGCAGAATAATGACACAAACTTATGTATTCATTCAGTACTGTAATGAAAAATATCTTAGCCCTTCCTCCTTGTTTCTGTCCTCTTCAAACAACTGACAGCATCATTCAAACACATAATAATATCTGAGGATAATTGAGGCTTTGCAGACACCTGTGAGACTGGATTGAAAGATGAAGATGAGACTGTGAGGATGAGGATGTTGAAGATGTGAGGATTTGAGAACCGGGGAGAAATCCAGAAGTTTTGAATTGCATTAACATTCATTCTGTTATCATTAAATCATACTGATTTAAAACGTACATCCTTTCCCCGTCGAGCCAGTCAGATCTGTGATTCATGTTTGCATTAAAGGGCACTTTGAAGTGTGTTTGACATCAGCTGCATAGAATTTTAATGGCTGTTTTTAAACTGGATTGACTTCTGCACCTCCTCGCTGCAGTTTCATCTGAAGTAAAAACTAAAGGGGAATGCTACAAACTCAAGCTGGACTTCAAGTGTGAGAAATATAGGCCTTAAACATCACACCCAACAGTAATTAAAGATATACACTTTCATCAGCCGGTATTTTAGATCAGTGATTTTACTTTAGAGACCAGTTAAAAACTTGCAAACCATTCAATGTCCATTTGTCAGTAAGACCACAAATTTATTTAAAAAATGTATGCCATCGCAGGTTTTCATTAAAAACTAAAAAAGGTATCATATATGTATATATATATATATATATATATATATA
>JAUMHE010000082.1:13978649-14010825 GCA_032359235.1 Enteromius mattozi
CCTTGTGTTGTTAATTGTCTTCAGCTGTTCCTCGTGTGCTTTCCTCCCTATTTATTGTACCTCTTGCCCTATTGTCCTTTGTTGGTTTGTGTTGTCACACTCGTCTTGTCTCCCTCTCGTCTTGTGTAACACTTTCTTGTTCTTCTCTTGGTCTCTGTCCTTGTCTTTTCTCTGTCTTTCTCCCTGTGTCTGTGGATGTGGCCGAGTGTTTGTCCGGTAAGTCTTGTGCCCTTGTCCTGTCTAGTCTGTTGTACTTTCATGTCTTTGTCTTGCTCCTTCTCTTGCTTTTAGTTTGAATTTGCTTTTTTTTTCTTTATCTTTTAGTTCTTCTAGACTTGATCTTTTGCTTTGTGCCTATAACATTTTAGTTGGTCATAATGTTTTAGTTAAGGACTCTTTGTTATTTTACTGTGTTTTTATTATTATTATTATTATTATCTTATTCCCCAGTCTGCTTTTTGTGTATCTGTTTCTGTGGAGCCTTGTCCTGTCTTGTGTCTTGTCTTTTTTGTCTAGAGTTCCCTGCCACTGGTTCCCCTGGCCTGGCTATCGGTCAACTTCAGTAATGTTGGCCTTAAAGTATCTATATCTTGTCTTGTTGCGCTCTACCCTGTCAGGCTTTGCCGGTTGGTGTCATACCCTGCCGTGTGCTGCCAGAGACGTTCCTGTGGTCCTCCCTTTGTCATGTTGTGTATTGTGTCCCTCATGTATCATCTGTGCAATTCCTTTTACCTCATGTATCTTTTTTTTTTGTAAATAAAACCCCTGAAGCTTATCTGCGAATGGGTCCTCCTTCCCAAATTCCTGACACCCATGGACTACCAATTAACTTAATTCAAAGGAAAAAAGGGAGAGATATTTGTTCTTGTTTAAAGCATAAACCTATTTAATTTTGTATATACACATGTGTGTGTATATAGAGTTCATATTGATACATATACTCAAGCAATGCATATTTATATTTAAATATATATGTGAGTTGTGAAAGGATCATGAGACACTGAGAACTGAAGTAATGATGTTAAAAATTCAGCTTCAAAATCATAGGAATAAGTTACATTTTATAATATATTCAAATAGGAAACTGTTATTTTGAATAATAAAAATATTTCAAAATTTTACTGCTTTTTCTGTACTTTGGAACCAATAAATGCATGCTTTGTGAGCTGAAGGCACTCCTTAAAAAACCTTACAAGTTTGTTTAAAGATGTTCAGATATTTGTATTGGGAACCATAACAAAAATACAGAGAAAAATACTTGTATAATTCTTCTCTGATTTTAAATTGTGGAAGGGTGAATTAAGACTTTTCAAGACCTTCTTAAAACATGAAGGAACCCTAAAAAAGGTCTAAAATTGTTTGCAGTTCAGTTTGATTTATTATCATAGTTCACTCACACTGAATCATTTACAGTGAATTCTTACTTTGAAAGGATATTTTGTAAGATAGAAACAAAAACAGAGCTGAATGAAGTGGATATTTACCTACAATTCACTGTAAGAAGCAAAATCAATGACTAAGCAACTCTTGATTTGCATGCAGCTTGTAAATGACTGTACTGCAGGGAAAGATAATTAATATCCATTAATATCCATCAAATACAGAGTGGTATCTTGAGGTATCTTGGAAGGCACCATTCCTCATGCCTCAAAATGCTGTCTATATAGGTAGCTCACTAAGTTCTGGAACAGAGCTCTCGTCTTTATATCAGGTTGGCATCTGTGACTATAGGCATATGAAACCTGTCAGTTGGTTGTGTTTAATTTGGGTAATTCTGTAGACATCGCTGTCCAGAATAAAACCCAGGAGAGAAGCGCCGAGGGGGTTCATGTGCCAAAATATGCTCATTACACACTGGGCCAGAGCTTTGGCGTGGGCAAAGTGAAATGGATTATCTGAGCGCACTGTTAGGACAAACAGCTCTAATTCTTTGATTACAAATTAGGATTCATGTGCGAGGAAATTCCAAGCTGAAAATCAAAGCCATGAATAGCAAATCCTCAAGTGCACGGCTGTCTGATGATTTCTTTGAAAGACAAATCTGCATACGGGTAAATATCAAGAAAACAAGTCCAGGTCACAATTGACCCTTTGCTAAGCCACGCCCGAAAACCGCCATAGGTCAGTCGTGGCTTAGCAACCGTAGCTAGGCAAGGGAGGTCTGTCAAGCTTTCGAGTGAGTGAAAAATGCTGAAGCGTGCGTATATGGATTGTGGAAATCTGATACCCGGTCTACTAAAAGTTTGGACGGGGTGGTGAAATTTTTTCCCTTCACGAAACCTAAGACTCAAGGGGAGAACCCTAACCCTGCTCCAATTGACATGGTCCCTACACAGTGTTCATTGCTCCCTTCTCTCTGAGCAGTGGAAATCCGTTAAAGTTTACTTCACTTCAGAACATTCATTCACGAATTTTCGCTGTAAATAAGAGAATTTGAATTGCATCTCACACACTTAAATGCACTTTGAATGGAACGTATAAGTTCGCTTCGAACTGGAATCATGGCGGAATATCCAGTGATGTCCACAAACATCTGAAGTGACAAGAGAAATACATGAAATGTGCAGAGGGATTGAGAATCGCTGGGGCTAATGTTTTGTGTCTATTCCACAAGACTTTGTCAAAGCTGTTCCTCAGTTTGTGTGTTTTCGATTTGAATTATCAGCATATGAGGCAGCTGCTGCTTGCGCTGTGACCTAAGTTTTAGCTTCAGCTTCAATTTTGATTAAATAATTTTCTAATCGGATGCATATTATGCCGTGGATATACCCCTCGAATGCATATTGCAGTCCCCTTTGTCTTGCTCTCTCAGATATCTCACCTGTTCCCCCAAAAAAATGACTAATTATCTCCTTGGGAATGTCTGACATGCATACTGTAATAGCCATGCCAGGCGCGAAAGCTTGACAGGCGTAGCAACAGTAACTAAGGAGGGCGGGGCTTAGCGAAGGGTCAATTCTCTGGAAAATCTAAACAGAAATTATGTTTTAAGTTAATCTTTTAAACTTTCCATTCAACAAAGAGTCCTGAAAAATATTGCTAGAAATATTATAAAATTGTCTGTCTGTCTGTCTGTCTGTCTATCTATCTGTCTGTCTATCCATCTATCTATCCATCCATCTGTCTATCTGTCTGTCTATCCATCTATCTATCTATCTGTCCGTCTATCTGTCTGTCTGTCTATCTATCCGTCTATCTTTCTGTCTATCCATCTATCCGTCCATCCATCCATCCATCTATCCGTCTATCTATCCATCAATCCATCCATCCATCCATCCATCTATCTATCTACATGCAAAGATGCGTTAAATTGAAATCGAAGACTTCTGAAGTAAAAATATTTTAAATGGTAGAATATATAAAATAAAAATAAATGTTTTTTTGTAAGTTTGTGACAGATTCACCTAAATAATAATAGGAACCTTGCGTGTTTACCATCCTGACAAATTCAATTTTATGCATGTATGTGTGTGTATGCATAGCTTATACAACCTGCGCAACAACGCAAGAGAGAGCATTAGGGATTAATATCCTGCATATGAATGAGATACCAATCCTTGAACAAGAGCAGAGCTGGATTTCAATTACATTTTCATCCCTGTTGTAATTTAATGTTTGTGAAGCAGGTCTGAGCGACCTTGTGTAATCAAAGCTGGAACAACACAATCACACTTTTCAGCAATACCAAAAACAGAGGTGATATCTACCACATTTCCCTCTCGATTATGTATGATGCCGTGACAGTCCGATAGCAGACTGCCGCATAAACCAGCGGGCCACAAATCACGGCCAGTGGGACGTCAGATGAGGACGCTGTTTGTTCAGCAGTCACCTCGTTCTGCTTATAATGAGCGCACAAACAAACACACACACACACGCAAGCAGACGCACTCAATCATTCAGGATGCATTGTGACTGCTCACAAGGTCAATGAGTGGTGAAGACAGATAGACGTCTAGAAGACTGTAGGAGCTAAGTGTCTCCTGCTGCAGATAGACTTCAGATAACACACAATGATGTTAGCTGGAGTATGAGATCTGCTCTATATGTGCCAATAAACGATTACACATATTTTGTCCTTTTTCTGTCTCTCATTCCTTATACACAGACTCCCCTATAATGACTTTATTCAACAATTTGGCACCGTAACGTCAACGTAGTGCCATTTGGAGAATATCCACATACTGTAATTTAGCAGCTGCAATACGTTTTCTACGTGTATTTATCCTTTGATTTGAATGCAAACAGTACACACTTATGTTGCATCTGAAGAGCGTACACATTTTGCATGCAGTAATACTCTCTGAAATGGCTCTACAGTGACGTTGCGGTGCTGAAATTGTTGAATGAAGTCATTATTTTTTATTTATTTCCATACAAAAAGTATTTATTGTAGCTTTATAACGTTACGGTTGAACCACTGATGGCATATTATTATTTTTAACGATATTTATATTTTTGACAATGTCTTTATACACTTTTGGACCTTGACAGCATTCATTACATGGCAGATAATGGGACAGTCACAAACTCCCCAGTTTTCATCCCAAATATCTTAAATTGCGTTCTGAAGACAAACAAAGCTTTTACAGGTTTGGAACGAAATGGAGGTAAGTGATTTATGACAAAATTTTCATTTTGGGGTGGAGTAACCCTTTACGCAAGTGCAAAAATAGTATACAAATAGTGTAAATAGTATAGATTTACAATACATTCATATTAAAATATTATGTGAACACAATAGTTTTGCAAATAGATGCACAATTATCTAAACCTTATCTAAGTTCTCATCTTGCCCACTGATCTATATTCATCTTTATTTAGATCATCTAGTGATATTCAGCTACCAGTTTCAACTGATACGTACTATTTTTGACAGATGTTTCTTTGACTGTAATATTTGGCTATTTGGCTTTTATTTATTATATTACGGATAATAAAACAGAAGTATATAGTATATACTGTATAGTTTCTTCCAAGAAGAAATATATAGTTCATTAGCCTCATAAACATTCATAAAAATAAACTTTCCCAAAGGGTGTTTTAAAAATCTAAAGAACCTTTTTCTACTATAAAGATTCTTTTGCGTGATGAAAAGGATCTATGGATGTTCTTCACAGAACCACTGATGCCAATAAAGAACCTTTATTTTTAAGAGTGTTTTTTCGTGTTGCAAAGTCTGCAGTTTTACCACAGAATTTGACTACTTTTATATGCTGCTCCGAGATGATTTTTTAGTCCACAGGTATAAGTAAAAACCCCTTCCAATCCAGGAACATAATTTTGGAAGCCCCCTTAGAAAATGAATTTAGTAGCCATTTTCCATTGGCCTGGTTTTGAGAACCAACTGGGCCTATATTTGTTACGCAGACCTGGCAACCCTGATGTAATTATGCAATATTATTCATAGAATTATTACTCACAGTATTACTTTAAAATGGCTTTAAACAAGTCTCATCCAGGCTAGAGGTGTGGATTGCAAGTTTGAATTGCACCTAAAAATGGGTCGCAGACCAAAATAGGTTGAGAACTTTTATACAAAGGAGAAGGGATGCTGAGAAAATGGTTAAAGTAGAAATAAAAAGATGCAAGACAGATATTGACCTCTCCTGGCTCCATGCGTCTGGCCTTTATAGTTGCTCTCTTGCCACGGTGATTATTTTTAGTGCATTTTCAGGCCATTCCTGTGTATCTCAATGTCATGAACGATGACTGAGTGCTGGATTTCTCTCACTGTAATGCCGTTAACATGGATTTTTTCATCCGATTCCTCCACTCAATGGCGTCTGGAGAACCGATACGCCTCCTTCAACCCTGAAGTTCAACTGAGCTAGTGTCTTAGCGATGAACCTGTTCTGTAAATTCAACCAATGATGGATTCTCCAAGCATCTGTCATCTACAGTTACAAACATGATCTGCTAAAAAAATGTCATTAAAGGATGTAGTTTTGGTTCGCTGGTAAATCGCCACACAGTTGCATTGTGTTCTACACTGCTAGAAATCCCTTATATTAACTGAAATTCTGAATACTAAATGTAATAAAAAATGAAATAAAAAAATTCAGAATATAAAATTCTATTCAAAAATATGTGGTAAGTTTAAAAAAAACAAAAAAAAACAGAAAGAAGTCTCTGCATTTATTTGATACAAAAAGGTAGTTAAAAGGAATAGTACTGTGAAATATTATTACAATTTAAAATAATTATTTTGTAGTTGAATATGATTGTTCATAAATCATTGTAATATGTTCATTTGCTGCTCCATTACCTGTTGAAAACAGCTGTGGTGTGTAATTGCAAAAAAAAAAAAAAATAGTAATAATATATTTATACTGTGTGTGTGTATATATACACACACATATATGAAATAAATAAACTACAAATAAATAAATAAAATGCATTGAACGTCAGTGTTTCTTTTTCTTTTTAAAGTTTCAAGCATAAACCTCACTGATTATTCAGCATTTTTACATTTATTATTCAGTCTTTTAACTATGACAGGAGCAAGTCTCCACTGTCCAAATCTGCACCCATTCGATGCATGTGTATGAATTCATATGTGCAGCATCTCAATTCCCAGCTCGTCAAAAAACATGTCATAAACTCTGATTAGCCTAGGCCTGCTGAAACCTTGAGCATGTAAGATGGGCTTTAACTCACGGGTGTGCTGTAGTCATTCGTAAGCAGATGTTTTTTATCCCGGGGTCCTGCTAACTGTCTCCTACAGGTGCGTCTCTCTGGAGATGTCATTAGCAACCCAAGTCTGACTGTAGCTGCAGGCGTGAGATTCTTTGTAGTCAACTAAGCAGTACAGCGTCCTCAACACTGCATCCAGGGAACACATGCTCTGGCTCGCGGTACCGATCAAGAATTTCTGCTGCCCTGAGGCTCCTCATCCATCACCGTAGCTCATCATCTTCAGCACAGAATGAGGTCTTCAGAAACTAGAGCCAGGAACTGCACGCCGGTCTGTGTGTTCTTTATCAACACTACCAAAACCCTAGGTTTAAATTAGGAACAAAAAGGGTTTTAGAGCCTGATGTCATAAGAGAACCTTTTAAAGTTCTTCAAAGAACTTATTATTCTCCAGTTCAGACTTTTCTTAGCAGGATTCCGGCAGTTATTGTTTGATCTGAAACTACATTTCAGCTTTGCTGTAATTTGGAGCTTTTTCTGTTGATCAAACAGTAAAATATACAGCGTTTGCAGCAAAAAGATCAGGGAGATCAAGGAACGCAAGAACTGATCAAAAATGTTAAATGCATTTATTTTATGCAGTGGCGCTGCATGGATAAAAGCGTATATATGCCAAATGCATAAATGTAAATTTTGTGTGGAAAAAAGAAATTGAAATTCACACAAAAATTCTGTCTTTATGTTCATGTTGTTCAAAACTCTTCTTATTTCTTCTGTTAAACAAAAGAGAAGATATTTTGAAGAATACTTCCATCGTCAATAAGTTCATGTGTGAACTATCCCTTTAACCCCATTCCCACAATTAAACGGTTATTTTCATGTATTATTAAGATATAGTGTGAAGTATATGAGTCTGCACAGCAATAATGCGGTGTAAATCTCATAACTTAGCATACACATATATTAAAATGGCACTATACGTTTGTTGTTATAGGCTAGGCAACACTAAAATACTTTTATTATTACATGAAATGAATACTTTCAATCAGCAAGGATGCATTTAGTTGACCAAGAGTGACATTATAGACATTTATAATGTTGCAAAATATTTCTATTGCAAAAAACGCTACTCTATTAAACATTCTATTCATCAAATAGTATATTGAAAATAATTTATTCAGTTTTCCACAAAAATATTAAGCAGAACAACATAATGTTTATAATAAAAAGAAATGTGTCTTGAGCGGAATGATTTCTGAAAGATCATGTGACACTGAAGACTGGAGTAATGATGCTGAAAATTTATTTTTGCAGGAATAAATTAAATTTTACAATGTAGTTCAAATAAAAAACATTATTTTAAATTGTAATGATATTTCATAATATTACTATTTTACTGTATTTCTGTAAATTTATGCAGCCTTGGTGAGCATAACTTCTTTTCAGAAACATTTAAACTTACTTTTACTTTTTACTTTTAAGAAACAGTGTGTGATATTTCTGAGACACTTGAAATTTTATTTGATTTAATGGGGTGTCTTTGGCCAAAGCACCACGTTTCTTGTTATGAAAACATTTATACAGTCCTGCATGGTGGTCCTCGGACGTGGTGCACCTGGGCATGTGCCCAAATGTCCATATGGCTAATCTAAAGTAATGACTTTTAATGCCTTTAAGTAAAACGAAAAGAACATGGTGCAGTTTTCTAGAGGTTACAGGTTTTAGTGAATTAACTGAAATTCAATTTGTTTGGCGTTTAGATGAAGTTGTTTTAAATGTTATAATTATTTCAAAGACAAAAGCAAATAACAAATGCATATTCTTTTAAGAATGCATTTTTGCAAAACACAAATGGAGCCAGAGGTCTGGAGGCATCTACTGGCACATGTGAACCAAACATATGTGTGAACGGACACGGCACTGAGATCTGCTCTGCGGTTCACTTCAGCACATTCACAAACACAAAGACTCAACTGAAGGATCCTGCAGTCAATATGGAGAGAACAAGCGGAAGCAGCTCACCGACAGAACAATCTCCACGCGCCTGAGGAGAGAGCAGCTCTTCACCCGGGGCAAACACATGCTACGGACACACACGCCAGCAGAACTTCAGCCCTATAATTCATTGAAAGCCTTCACATCAGATCATCTCATGAATAAAGTAAATATCTGCAGTACATCTTTCACTAGAGGGGATATTAAACTCTAATGAATTTGCGGGGGGAAAGACTTTGCTTTTATATTCCTAGTCTTCTGAAGTCATACAACAACTTTGCATGACAGTCTGGAATATAATAATTCATTATTCTCTGAAAATATCCCCCTCTGTCTCAGCTCTCAAATCAAATATGGCCCAATTAAAATGGTTAGGTGGTTCTCGCCATTTTATTATCAGATGAACATGATTACAATTGTGACAAAAATAATATTTCTGCATGTTTCTGCAATGATTTTTTTATTTGATTTATTATGAATATGTATTAATAAATTAGTATAATTTTAGAATAACATTATTCATTTATATACGCAGTGTAAATGACTTTTTGTCATATAGCAACCAGTGACTTTTTATTTCACAATTGAGATTTTTAATTCTACATTCAATTCACAATTCTACATTTCAGTGTCTATATCTTGGATTTTCAAGTTTATATCTTGCAATTCTAAAACGAAAAAAATAAAGTCTCAATTGTGAGAAATGTGGAAACAAACCTTCAGTTCTGACCTGATCTTATGAAAGTGGGTATAAACACGGCAAATAAAAACGATAACTTGTGGTTCTGATATGCAAAAATAGACTGGCGTGTTTTTGCTATGCGATGGGTAGTATTACGGATGTGGGGTGGATTTGTATTATACGTAGGCGAAAACTGTGTAACATGCACTGCAACAAATTTCGTATTATATTATATAAAGTCCATTTTTGAGTATCATATCACAAGTTTTTGGTGTACTTTTTTTTTTTGCATTTTCATGAGACCGGGCTCAGCCTTCATAGTAAACACACTCGTCTAAACATAAATGTACATCATTGTAATTTTTACAAATATATTTCTAATCAGACACAACAAAAAAATGACTCGCAGTTCAGTGAGAGAGTCAGTTGTGAACATATCTGAACGATGCGCTGAATAAATGCATCTGATTCAAACTGCTTATTCCAACCTGATCTCACAGAATATCGTATACATTTGAGAAGGTGGCTAATTCATAGAAAGTCATATGACCTCACTTCCACGAATTCATGTGATTTGTGAAAAAATGTATGTATTTTACAAGGTGGCAAATTTGCACAATGGACTACACCTAACCCCACCCCTAAACTTAACGGTCCCAAAAATCGTATAAAATTTTTGAGGTCACACAAATTCGTACAAATTAGACTCCTAGTAAAATATGTACATTTGGATAATTTGTGCTATATCGTGAATCTTTTTGACTGACTTAAAAAAAACAACACATAAAAAGTTCAGCAAGGGAATCCATTGTAAATGGCTCTGAACAGGTCTGATTCAAACTGCTGAATCACACTATGAATATTTTCTTTTACTAATTTATTAAAAAGAATGAGTTTACCAACAACTTTACATGTTGTGTGATTGTTTTATGCACATACTTTTAATGAGATGACATCAGATGATAATTAATATGGATCACACAAACCTTTCCGGTCAGATTTGAAATGATTGTTATGCATCTTTTATGTTGTGAATAATGATTTCGTGGTGGCTTTGAACATGGTGCATCCAATGTAAATTTAGAGCCAGAACCATTGTATTTTTAATATATGCTCTGATACTATCACAACAGTTCCGCTATCAGATCATTCTCAACATTTTCCACAAAGAAATAACCTTTGCTCAGTTTCTGTTATTAAGCAGGGATTAGTGTCTTGTGTAAAGGCTGAGTATAAGAAACAGAATCAATACTTATGTTCCACGGCTGGCACTAAATGGCCGGAGGGGAAAGCTCTTGGAAAAAAAGGACAAGAGAGATATATAGATTTAGTTTTTTTGTAATAAAACAAAAATGCTGTACGGTTTTCTGGCCCTGTCTGACCCTTGAAATATTTGGTCTGAGATTTCTGCAACACAGGATGCTCAAGGTGTTCAAAGACAAATCCAGTACATTAAAGCCCTTTCTTGGTTGTAAGAAGTAAACAACGGCATCAAAAAGACACAAGCAGAAATCAATAGTGTCTGACAGAAAAGCTTCTTATGTAAAACTAGGTTACAGAATTATGTATGTTTTTCATAATTATGTACACACATATATATAGAGAATATATAGTGCAGAGTGTAACTTTGACAGTTCTATGCGCTGCTGCTCTCATTATGAAACTGCATCTCAGCTTTATTTGCTTTGTTATGACAATTAGCTTTTCTGAAAAGCTAAAATTATGACAGCATATTCCACTAAAACCCAACAATAAAATTTACATACACATTTCTCCACAAACCAGCGATTCATTGCGGACTTGTTTTTTTTGGCATTGAAGTCTACTTTGCTTTTTCTGAATTTACTTTTAACTGCTGTAAAATTGGCAAGTGAGCTATTCTGTCATTTCTAGATCTGTGCTGACCTGCTATTGCCCTTTAAAACAGAGCATTGTGGGAAGGCACCAGGTAAGAAAAGGGGTAATTATACTTCTCTGCGGTTGCCATGGTAAATGCAGACACAGATTTGTCTCTCTTCATTCATTGTGCTCAATTTTGAGACCATTAACTTGTGAAAATTTGCCTGCTAGAAGGATGATTCCTATAATTTTTTATTGCAGTAGTAACAGGAAAAAACAGCTTTACCTGGAATGAGACAGCAGGAAAGCTTCCTTACAGAATGAGGCTGAATAACAAAGGCTGTGATGTACCTGCACCTCTGAAAATTTCTGATTATAATGAGATTTGCCTTCCAGCAGTAAATGCTCCCTGCACACAACTGTTGTTTTTAGGATCCGGTGTCTGTGCCATTTTATTTTTTATAGCTCTCTAGATACAGTATGCCAACTTAGTGAACAGGAACAGAATTCCATAAAGCTCATATTGTGCTACTAAAACAGGGTATTGTCATAGGAATAATTGTTGAAATCAATTAATTTGATTTAAATCAATTTAGACTAGATATTAAAACTTTCAATTAAAATCGAACTGTACTCAAATGTGACAACTTGCCCCGTTCTCCCTACATGTATATCAGGTTAGGTCTCCATAGAGAGTTCTATCATGACTCAGCTTCAGAGAGAACAAGACGCAAATTTCAAAAGCAGTCTTATAAACTTCCATGTATAATTAATCAGAACGTGGAACATGAACTTTTATCTCCCTGGGAAAAAAAAGGAGGAATGAACAAGGTTACTCTCAGGATGTGAATGTGGATCCCTGCATAGTTTCTCTTTCTCATGGAATATCCCACATACACAAACAACAGATGAAGCTTGGCAGGCCATGAAATGTCTCTCTAGCGTTCTCCACCTAGATTCTGTACAGCAGCACATGCCTGACACAGTCCATTTAGAAAGTCAACACTCCTGCGGCGAGGCTGATTTTAGTAGAGAACTCAACTCTACATTTTTATTTCTTATGAAAAACAAGTGCTACATTTAAACACAAATAGAACAACATGAATATTATTCATGTTGTTATTTTGCAATTTTACATGGAGTAAGTGGCCTCATCGTTGAGTTCACAATAAATTACAATGCTTAAAACTATCACATTCATACATTTTAATAACATAATATGAATATTAAATGTATCACCCTTTGTCATTTTGAATAAATACTTGGTAAAATGCTATTTAAAAAACTACTTATTTTTTTCTACTGTTTAATAAAAAATATTTGCATATGGTGAAGTAAATATTCTACCCTCATTAACTTACATTTCTTTTTTTACACAAATTAAGTTTTTCTCTACATGAAAAAAATAACAACAACAACAAAAAAATCTTTTTTTTTTAGAAAATACAATATAAAATAATTGAAGTATATACACACAAACAAATAAAGATAATACACATAGTATGAATACATATGCAATGGAATCACTTTAGGGTTTATTTTTTCAATAAATTTGCAGAGATGTTATGGTGTATGGGGTTAGACTGATGTGGAAAAAAAGTATTTTAAAGCAGTTTAACATAAGAGCGACATAACAAAATGTGAAAAAAAATGAAGGATGAAGGGGTATGAAAACTTTTGCAAGAAACTGTGTGTGTATATATATATATACACACACACACACACATAAATATGGGTGATTCCATAATTGCAGGTACATTTGGTGTCCAAAGTCAATATTTTTTCTGCTTCTTTTCAAATAGTTATATATATATATATATATATATATATATATTTATTATTTTTATATATTTATTATTATTCTTTACTAATTGTTATGAATTACAAGGTGTGACAGTCCATAACAATAAATAAAATAGCTGAATAGCTTAAATAGCTGAAAATCGTGATTTCTTCTTGTCCGAAGTAGTCAGTCTATTTTTTCCATCATGTATCAATGGGCAATCAAAATATTTTATAGTGCTGTTCTTTTGGCAACATTTTATTTATTTTATTTATAAAAGCTCTAAATAGTTACTTACTTAATTCCATGAAATTAAATTGTTTAAAAAATGTGTGTCCATAAATCTTGCGTCAACAAACCATATTTTGCCTTTAAATTGGTGGAATAGCTTTTTTTCCTTTAAGGGAGGTCTGTATCTCATTGTACTCTACCTTTGAGATTACAACAAACTGAAATTGCTCACATGAGTCAGGCTCACTGATTAATCCACACCTTTCTGCTAATGTCCCATTACAGTGATCAATTCATTGACAGCAAGAAACAGCAATTGCTTTGTGGAAATTGTTGGAAAGCTCTGGCTTACACCCAGCCGCCTCAGTGGAAGTCAGATCAGGTCTCAGCCTCACTAATAAAAGATGTCAGTTCAGTAAGATGAGAGCGAGTGTGAATTTAATTGGCAATCAGGAATTTATTTTCCCCTCCGACTTGAGATTTGCACATCATCTGATAATAATGGCAGAAATAGCTTTCAGCAATACTGACCTTTATCTGACCTTTAAAATGATGAAAATATCTCAGATTCCCCTCACTGTTGGGGCTGTTAATGCACAGATGGAGTTTCACCTACATGAACACCAGCAGATAATATTTTCTGTTTCCTTCAGAGCTCTGTCTGTCTGTCCGTTGCACTCTCATTCGGGATCCTTCACACACCTACACACACATATGTACTGCTCAATCAGTTCAAAGGACTTTTAAAATATCTCGTTTCACTTGAAAGCCATCTTGGCAAAGTCAAACTATGTTATAGTCATGCAAATACCTCTCATATTAGCTTGAAGAGAGAGAGAGAGAGAAAAAAGATATCAGCTAAGTGTCAGCTATGTTTTGAAGGAAAAAAAAACTTGGTTGCTTACTTTATTTATTCTTTTCTCCTTCCATCCATTCATCTATCAATCCATTTAAAAGCTTAGCCAGCAATTTAAAACAAAACAAAACAAAAGAAAAAACAAAACAAAATACACAAAACAAAACAAAACAAAAGAAAAAACAAAACAAGAGTTTTGTAGTTTTTTTACACAGAGATTGCTATTCGCGCATTCTGCTTTTCTTTTTGCAATCATTGTTGAATTCTATCCCAATAGTGACAGTTCAAAGGTTCATTTTTAATCATTTTTTTAAATCATGAAGTACTGAAGATACTTGATATCCTTTTCTATTTTGGTTCTTAAACTCTTTCTTCTGATATCTTAATTTTTAAAGTCCTACATAGTTGTGAAGCATGTGTGCCAAACACGCCAAGAATTGGCTTAAATAACCTCGGTAGGTGACGTCATTTGATTACGTGCACCTGAAGGGTATAAATAGACGTGAGACGTACTGTACACATCTTCAGGTTACACCTTTGTCTGGAGAGACCTTCAGCCATGCC
This sequence comes from Enteromius mattozi, assembly GCA_032359235.1. Taxonomy (NCBI): domain Eukaryota; kingdom Metazoa; phylum Chordata; class Actinopteri; order Cypriniformes; family Cyprinidae; genus Enteromius; species Enteromius mattozi. The sequence goes on from JAUMHE010000082.1 coordinate 13,993,236, forward strand.
TACAGTGCAGCATTGAAGTGCAGCATCTCGTTCCCACTTTTTCAGGGAACAGGGTTACAGTCAAGTAACCCGAGGCGTTCCCTATCAAAAGCTACTCTCGATGCTGCACTGAAAAAGCGTTAATGGGAACGAGAATACCAACGCCGCCGCACTGGAAGTGTCTGGACTCTGCAAGAAGCATTGAAGAGTTCTCAGACATGACTCTGGGATGTTGACTCAAGGACATGAGAGCCCGGAGAAACATGGATATCGAGACTATAGAATCTAGCAAATGTGTGCGGAGAGGTACAGCCTGTCGCAAAACACACATGCCGCAAGGGTACACCTCTTGCTAAACCCATATAAGATGCAGCCTTCCTGATTGAATGGGCCCTAACTCCTAGAGGTGAAGCTTGACCATGCACCTCACAGGATAAGGCAATAGCATGACATGTGACACTGTTTATTCAGTGGCAGCAATAGCATATGAGAAGCTGCTCTGACTTATGCTACTGGCTAGTGCGGTGAACGTAAATCTCCAGAGCATGTGGCATGTACTGGACACAGTAAGCAAAGTCCTTTCTGCTCCGGTGTCATGAACAGCGGAAAGCAGAATACTTTAAGAACGACCAAATTCATGGTCAAAAATAGAACTTTGATCAGCCAAAGGGCAAAGTCTAAGCAGGATGACAAACTGACAGAGCCTGCAATTACCCCGTTCTCCTCAGAGAAGTAATAGGGATGTGAAAAACATCTTCAGAATCAGAAACTTGACAGGCGCTGATTCTTGTGGTTTAAATGGGTTCCCATTAGACCCCTTTGGCTAAGTCCCACAAAGTGACTGTCGCTCTAGTGGGCAGCTTGAACCGCTGAACTTCATGAATGAAGCAGTCGACTGGAAGGTGCCTTTCCACAGAAACACCATCAATCAGAGTGTGGCAGACGAAACTGGTGGCCACATAGACTCTGAAAGTACCAGCACGTGAGCCTGAGGACACTTTCTCTCGCAGGAACTCCATCAGTGAAACAACCTGGCAGTGAACTGGGCCTGCATGGTGTGTCATACACCAACTTCTGAAAAAGCAGCATCTGAGGGCATAACGTCTAGTGGAGAGAGTCCTAGCAATTGGAGTAGTCTGAAAAACATCTGATGGAAAACCCAGCATCTCTTGTGGTCCTCTTAATGGGCCAGAGATGAAGGTTCCAGAATTCAGGCCTGGGACAAAATACTGTCCACCATGCCTAAGATAGGAGAACTCTCCTGACCGGAATCGCCCACAGCGAGCCGTCAAGGAGGGATATCAGAACAGAGAGTCACACTGTTCGGCAATGCCAAATTCAGACTGCACGATTTTCAAAGTTGTCACGTCACAGATCTTTTCACACTGCATGACTATCTGGGGTAGCATTCTGTTGCTGCTGTGTTCACACTGCATGATAGATTGGCGTCAGGGGGTTTCACACTACATGACTTTACAATAGGACGAATCGCCGACAACTTTGTCTCACTGCCAAACACACGCGAGAAGTGAGATGGAAACAACACAAGGCCACTTGTGCAAGACCCGCATTCTCACGTGAGACTGGGATTATTATTAAAAATGATAGCAAGCAAAAGAAGCTTGCCATACAAATTGCATGTGCGCTCATTAGCAGCGAAAAGAAGATTATGGGGGAGGATATTTACCTTCCATACCTTCGTAACTCCTCCCCCAACATCCTGCTGCCCTGGATGTTGCTCTCTCATTGGCTGTAGGTAATTGCCGATGTTATTCAGCCAGAACACATTTCAAACGGCATGATTTTGAATCGCCGACAGGTCCAGATATTTAGCATGCCAAAATTTTCACGGGTGTCGGCGACACGTCGGCGATTCTCTCAGATCGCGTCTTTGATAGTTCACACTGTGTGATTGTCACTCACGTGAACGAGCACCGATTTGTCTGTGATCTCGGGCATTTGTTGGTGATTTCTCAAAACCTGTCGGCGATTCAAAAGCGGGGCTAAAATCGTGCAGTCTGAACTCGGCATAAGAGACTAGACCCTTGTTGACAGACTTTGGCCAGGACTCCTGGGAGCACAGCGATCAGAGGAGATGTCTAAAGATGTAGCCTGGGCTACGTATGCGCCTTTGCGTCCAGTTCTAGGGAAGCTGAACTAAAGAGCCTCAAGCAGAGCACTCTGATCAAAGTGATTACAGCGAATCTCCTCCCACATTCATATGCCTCAGAATGTAATTGCTCTGATGGACAGGAACTTAACCTGTGTCAAAAGCAGAACCTACTGTGCTAGCCTGTTCTGGCGGCACAGATGTAGTCTGCCCTGGCAACTTATGTAAGAAGTCAGTTCGAGACAATTGATGTGCCATGCGAGAAGATGACCTCTCCAGATCCCAGTAATACAGCGAACCCCTAAGGGTGCTGGAAAGAAGCCCTTACTCTGTTGTTGGAGTTTCATGTGGCCCTTCCCGAGGGGACACACCCATTGTCCTGGACATAGACTCAGGACTTCCTTTTGGTTGTAATGACTAGCTTCCTCTTTGGCTGTTAAGTGCTACAAGCCATTACCCAGTCTTTACAAGGGGTTTATGACTCACATACTCTCTCTTTTGGGCTTTTAGCCTTAGAGGAGCTAGATAGTGTTGGGACTGGGTGGCCAACAGCCCAACACCTGAGCACTTAGGGGAGAAATTTCAAAGCTTATTTGAGCCCCTTTGCCTCCTTGCACTCAGACCTTAATGAATATCAGTCTGGTATGCCTGCAGAACCACCATGGTGTGCAGGACAGCACCAGCATAATACACTCTCCTTACCCATGTACTGTAGATATTGCTCTACATGGCTTGGCAAACAGCGTTGATTTTCCAAGTGACGATACACCCCCAGAGGAGAGATAGCTGACTAGCGTCTCTACCACCTCAGGTATCATTAAATATGGCTCACTCCATAAATGATTTTTATCATGGAGGTCACCAAAGAAGAGGAGAGACTATTGCGGAGGTCCCCTCCCCTGCCACCAGACAAAGTGCGATTTTAATGAGGGTGCCGAGTAAGCTTTAACTTTCACTCTTGTTTGCACTTTTAAATAATATGGACTTCAGCGTGACACACAATGCGATCTCTGAAGACAAAGAAACCTGAAGATGTGTACATCTCATGTCTATTTATAACCCTCAGCCAGGGCTGACCCTGGCCAATTTGCTGCCCTAGGCGAGATTTTACCTGGTGCCCCTTACCTCACAGCCCATTCAACCAATAATCATTGTGTTCAAACATTCACACAGACGCTGCATAGCTTTGTCTTGTTTTTTATATTTTTATTGGAAACACACCAATTAATTTGTAAAAATATTATTAAAATGTGTTATGTTACACGAAAAAAAAATTACACGACTACAAAATCGTAGATCTCTGGAACTTCAGACATTTTAACATTTTGAACTAGACTAGGTCAATATAAAGTTTGTTCCAAATGTTTACCTCATCTAGTTTAATATTATCAACATCATTCATTACATAGTTTCACCTCTGTCTTTGTCCCGTTTTTCTTATTCTTCTTCTCTTTTTTCTCTTACCTGGGCACCAGAGGGCTTCTGTGTTTTTGACATTATGGTAGATGTTCACTGATAAATTGTCACTATCAGGTAACTGATGCATGTAAAAGTGGCTGCAAAAGTAAAGATAGATCATGCGTTGAGTCGGGAGAGCAATAAAATAGTTTTTGTGTGTGTGTGTGACAATCTCTCTCTCTCTTTGTAATTAAAAATAAATTGTTAAAAAAAAAAAAACTTTACTCGTTTTGGCGCCCCTAGGGATTGGCGGCACCCTTAGCATTTCGAATATGCCCAGGGCCGGCCCTACCTTCCAGTGCACGTAATCAAATGACGTCACCTACCGAGGTTATTTAAGCCAATTCTTGGCGTGTTTGGCACACATGCTTTACAACCGGTCGAGCAAAGAATGTTCTCATTAACGCTTTTTAAGCACAGCATCGAGAGTAGCTTTTGATAGGGAACACAACAATTCAATCACTGTCTGGTTGTCAGAAAAAAAAAAACAATCCATTATTTTTTTGTCCTGAATACAATGCCAAAGATGTTTGAAGCCCATGCAGTGGACTGTTCAGAAATATGTCTGTGTGTTTATACCTGTGCATATCCTTGTTGCTATCAGTACGGAGTGCTGGCTAACATTAATATGTAACATCCTGCAAGGCTCTCTCTCTCTCTGATGTAGTTGTGCCTCCTAAAGGAGAGTGAGTCGTGTGTTATCGCAGCCCAGCAGAGTGATGCTATCTGCAGCGTTCGACTAGTTTCCATTAGGGAATTACCAGGTCAGGCTGGGGGGGTTGGAGGGTAGGGGCTGCAGAGCAAACCTGCGGTAATGAAGGAATTCGCCTTCGTTGTTCGGCCAGAGGAGTATATCAGCATTTCTACATTACTCCGCATGCTGGGCCTGCACTACGAGGAGATTAGGAAAGAGACCGGGATCGTACATCAGCCTCTGTGTGCCGCTGACACAACCGAGAGATAGACCTGAGAAGAATCACAGCAAAGAGCTTTTCAAAACACCAGACACCTTGCGTAGAAACCTGACTGTAGTCCCTGTGTTTGCACTGGCACGGATTAAATCTAACTGTATCGGGAGGCAGATCACATGAGCGTCACTGTCTGCATTCCTACTGGTAGTCGACGAATCACATTGATGCTAATTTGCATAATACTTTATGGATAACTGGCAACATGCCTGGGTGTTGAAAATGCATAAATTCCGCCTTCTATTTAATTCTGCTGAACTCCAGCAAGCTGTATTTGAATGCAGAAATACAGACCATGTGTAAGAAATAATACTGCAGGTGTCAGAGTTTTAAAAGAAAACTTACTGAATTCAACCTGAAGTGACACTGTATAAGTATAAATGCTATAAAAAAGTATAAATGTATGTATATGTGTGTGTATATATGTGTGTATATACTGTGTATATATATATATATATGTGTGTGTGTGTGTGTAAAAATATATTATGTCTTTAAAGGAAAAATCACTTGTATAATTGTATTAAATGGATTTTTGAAAGACATAACAAAAGTATTGAAAAAATAATAAAATAAAAAAATAATAATAATTCAGCTTTGCCATTATATGAACAAATTACATTTTAAAACATATTTAAATAGCAAACAGCTGTTTTAATACTAATAATATTTTACAGATTTACTGTATTTTACTGTATTTTTTAATCAATTAAATGCAATCCTGAGCATAAGAGATTTCTTTTTTAAAAGTAAAAAAAGTACCTTATCGATCCCAAAATTTACTAGCAATGTTAGACACCAAGTAAAAATAGGAAAAGGCTAATTTGTGCAAAAATTGCTGATATTTACAGTGTAAAATAAAAGTTGCACAGTATTTGTAGGTAGGTAAAACATCTGGCCGATGGATTGTAGATGAGTGAAAATAGCATTTTTATATTCAGTTTAAATAGACTTTGCCTTAATATCATCCATCAGGAATTTAAATATGAGACTGACAGTTTGGAATGGGAATTGAAAAATAAGATAGATTGATGATGTCAACCAAGTTACTGAATTAGATGTAAAGTGTTAAAAAAGCAAACATTCAATTTTGATTTCATGTTGACTTTAATCTAATGAAACAGCCTCATTTAGAATAAATCCCCAATTTTGGAGCAGTGCACATGTTTACAGCTTGACCTCAAGCTAAATTTGATCTCAGCAGGTCCTCTGTGGCCATTCCTAATGAGGGTCCCCTGGCTATATTTTGCATTATGTATAAAATGTTTTCTGCTGAAAAAAAAAAAAAAAAATCATGTTTTTTAAAGCAGGTCAATGGTATAATGAGGATGGAGAGAAGTTTAAGTAATGTGTCAGGCCTCCTGTTTTAATAGCGCTGCTCCCAGGAGGTTACAAATATGTGAGTGTTATAGCAGAATTTTATAGTCATTTGAGAATGAAAGTCCACTGGTTATTGATTATACACACAATGCCGCACATGCTGTAATAGATCTAAGTTAAACATGCTGCTTAAACGAGCTCAGAAATCAAACTCTGGGAAACAAATAACAAAATTATGGCATTTTAAAGCATTCAATGAAAGAGAAGTGTGTAATGTCTGTGCCAACAAACAAAAAGGCACAAATAATAATTTTTTTTCACTCCCTGTTTGCCATTGGTTGGGAAAACAGACAAAGTCACCCCAACTTTCACCGGTGCCTTTCCCAAAACTATCGTTGGCTAACTATAGTCTTTAGATCCGTTGAACTCTGTTAGTAATGACAGAACTTGCGACCATATAGTTGCTTTTAGAAAACATCCCTGGCTGTTTCTTGTTATGTTGTAATCATGGAAGTACATCTTATATCAACTTAAAAATGAAAAAGACTGAAATCTCCTAAACTCCTGGCAAAACTTATGAAAAAAACAACACAATGTATATTTAAATATATACTGTATATTTATATATTTTTTCAATATAACTAATTCATCCCAATGGATGAATGAATGGATAAATAAGTGATGTTGCTAAACTAATTTCGGGAGGAATCAGGCACAGCCGGCGCCGCATTTCCAATCATTATCTTATCATCTCGTTAGCCAATCTGGTCCTAACCTATCCATTACAAATAAGCCCGTTTCCTTCCCTTCCATATCTCGTTCAAGCATCCCTCCTCCTCCCCTTCTCCGCCTCGTTCGCACTATCCTAACGGGGGGCACGCGGGGTTCGAGCCGGACACCGAGCTCTGCCCTCGCTAGGGTTCATACTACCAGGGCTCGGAGTCCGCCGGGCTCCCGGCTCGCCCCCAGGACAGCACGCCAAACATGCTATTACTATTATTATCTATTATGAGGAAGCGCGAACTCGTGAAATAAATAAATGTCAAGAACAAACTTATTTACTTTGATTTCGAAATGAATGAATGAAATAATTGATATAATATCATTAAATATTTTCATCATTCAAAAAATGGTTAAGCATAAAAACAATAAGTGTAATGCTGCGTTAAATTGTTTTTCCTAAACTTAAAAAAAATAAAAAAAGTTTTCTGTTTAATTTAATTGCAATTTTGTTTTCATTTTTCTGAGCAAAAAATAAATATCATACATTTTCCCCTGATTTACAGAAGACACCTGCTAAAACGTCATTCAGTGTAACAATTTAGTCAAATTACATATTAAAAAATGAATTACTTTCAACCCAAATGCTAATTACTTGTAATTTTACTTTTTATTTTACTTGGTTTTGCTCATTTGTGATTGATTTAATCATTTAAAACACAATAAATTAAAGAAATATTCTCCCTTATACTTTAATATATTTCAGTACAAGCATGTTCTTTGGCTTTTTACATAAATTTTGTGTTGCACTAAATGAAAACATTATTTTCAACCACATTTTGACATTTTATTCTCCAAAAACTTATTTGAAACCTTAAAAGTAGACACTTTACTTACATTTAATGTGCTTTCTATGGACATAAAATCACTTTTGATCTGGACACAATATATATATATATATATATTAGTGCTGTCTAACGCATCCAAAATAAAAGTTCTTTACATAATAAAATAATAAATGTGTGTGTACTGTGTATATTTATTTGCATGTATATATTTAAGAGAATATTAAATATATTTATTTTATGTATAATAAAATATATATAAATATATAAATGCATATACATGTAAATATTTTCCAGATATATACTGTATGTGTGTGTGTTTATATATACATAATAAATATACACAGTATACAGACATATATTATGTAAACAAAAACTTTTTTTTGGATGTGATTAATTGTTTGACAGCACTAATATATATATATTAATGCTGTCAAAAGATTAATTGCATCCAAAATAAGTATATATATATATATATATATATGTAGGGTGCTGAAAGAATAAAGAGTCACAAATACATTTAAACTTAACTCAGATTTACTGTATTTCTTACTAAACAAAAGACCCTGACATACACAGCCTAAACTTCATATAGCATTAGACATATTGAACAAATCCTAGTCAGTAAAATATGTGCTTGTTTCATAAAATATTGATTATCAATCTTTAATAATAATAATAATAATAATAATCTTAATTCTTGTTGCTACAAACTCTTGCATTTAGATGATTTATTGTTTGACGACCCCCAAAAACTAGTAAAACACAGCTGAAGAGAGCGAGCGTCACGTCAGGTGGAGATCAGAGAGGGTCCCGCTGCTCAGTCACTGAACAGGTGTAGAAAAGAGTTTATCTAGTATCCAAGCAGCATGAACAGAGAAGCGCAGGACACATATCCCTGTGTTACAAACGAGACGCATCTGCTGAGGAGATCCACGTCCTCAGGGAAGCCCACAAACATGATCCTGATCACATGTGAACCGGGAAATGAATGATGGGAAAATCAGATTCACAACAGTGGAAAACACAGGTGGACAATTTCAAGACATTCAACTGATACAATGATGCTTCATAGAAAAAGACTGAGGCAATACAAATAAATGATCATAACATGGTCTCTGTAGAGCGAATGTTGCAAACAATGGTGTTTGTTGATTTGTTTGTATTTCTCAGTGTGCTTAAAACATTCGTGTCTGTTTCTATACGCTCAAACTACAACAACCATAAAAGTGATGTTGTTTAGATATGGAAAACGACAGCAAACACTTCGGATCAACATGTGATGACTGAAGACTCAGAATAATGCATTTGGTGAAGTGCTGCTCAAAAAAAAAAAAAAAAAATAAAATAATTAAATAAACTAAATTAAATAAAAATAAATTAAATTAAATTAAACATAAAATGTAAAAATTAAATTTAATTAAATTAAAAATTAAATTAAATAAAATATTGGATGTAAAGAGTCCCACCTTTACGGTTTTATTTTGAACATGCTCATTTTAATATTGTTTTTTTTTTAGATCCGTCACTTTAATTAATTCATCTGGAGATTTCCTTTTGTAAGTCCCATTCTTTTCATATTCATTCATTACTTTAACACAGTTTTACATTTTTTCTTCCTACAAAATGACTGTAATTCTTTAAAAAAAAGTTAATAAATAAAATGATTTTAAATGTATTATGAAACAACTATCATGATGTATAACAAATATAGAATATGTATAAATTATTTTTATTCAAATTCTGTTTTTGTGCTTATCTCTGCAGATTTAAGTGGGGCTATAGTACCACAGGCTGGTATAACGTTAATAAATCAGGTTTGAGATTCATCTGATCTGAGCCTGGAGTTCACTAAACTCAGTAGTATTCAAATTCTCCTGCACATGATCCTGAGCCATTATTCTGGGTTATCTGTAGCTGTCAGATGTTTGCGGGGATGAATACGAGAGGACTCTCAGACATTCAGCAGGCGTCAACGACTCGAGCGACACCGAATGGAGGGAACGACTGGGAGAGGCTGCAAACTAAAGACATGCAATTCACACCATCATTAGCCCATAGACTCATGATAATGGCCAATCATTTGTCGCTGAATGCAGAGCTGTAAGAGTCCATGAGCTCATGACAATGTATGTGATGAAAAATAAAGTATACAGCAACAAAGTTTGGGGTCGGTACGATTTTTCAAAAAATGATATTCATCATGGATGCATTCAGTTGATCAAAAGAGATGGTAAACACATGATTCCTATTTTAAGTAAATGCTATTCTTTTGAACTTTTTTTTTCAACAAAGAATCCAGTAAAATAAAATGTGCCACGGTTTCAGTAAAAATATTTGTCAGCACACTTGTTTTCAACATTGATAACAATCAGAAATGTTGATGTAAATCCAGCTTTGATCACTGAAATAAATTACATTTGAACAGATATTCACATAGTAAACATCTATTTTAAAGTGTAATAATATTTTACAATTTTACTGTATTTTTATTTATATTTTGATCAAACGCATGCAGCCTTGGTGAGGACAAGAGACTTTTAAAATATAAAAAAAACGTCCCCAAACTTGTTAACGGCAGTGCATGGAAAGAGCAGTCAGAAACACGCAGTATGTTTGTACTGAACAAATCAGATTAAGTCACATTAAATATATAATAGGATGGAACTCATAAACCTGCATCGATATTAGAACATGAAGGTAAGATTTCTTAATTTGCAGTTTTATCAAATACTTTTAAAACAAATCTAACCACCTTAGGTTAAAAAAACACATTGCATAAAGATGTTTTCCGCCTTTTCCCAACATTTCCAAGTCTAAAATGAACTGCATCACATGTGTATTCTCATATCACATAATTCATTGTGAAAATTCCCATTAAATACTTTCTCAGGAGTTTACAACATCCCTGAACAACAGTTACAGAAGAGTTATACAATACTACTGTATATTTAAACTAACAGGACAAAAATGGGAGAAATGACGACAAATACAGATCTGTGCAGTTTGAAAGAGAATCCGGATGATGAAAAGAAACAAAGAATCATATTTAGCTCTTAAGTTTTATCACACCGTCTACACTACGTGTTTTAGGGAGCGCTGATTAATTGGTGATATTATAATCTTTGATATTGCTACAAGGGTCATAAAGTTACCCACAATAATGATTCACAGGCACTTCATTCAATAAAACATCAGGTTAGGTTGCTTTCCTTGAAGCAAAGCAGAATTAACAAGTACTATTAGGATCGGAAACTGGTTTAAACCAGTGCTGTCAAACCATTACTCACATTCAAAATAGGTTCAAAAGGTTTTTATTCACATAATATTGTGTGTGTACTCTGTATATTTATAATGTATATATAAATACACACACACATGCATGTATAGATTTTTAAAAAATATGTTATGTTTATATATTTTTCTAAATAATATACATATATTCGTATAAATACTTTCAAAATATATACATGCATGTGTGTGTCTTTATACATGCATAATAAAAATAGTCAGTATGCACATATATATGATGTAAAAACGTTTATTTTGGATGTGATTAATTCAATCCAGCCCTAGTTTAAACTGGACAACCGTGAGACTTCAGGACCTGAGACGCAGACAGCTTTCATCTGATACACAACAAACGCATGATTTGTAAACATCAAAACACAGAAGAGCGCCACCTGCCTGCCCTGAAACACACCGCATCTGTTTACCAAGCAGCAGCTGGTGCGATGCTCACAGACGCCTCTATCGCTCGCATCCCTCCGAAGCATTAATGAAAGACGAGACGAGCATCTCTGGTGAAGGAAGGAGAACAGAAAGCGAAGCGTGTAACAGGAAGACGTGGATTCCAGCGGGGAAAGACGCGAGCGGCGGGCCTGTTTCTACGATACAGGAGTTCTTATCCAAAACAATTAAAACAATCTGATAGAATTTAGAATTCAGTCTAATATTAATTATCATATCAATAACATTATTAATTGCAACTAATAAGATTGGTTGTGAGGTTTTCCTTGGCAGTCTGTTCTCACTGTTCGTTTCCGTCCCCGTCTCTCACCTCTCGCCGTTAAAAGACAAAAGCAGTTTTTGGTGTTGTGTGACGCCGGAGCCCTTGAGCTGGTTTGCTGTGCGTCTCCTCAGAGCCGCGTCTGAGCCTCGGGGACGTAGATCTCGATGCTGTCGGCACTCTCAGTGGCCGAGTTCTGCTTGACGGACTGAGCTCTCTTGGCTGCCATGAGCCGCTTGCGAGCCTCCTGTCTCTGTTTGTCCACCGTGTCGTTGCTCTTCTCTCTGCCCAGCGTCGCTTTACTCTTCCCAGGCTTCTTGGGCACCGGAGGAGCCTGTTTCTGGTTCTCCTGAACGTCACGGGACCGGAAAGATCAGAGACGGAGAGACACAAACCATAAGAAACTGGCTCTCAATGCATTTAAGCAGTGGAGTCAGTGTTGTTGCCGTTTACTAAAACACAAAATATTCAAAATAATCAAGCTGAAATGAAATCAAATATAAACATTCGATGCAAAACTTTTTAAATTGGGCAATGAACTGAAAGTAAGTTTAAGTAATAAAATTATTAGTAAGGTAAAAAAATAATAATTCAGCAAAAAATATATATTGTTACAAATATGTCTATTTAAAAAAAAAAATGCAGTTCTTTTGAACTTTCTATTCATCAAAGTATCCTAAAAAAATAAAATGCATCACAGTTTCCAAGCAGCAAAAAGTTTTCATCGATACAAAAAACAACTATTATTCATAGTAATAATTGATAATTGACTATAATTACACTGGGCTTAATTAGACTGAATCAGACTGGAGTAATAATGCTGAAAATTCCAGGAATAAATTACATTTGAAAACACATTATAGTAAAAAAACATTGTTTTAAATAGCATTAATATTCCACAATAATACTTAAATTACTGTTGCTGCATTTTAAGTCAAATAAATATAGCCTTGGTAAGGAGACTTCCTTCAAAAACAATAAAATGATTCCAAACTTCTGACTGTTTGTGTGAATTAAAGCTAAACAGAAATATAACTACACTCTCAGAAATAAAGTCACTGGGGCGGCACCTTTTTAAAGCGTACATGTTTGAACCTAAAGGGTCCATTTTGGTACCTTAAAGGTACATATTAGTACTTAAAGTGTACATATTTGAACCTAATAGGTACAAAAGTGTACCTTTTGAAAGAATAGCAGTTACAGCTTTTGTTCCTTTATTACTGAGAGCGTATATAAAAAATGTCACGTATGTTGCAAAGATACAAAATGACCAAAAATTTTAAATATAAAAATAAAACTAATTCCAAATACTGTAAATAAAAATACTGCTCTAAGTGTGAATGTCTAGATTCATTCTTCATTTATTTCTATATTTATTTGATTAGCTGTGTTTGTACCTGTTTCTCCGGCGACTCTCCTTCCAGCTTCCAGTCGTTTGATTTGAGATGATAAAGCTCGTCAAACTTGAGGCTGATGTCTTCTATCGAGAGCTGAAGAAGATCCCAAAACCCAGCCAGATCTTGAGCCTTGGGTCTCGGGTTTGCGTTCACATTCTGAATAGAAATGGAAACAAAAATATTTTTAACATGGAACAGTGTTTCAATCAAGTACATCTTCAATTGTCCACGAGGGGGCGACACATCTCAAAAAGTAGTTCATAAATGTGTGGCTCTCGGCGTTGTCTGATTCTGAGAAGCTGATTTGATAACTAATGCTGAACTTTAGACATTCTTCAAAAGGTCATTTATGTTCATTTTTGGGAGAACCGTCCCTTTAATGAACACAAGCAGAGTGAATGTATGTATACTGTGGGTGAAATCATTCTTATATAAACTGACTGTTGCACAAAATTGAAGATTTTGCGAATAATAGCAAAACTATAATAAAAAACCAGCAAATGAAATGCTGAAAATAAATCATTTTGTCCACAGGAAGCATGACTGAATGAACAACACGCTGTGATTGACCTACCAGGTTTTGTTCACACAGGCCTCTGAACTGCTGGAACTTCTGAGACATGAGGAGCTGAGCGCAGCCCACCGCGCTCCGGACCTTCCCCAAAACTACAGACAGAGAGAGACTTTTGACTTCTCAAGATCCTTTAATTACATTTAAACCAAATTTACATAATCATTCCACAATTATGCAAATATCACAACTTCATTTCTAAACAACCATCACTTATCTTACAAAAAATTCAATTTAAACACCAAACATTCCAGAAAAGTTCCAGAAAACAATATTTATGATCTAAGATCGAAAAGGTTTCTAAATAAAGCAAACATAATTACCGCAGTATAAAAACAATAGAGTGGGAATAAATAGATGCATCTAGGCCGGTGTATGAGATGATTATGTGTGTGCATCTTCACAGTTTAACACACTGATTTGTGTTAATCATGTAGATTAGGGCACTTCATCGGAATAAACACCTTTCTATTTGCTGGTTTGATATATGACATACACAAAGAAACAAATATATCACATATTTGTGACCCTGGAGCACAAAAGCAGTCATAAGCAGCACAGGTATATTTGTAGCAACAGCCAACAATACATTGTATGGCTCAAAATGATCAATTCATTAGGATATGAAGAAACATTTCTAATTTCAAAAGCATAATTTCTGATTAGTAATATTGATTGATATGGACCTCATTTGGACAACTCTAAAGGTTGGATTTATCAAAATATTTTGATTGCTTTAAACAGATTCCAGATTTTCAAATATCTCGGCCAAATATTGTCCTGTTCTAACAAACCATATGAAAAGTTTATTATTTCAGCTTTCAGATGACATATAAATCTCAATTTAAGAAATTGACCCTTAGAACAGGTTGGTGGTCCAGGGTCACATACGTGGGACGATTCAGGGTCGTTAGATTTTGGAGGGCCACCCTATGATCTCTAGTCCACCAGAACACCCCAAGGACTTACCCTCCTCTGAGAGCTGGTGCTCTTTGGTCTCTTTCTCCATCTGATTGCACCATCCCTCCATCCGTCCCGTCTCGGCCTGCAGGAGCTTCAGGAACCAGTGACCATCCCGCCGGCACGCTGTGGCCCCTGTGGCCCCGGTCAGCGGCTGGGCGGGACCCCCGTTCCCCGTCCCGTTCCCGCTCTCCAGCCAGGGGTCGGGCGGCGGGAGGGACGAGGGGTCGAGGGCTGGATCCAGGCTCTCGGAGAAGGATGAGGAGCTGCTCTGCGTGGTCGAGCGATTGGTCAGGATCTGTCGGGAGGGGCCGCTGGTCGTCACCGCCACGTCGTTGTCATGGTTACCGTTGTCGAGGGAGAGCTGCGGAGGCGAGTCCACCGATTGGCTGGCGCTGTTGACCATGACTTTCTTCTCGGTGTGTTTGGAGTTGGACGGGAAAGTCAGTGACGTGAGCGAGAGATCTTGTGTGTCTGAGTCCGTCTCTTGCCGAGAGGCCATACTACTGGAGCGGCTGAAACTAACACACACACAGAGTTAAGAGTCAGTTAAGGTCACTTATCATATCAATTACTCGTCTGACTCCAGTCATTCTAAACTACACACAGTCTCTCATTAGATTCTGTTTAATGCTGCACTAAACAGCAGAATCTAGGCCATATTTGAGCTGGAGCGTGACTTTATATGCCCTATCGAGCGAGAACAGCTTGGCTCAGGAATCTGGCATCTTCACAGGCCAGTGATGTCTGCATGAACTGAGAGCAGATCTGTGTTTGACATCAGATACAATGAGACAAAATTAAAGACAGCATTTAATCAAGTGGGACAGAGCATTACTTTAAAAGATGTTTATTCTCTAACGCTTTCGATCTGAGAATGCCACTCAAAAAGAAAGAATTAATCAATTTATTAATATAAAAAACCTTTTTAACTTGACAAACAAACATTTAAAATAATTGAATAAATGTTTTGGATCATTTAATGAAATGTAACAATAAACAATGATTAATATATTATTTAATATTGTTTAAAATCATTTAAAATGTAAAAAAAAAAGTTTGGAGGTTTAAAAAAAAAAAATGTTTTTGAAAAAAAAAGCATCTTCTGCTCACCAAAGCTGCATTTATTTTATTAAAAAATACAGTAAAATCAGTAATACTGTAAAATATTAATATTTTAAATTGCAATTATATTCTGTAAAATATTTTTATGGAAACCGAGATGCATTTCTTTCAGGATTTTTTGATGAATAGCAAGTTCAAAAAAACACCATTTATTTGAAATAAAAAACTTTATGTAATTATATTATCATTTCCATACAAGTCCTTATAGTCTTTACTGTCATTTTTGATTAATTTAACACTTCCTTGGTGAATGAAAGTATTATTTTCTTGTAAAAAAAAAACCTTATATGTACATATCTATATAATAGTTGCATTGTTGTTGCAATAAAGTTATTGCAATCTTTGCATTATTTCTCTATAGCCTTAAATAGTTTTTGTTCTGTACTTCCAAAACATAGCTGGTTTGGTTCAAAGCTCTCTTTATTAATGAATCTTCTAAAAAGATTATAGAAAAACTGAATGAGAAAAAATACTTCCAGTACTAAGCCAAGGCTGATGAAAAAGTGTCTGTTTACAGTCGAGTTGTGTTTCTGAGACAAGGTTTATTATACAGTGAGCGAGAAACAGGAAGTGAAAGAAACTTACGTCCAGCCGTCCTCCACTTGAACTCCGATCGACTGGAACCTGGCCAGCGGTGGCGTCTCTACTTTAGCCTGGATTTCCTGAATACAGTCCACCTACAAACAGCAGTCAAACCTCAACACTCAACTTAAAGCAGGTTTGTACAAACTCAATCCTGGAGGGTCGGTGTCTGGCAGAGTTTAGCTCCAACTTGCCCTCAACACACCTGCATGGAAGTTTCTAACATGCCTAGTGAGAGCTTGATTAGCTGCTTCAGGTGTGTTTAAATAGGGTTGGAGCTAAACTCTGCAGGACACCGGCCCTCCAGGACCGAGTCTGGACAGCCCTGACTTAAAGGGTCATGTGATTTCATGTTGTCCTTCATCTTTGGAGTAACAAGCTGTTTGTGCATATATAAGATCCGTAAAGTCACAAAGATTAAGGTCTCAAACCCAAAGAGATAATTCTTTGTAAAAGTTAAAACTCGTCCACACCCGATTCAAACACGCCCCCACAAATCTACATCACTGTGTTGGATGATCTTCATAATGCCGGCCAAATCTTTATGCAAAAAAGAAGGGGTAACTTTCATTTTCACTTTAGTATTGTAGTTGTGGAGACGCTGTGTGTTTCCAAATATGGTAAGGGGCGTTACATTTCCGTCACACACTTGTGGTATTCAGCCAATCAGAGCACACTGTGCTTTTCAGAACGATAAGCTTTGTAAAAATCAAGGTATTTCAGAAAGAGAGAAGAGCAACAATAATGTACGGAATGTGGAAAATAATGTGCTTTTGAGCCTTAAACAGATTGTATTACACCAAATCCACAAATGAGTCATGAGTAAGGTTGGGATTTGAAAATCAATTACAATTTTCAGAAATGTTTCCTTAAGGTCAGGAATCAGACACTTTTAGCTAAATTTTAATTTTAATTACACCTATCAATGCCTGTAACTTTTTTTAGGTTCTTATCAAATATTTTTTTTATTTTTGAATCATTTATTGAAGAGATTTATTCAAAAACACTGATTCATCTAGTAATGAAACTAAATCTTCATCTTTACATTCATAAACGGAATTCATACATTTTTGAATTGTGAGAGATCTACAACCTCCATTAAAAAGAAAAGTCTATTTAGCACACAAACAGCTCTTAATCCAGCCCAGTTCTTATGTCACTGGCTGTTTTTTGTTCATGGTACTGAGCAGCAATTAATCTTTTGCAAAACGAAACACAGAATAAACGTATCTAAATCTTTTTTTTTTTAACCACACTGGAATTGAAATTGGCATCAATATTTCTTTCTTTCTACCTTTTTAACATCATGCCAGAATCAATGCAGAAATATATATATAGGAGGGAAAACAGAGCCCAAATTCTCTTAATCATCAACACAATGAAAAAAAACCTAAATAATATATTTATGTGGGCCACACATAATGGACCACAGCTGGAGAATTAAAATAGATTAAAATAGTTTAAGAACTATTAAAATAGTTGAGTCTCAGGGTCAGAAAACCTTTTAAAAAAATAGTCAAACAGCCCCTACATCAGCACATGTTGTTTG
>JAUMHE010000082.1:14038963-14051121 GCA_032359235.1 Enteromius mattozi
AAAGTTGAGGTTATCCACTAACTTACCCTTAAACATACCCGGGTCTGTCACATAACCTGCTTTCTGGAATACACCCCTGAAGCAACGTAATAAAAACAAAGCAATAGATACATATATTGATAATATTAGCTCACGCTGCAGTAGAAAGGTGCAATCTCAAACATAATCAGGTTTGGATTTGGTTTATGTAAGTCAACTATTTTTATTAACTACATACTTTTCCACATAATAAATGCTAATAAGATTTATGAAAGCCAATCCAATTATATATAGCATAATGGTCAAATTTGGGTTCAGTAAGTTTGTTTTTAATGTTTTTTTAATGTTTTTCTGTCTCTATTTTCACCAAGGCTGCATTTTTAATCAGTATAAACAGAAATATATTTTATTATCATTTAAAATCTATTATTATATATTTTTTTTATTATTATATATTACATCATATTATTCTATTATTTTAATATAATTTAAAATGTAATTTATTCCTATGATGCAAAGCAGAATTAAAAAAATTATAAAAACAGTTGTGTCGCTTACTATTTTGTGGAATATTTGAAAACCTTTCAGAGCAGCATTTAATTGAAATATAAATGTTTTGTAACATTTACTGTCTCTTTTGATCCATTTAATACACACTTGCTATACAGAAACATAAATTTATTAAAAAAACATTTTAAATAAAAATAATCAAACTCTTCATCAGTACAGTGTAAATGCAAATACTTATAGCTAAGCAATCTGACTTGTATTTCAAAACATGTCAAAGCGCAATCCTTCTATTCTTTATCTTTGATAATTATAAACAGTATTCTTCTACTGTACATGTTTAACTAATGTCACGGCAGAGAAACAGTTTGAAGAGAGCAAGTCATAATTAATATCATAGCTTTACATTGTTTATTTATTGTTTATTAAGGTCTATTTTTCTACAGAAACTACATGAAATATCATGACAATAATAATATAACTGTCATGTTTGTAGCTATTCTAGCTACATGAATAATAACGCATTTGGCTTAATGGCATTTAAAGGTAACTCTAGCGCACATTTGATATCACCGCATTAACATAACTTGCGTAAGCATATTTCTAGCCTTAGTGCTCAATGTAATGTTTCCTCTCAAGCTCAAGCACACAGACACACTCACACTCGCTCACACACAACAGGATTAAGATACTGTAACCCAGCATATATTTACACAGACCTGCTGTCATTGTGCCCCATTCAGACATGCACAGCTTAATCCCACAGTCTGGACCAAAAAGCTCACGTGTTTCTATTGTTAAGCTGAATTGGAGGACGCCTGCCAGGACACACCGGGTTTAGGAGCTGTCATAAGAATTGGAGCAAAGAAAGGAAACCAAATCTGAAGTCTCTTTCATGTTTCGTGAGCTTCTGAATAGTAACACTGGCAACAATGGTAGTGTAAACACATCCTATTGAATATTGTGGAGTTGTGAGTCTGGAAGAGCACCAGGCATTTGATTGCATGTAAAAAAAGACATTTTGTGCTTCTCGTTTTTTAATTTTCATGTCAGAAATAGAACAAAACCAAAATTGTAATCGCTTTAGTTTATTCTCTTTAACATTTTAACGGTTTCTCCTAGAAAGCCATGATCAAGTGGAGTCAAACAGACGATTAAGATGAATAAATTTTGGTGTAGAAACAATTTCAGTGTTATTGAGATACTATTGTATTCTATGTAGTTTACTATTTTGAATTAGTTTTTATTTTATAATAAAAACAGTATTCATTTTAATTTAACCTTTAGCAATTGTCTTGTTTTTGGTCTTTTTTTCATTAGTTTTCATTCATTTTTATTTCAGTTTTATGTATTTTAGTACATTAAATTAAACCAAATGAAAATGAGAAATGTTGTAGCTGAAATTACACATATATATATGTGTGTGTGTGTGTGTGTGTGTGTGTGTGTGTACATACTTTATTATTATTAGTCAAAATATGTAATATTCAGTCAAAGTAACAAGTTGAAGTAACATTTATGGGTTTTACTTTAAGATTTAGTTAACTATTAACAACCCTACTCAGAAATATACAAACAGTAAGTAACATATTGAATTAATCATTAAATTGTAAAGCAAAACGACTGGAGTAGTATTTTCTTGTAAAACTAGTACTTTAACAATCTTTATTCAGACATTTGAAAAATAATTAAAAAAAAACATAATAATTTCTTAGGCCACGTGTCTTCAAGATCCAAAGTTTGCAATCAAAAAAAAAAAAAAATCATTTGAAGGCAAAATGAGTAGCAATGTTATTCACTTTATATACTAACAAATATACAAAAATACTTAAAAACATTATTTAAAAAACTGGTGAGATTTTGCTTTGTTTTACTCAAATTGCTAGTGAACTTATTATAACGGTATTTCATTTCAATGTTTCTTCCATAATCAATTTTGTTTTACAACTTCAATCAAATTTACACAAAAACTGTGTACTATTAACTGCTTACAAAATTCATACATTAAATACAAAAGTTGTCTCATTTGAGACATTCTGAGAAATTTTAGTAGATTAATCTGAATCCAACCTGATACTTGCAAAACAAAACAATGAGCACTCTATTAAATCTCCTGAGTTATGAAAGTGCACACTCAATATAATTCTCCTCTGGTCAGTTTTACTTCCATCTCTTTTCCCAAAGCTCAACGTTTTCCTCTGAAATAACAATTCATCCGTGCCAATTATCCATGTTTGTGCTGATTACAGAGTTAGAGGCAGAATAGCAATGAAGAACGGCTGCTGACGGTAGTTGTGGAATGATTAGGCCGCAGTATCCTTGGCCAGGACAAGGGTGAGACGAGGTATCGTTTATGAATTTATTATTGGTGTGTATGAGACTCCCCTGTCCCTCATTATTCAGGCTGGGCTAGATATGAATTGGCTTTCTCCAGTAATTAACGACTCTCTGGAGCAGCTTTATAAAGGATATTACCTGTAACAGAGAGAGCGTGTAGACAGCAAAGCAGCTGCAATTGTTCAGTCCACTACAGAAAAAGCAACAATTTCATATATTTGAAATATATGAAATACATTGTTTTTTTAATTGCTTTAAAAATGTATACATGACAAAAATATTAACAGAATGTAATATTTAATAGTGCCAAAGAAAGTGATTATTAGTTCAGATTAAATGACAGGTGGAATCTCTTTTTGCGGTCATAATCATTTCATAAAGGTAGAAACTAAACATCATAATCTAAAGGTGCTTCATACGTCTCATATCTAAAATTTGATCACTCGTTTATCTGTCCTTGACGTTTCTGCCAAGCAAAGCAAGACTTTATAATTAAAATGAGCTGCCTTGCCACATCTGCTACCTACATATGAAGCTACTTTCTAAAGCAACACCCTAACCACAATTCAAGAGTTCACGCTTTCCTCATTGAGAATAAATGATTATCGAGTTTGGCGTGCTGTCAGGGGAGCGAGCCGGGAGAACAGCGAACCCCGAACCCTAGTGGTTTGAACCCTATAGCGTGGGCAAGAGTTCGGTGTTCGGCTCGGTCTTAGACTGCCCCCCGGAAGGCGTGAACCGAAAGGAAGGCGGAGAAGGGGAGGAGGAGGGATGCGCAAAAGCGAGATGCGGATAGAACGAAAGCTGGGGTTTTTATAGTGGACAGGAAATGAAGCGATTGGATGCGAGTTAACGAGGGAATGATGGACTGTCGGCCGTGCAGGATTAATTCGTTTCTCGAAATGCGTTATTTGCAAAACGTTCACTTGATTTGAAACGCTCCATACACATGTAGGCAGGAACTGGAGCTAATAGCAGATGATTCGACCTGGATTTGCTGTTAATTTGCTGCTAAGTGAAGTATGTGATACTCTAGTAACAGGCCTATAAATATACAAATATAGGAGCAAACTTGTCCATTTTTAATTAAAGCAAACTATTTTTAATTGATACTTGATGCATTAAATAAAATACATGCATATTTATAATTTAATTCTCAGTTTGCCTTGTGTGAATGCCATATTAGACAAAATGAGGCCATCTTAGAAGACAGCAAAACTATGCAGGCTTCGTTTCAGGACCACAGTCTTCGCAAAAGAGCTTAAAAGTGGAAAGATTTGGTAAAATCCCCAACTCTCTTTGATTTCTGACAAGAGAGTTGAAAACTGTATTTATAGCTTCTTAATATCCTGTTGATCTGGTTCAAGCCCTGCTAAGCAATGACTGGTTGACTGGTTAGTGCTCTAAATGCAGTTTCTTGGTACATTTGACTGAACTATCTCATACTGTACAAAAGTGACTGCTGATGTTACCCGTTAATACAGGCATTGCATGTTTGAACCAGCTTGTAATATTTCGATATTCCTTTGTCCTCATCATTTTCTGTCCTATTGCATAACAACTGCTGATCACAATGAGGTTGTGTTTACAGCAGTTGTGATAAAAATTACACTGCTCCCATAATTAACAGAGCGAGTTTTCAGGTGACAGATGCCTCGTTTCTTGTATCACTGGCATTATATTTTCCCCAACCGACTGAAATGTTTGTTTACAAATGTGTCTGTTGCTATTAATTAATTTCATTTAAATTGATAGTTCATCCAGTATTGTACTCACCCTCATTTTGTTTTGAATTTCTTTCTTCTGTGCAACACAAAAGCTCTGAAATGAGGGGAAGTAAATTAAGGCAAATTTTATCTAAGCATCAGAATACATAGTTAATCATGTGTAAGTTTAGTTACATTGTTATTATTATTATTATTATTATTTTGTATAAAATGGTGTTGGTATTCTCAAAAACCAATTGATGAATGTTGAGCCTGGTTTCATGAAAATGCATGGACCTGGGAACATTTCAGTTGTATTACTGTCTATGGAGGGTCAGATAGCTCTCCAGTTTCATATATCTTAATTTGTGTTCTGAAGATGAACGAAGGTCTTATGGGTTTGGAACGACATGAGGGTGAGTAATTAATGACATAATTTTCATTTTTGGGTGAACTAACCCTTTAAGGTAAGGGGGAAAAATGTAGGTCATTGGCTACCACCAACTGTTTGTTTACCAGCATTTTTCAAAATATCTTTTGCTTTCAACAAATTAAAGAATTTTGGAAAAGCATGAGGGTGAGTAAATAATGACAACATTTTCTTTTGGGGTGGACTGTACTTTAAGCATAAAAAGTACATGGGGTGGACCTACAGTACAGTAGCTTTTTTTGTTGCTAACTAGGCCTACATAAAATTTTTCACATAAAATGGTCTCGCTGCTACTCCCAAAGAAATCCAATGAAATATGCATTTCCAATGAGAAATAAAGTATACACAGAATAATTCATCCATTTTCCTGTGGCTGAAGTCCAGCTTTGAGTTTGCAGATGATTGATCTGAAGATCATGAACACTCTGAGATGACGTGCAGCTTCAGCGTCTACAGCCTCAAGCTATCGCAACAGGCACCAGCCGCTTTAGTGAAACACAACAAAACAACTCTCAGTAGATCATGATGCTTCAGAATGCACAGGTGATGTCTTTAATATTTAATAGTGCTAATAATAAATGAGACGCACATTCTGTATAGCAGAAAAAACCCACTCAATTAGTAACAACAATGGGGTAACAACAAGCCCTTGACAAGTCTTCTCTCTTTAGCAGTCTTTCTGAATCTTATTCTAATCACCTCAGTGATTCACATTTTTCTCGCAGCATGTGGCATGTTTTGTAATGGCATCACAATCGAGATGTTTTTGTTCCTCTCAGAACGTCACCTCGTGCAGGAGCGTCGCAAGATCAACCACAGCCCTTTCCCAAACGCAGTGCCTTTGTGGAGACCATTACCGCTCCGTTTAATTTGATAATTTCAATGGTTAAAAGCAGCAGGGGCTGCAGCGGGATTTGAATAGGCCAGATGCGCTGTGCCGCTCTCAGACAGGAGAAAAAAGACACATCAAGTTCTCTTGACAGCGGAAAGACTCAATAAAGTCACCAAACTTCACCTCAGCGATATCAGCGGGGCTCCTGAGATGCAAGCATGCTGATTTCCTAAACTTAATCAACCCTGAGGTCATATTAATAGGGTTTCAAAAGAAAGTCAAAGATAGGAACAGTAAAACTGTCAGTAAATGCGTTATATTAAATTGCTTAACATTCAAGTGACGTCAAAATTAAATGGGTATAATAATGAAGATAATGGCATTTACTCTCATGTTCCTGCGATAATAACATAACTGTATGAGAGTGCAAAGTTTTGACAGTGACAACTACAATTAAAGAGATAGTTCACCCAAAAGGAAAAAAATTCCCATTTAATGTCCATTTTAATGAAAGTCAGTGAGGTCCAATGTAATGTTGTTCATACCCCACTGACTTCCAGAATAGCTTCTTTTATGTCATGCAGAATAAAAAAGAAAGTCAAACATGTCTGGGAAGGTGAGTAAACAATGACAAAATGTTTCATTTTAATGATGGATGGGTGCATTTTTGGGGGCTTCAAAATCTCAACCATCATTATAAAGCTTGGAAGAGCCAGGACATTATATATATATATAACTCCAGTTGTATTCATCTAAAAGAAGAAGAGAGTCACATACGCATACAATGACCTGAGGGTGAGTAAAGCATAGGGTAATTTAAATGTTTGTGTGAACTATCCCTTTAAGTATAAAATGCAACAAATATCAAGCAAGATCTTACAATAATTTAGTGCTGTCAAACGATTAATCGCAATTAATCGCATCTAAAATAAGTACAGTAAAAAAAAGTACACACCGTAATTTAAAGTAAATACAATAAATAAAGTATATATTTTGAAAACATTTACACTTACACTTTATTTTAATAATCCACTTTAGACATTACTATAAGTAACTATATGTCAACTACATGTCTACTAACTCTCAGAGTAGACTATTAGGGTAGGTTTAGGGTTAGTAGAATAAGTTGAAATATACTTGCAAAGTTTCTTATAGTCAGTATGTTGTGGACCCATCAAAATAAAATGTTAGAAGATATTAAGAAGACAGTGTACTAATACTCTATGACTGCTAGTTGACACGGTTACTAGCAAAAGTTACTTACTGTTAATAGAATGTCTAAAATGGATTATCGAAATAAAGTGTTACCACATTTACATGTATATATTCAATGTAAATATATTTAATATAGAAATACAACATATTTTTCTCATGCATTTCTTATGCATGTATTTATACAGTATATACATAATATACACAGTACACACACATGTATATACATATATTATGTAAACAAAAACTTTTTTGTTTTTTGTATTAATTGCAATTAATCGTTTGACAGCACTGAAATAAATATATATTTTTAAATACTACCTGGTCAATATGTATTAAATATTACTTGGACAATGTGTACTTATCTTTTTATTCACGTATAAACCTGATAATTAAAATAATAATAATTATAAATATAAGAATAATCAAACATAAATACATATAAAAGATGAACGCTTAAAATTGTGCACAGAACTATAAAAAGAAGTGAATGGTGCACACCAAACTCTCTGATGTGAAAGCAGCACAAGTTTAGAGAAGCCCTGAGG
Organism: Enteromius mattozi; assembly: GCA_032359235.1. Lineage (NCBI taxonomy): Eukaryota > Metazoa > Chordata > Actinopteri > Cypriniformes > Cyprinidae > Enteromius > Enteromius mattozi. Next base: position 14,046,515 of record JAUMHE010000082.1, read on the forward strand.
AAAGAGTCGCTTCTCAGACTGTCAACAAAGCCACTGCTGAGTCATAGTTTTACAAAATCTGCTTCATTACTCAATGTTTATTGAGTTCTGGCAAGTGGAGGTCTATAGGCCTCCATCCCCATGGGCCACTTGTGCCGCAAGCATGCAGATCAGCGAGTATATCAGCCTGGCCGCATCTTCGGCTACTTTATAAGCTGGCAGGCAGAGCACGGATACCAGTGACATCTTTAGCACACTCAGTAGACAAGTTGATTCAATGCACACACATACGCTTTCACACAGTGGTGCGAGCACACCAGGAAAATGCAAAGAGAGAACGTAGAAAACAAAACAGCTGAAAACACAGGGATGCTCGCAGATGGAGCTTTTAAGTGGCGTTTGAAAATGGCAGCTTGTGTAATTTTTGTCAATCTCCTTCACACAGGGACACAATGGGCCCAATCAAAGCACTCAATCCAGTCCGACCACCAGGCGAGCACTTACGGCTGCCAGTCACCGAGCAGAACGGGAAACGGCTTTGGATGCTTCCCTCGTAACGTTTTCCTCTCACAGCTCCGACGTGGACGAAATCCGCTTCCTGTACTAATCAAATCTCCCAGATCATAATTAGCTTGCAGACAACTGAAATTAACCACAACGCGCGAGAACCTCAAGATTTGTCGAAGGGCCCGAAAACAGTTCAGAGCTGCTGAAAGAGAGTTAATAATTTGTGCCACAGTTGCACTCACTCCCACTTTAATAATATTTACACTAACGGCTTCTCTTGGAAGATGAAAGCGAACGCTCCGTCTGATTTCCATTTAAAGATTCAAATCCTCTTAAGCTTAACGTGGGATGCCGCGTTGCATTATTGAGCAGCTCTGAAATTGCAAAGTCTGGCCGGTTGTTTTCTGGGTATATCGACAGTTTTGATAATCTCATAAATGCAAAACAATTCCACTTAGTGAGCATGAGATAGATGTGTCTCAAGGCCATGAATCCAATTAAACATCTTTGCGTGGCAGAACGGTCAACGATGTGATGACGCCGTCGGCTACGTTTCTGTCCGTCCGACAACGTGCAATTAAAAAAAAAGCAAACGTGCACTGCTGCAGACCCGATTCACTTGGGTCAGAAGAGTAATGAATTTTGAGAAGGCAATCAAGCCGAGCTGTAAAATTCTGTTTGAGGAGCAACACTTTCACAGCATAACCAATTCATACATTAAACCAAAAAAAAGAAATACATATTCTGCATTTTCAAATATGATAATAGCCACTGCTGCTTCACAGATACCAAGCGAGTCTGTAAACAGCTTGAAAATTCATATGCGTTTCTGAGCTCTGTCCATCAGCAGCGGCGTGACTGGAATTTCTCGAAAGCAGCTGTGGCCAGTTCCAAGTCACGTAATAACCCACACTCGATGGTCACGTATAAACATGCGGTTGCTCTATGCGACCTCTCGAAGAAAACACATCCTCGTTTTCTAATGAGAATGACAGGAGCAGAATAAACCCATTAGTTGAAGTTTGTAAAAGCAAGTTGAGGAAAGCCTTTAATGCATTTATGTGCTTTGTTTTGTGTGTGGGTGAAAACCCTGCAGTGGTGACTATGAAGTCTAATCTTTTTTCTTATAGTAGACAGTTTGAACCTACTTCTCATTTAGAGAGCAAACGCAGAGTGTTCGGTTGCGCTGTCAGCCAGCAGCTCAGTGCGGAGAATCAATTATACTGGAGGGAAAGTTTAGCAGGCTAATTTAATTAATGTTATTGCTATATTTAATATTGCTCATGCATTAGAAGCTGTTTCGTAGAGACTGTCGATTGCACGCTCTCTAACTCCAACTTCTCATTAAAGCTTATTGATGTAAGTGACACAGTCAACAGTCGGTGCGACAAAGCAACAGTAATTCCTGTTTCTTTAGTATTACATAAATGTCTGTTTTAATATTATGTAGGTTTTGCCAACTGCATTTATGATGTAAAAATGCTAAAGTTTGGAGTCATTAAGATTAAAAAAAATGAAAAGAAATTAATGTTTTTTTATTCAGTAGATAAGAATTATACACTGTAAAAAAAAATATTATTATCATAATAATATAAAACCATTATTTCTGTTTCAAATAAATGCTGTTCATTCGAGCTTTCTATTCTTTTTATAAAAAGAATAAAATAAAATTATCAGGGTTTCCACAAAAAAAGGTTTTCAACATTGAAAATATTAATTGCTGTTTCTTAAACAGCAAATCCGTATATTAGAATGATTTCTGAAGGATCGTGTGACACTGAAGACTGGAGTAATGATGCTGAAAATGCAGCTTTGCATCACAGGAATAAAATAAATGTTGAAATATATTCAAATAGAAAACAGATCATTAAAATTTTAATAATTTCACAATATCATTGTGTTTAATGTATCAAATTCAGCCTATTTTTTCTCCCCAAAACGTTCAAGCAATTCTTTGTCAAGCTACTGTATCATTTAAACATTTACTTTGCCAAACATCTCTTTAAATTACTTTTATTTTCTTTAATTTATCCTTCTTCCTTGCACTCAAATTCCAGTTGGAATTCTGCATCCTGTTTACTCTGAATTAAATTTGCTGTAAAAAAAAAAAATACCGTGATTTTAATGGTAAAAAAAATGAAAATGCTACAAGTAAAAACCTGTTAAATGGTTGATGCTAAATTCCTGTAAAATTTACAGGGAAAAAACTTAAACTGACATTCCCAGAATTCCCTGCATTGCATTTACATTTTTTTTCCCTTTGAAATAACTATGTTTCTTCTTAATTTTTTATGTTCATTAGGGTTTGTATGTTACATCTAATGTTGTTAAATTAATGTTTATTGCATATTTCAGTTTAATGATGGTGTTAAGTGTTTGTGTGAATGACACTGAGCATATTCTATATATGTTCATATTTAAAAGCTGCTTGTGATGGGCTTTGGTTCATCATGTGTTCTCATCACCACCTGCATTTGGTGCTTATCAGTGTATTCCAAAATAGATTTCAGTGCTTTAATAGGTTGGTATATTAACATTATATCAGTTAATGGAATTACGGCATTTAACTGTAAATTTAACTTAAAACCGTAAAACCTAAAATGTTGTTACCGTATTTTTACGGTCGAATTCCGGCAACCACAGCTGCTGTTTTTTTACCATAAATTAAATTTTGTTTTTGACACTGTATATTCTAATTTAGAATGAAAAGGCACAGTAAATTCAATATCAAATAAAGCACAAACCTGGGAGGATAGGAAAAAAAGACTTGACACTGAAAACTTCCCAGCAGGACACACAATTCAGAGCTGCGACTGTACAGCTAAAGTCACACATATTCTGAGCAACATCTCCACACAAAAACAAACTATTGTTGTTTCTACAGTCCTGGGCTGCAAAAAAGTGGAGTTCATTCTCTTTGACAATACCTCCCTGAATCTCAAACAAATCTGTCATTCTGAAGACTCCGTATTTTTTCCCTTGCGCCTCCTCTCGACATCTCCACACAGGGTGGGTGTCACGTCCGTCGATCTGTCTGCTTGTGAGAGCGAGTGTATAACTGAATGACCTGTGTGTCTGCAGCAGAGTGGATTGGCAGGAAGATCGTTGCTGTGGGCAGGAACCTGTCTGGAGATGCCTGAGCGCTGCACACTCCGTTCTGATTTGGTGTCAGGGCACATCGCGATGCAGAGATGGGGTTCAGATTTGCAGTGACCCTCCACACTTATCTGGAATTCAGTACTTATTTCCTAGCCTGGGTTCAGATCAATGGCTTGATTATCATAAACATGTGACCTACAATCAACCTGTTCTGTTTACAGCAGATACTATGAAACTGCAGCTTTCCAAGATTTAACATATACTTTGAATTTAAAGCTGTCAAACTATGATTTTAACAAAGTGGTTAGCTAAATTCAAGTTGCAAAAAATAAAAATAATAACCGAAAGGTATTCAATGTAATATTAAATATTAAATTATTTGCATGCAGGTTGGTGGCGACAAGCATCTTTATTGGTCATGTGAATCATTCATTGAACCAACTCGTTTAAAAACACTGAATAATTCAGGAACAAAACTCTTTAAGAATCAATCATTCTCAAATGTTTCTTTTAAAAATACTGAATAATTAGTTATTAACAATACTGATCATTCAGGAAAGAAACAAAGGATTATTTAATTAATTAATTAATTATGTTTAAAAAATTAATTCAGAAACAACAGTATGTGATACTCAGCGTCACACCACAGTTAATTATTTATTTTAAATAATTTCTTGAAAATAGATAAAGTAACTGGAAATCTTTTGTCTAAAATATTTTTTTTTTCAAGCAAGAGAATAGAACAAATATCCTTTCTATTTTAAAATAGTATATGATTTTATGTTTTATATATTATTTTATATGTATATATGTACAGTGCCCTCCACTAATATTGGCACCCTTGGTAAATATGAGCAAAGGTGGCTGGGAAAATAAATCTGCATTGTTTATCCTTTTGATCTTTCATTCAAAAAATTCACAAATTTCTTACCCATTTATTGAATTAAACAATTGAAAATGGGGAGAAAAACTCATGATGAAATAAATGTTTTTCTCCAATACATGTTGGCCACAATTATTGG
>JAUMHE010000082.1:14051221-14061773 GCA_032359235.1 Enteromius mattozi
TTTAAATATATATATATATAAGTATATATATATATAATAAATTAGTATTTTTATAAAAACATATATTTTTATAGGGTAGGGTAATATTTACTATTTTAGCAAGAGTTTTTTTATAGAGAAATTTTCTTAAATGCTTGCCAAGTTGCTTGCCATTCATTACAGTTATATACAACACCTATCAAAACATAACATTTGTACAACAATTTAATTATATTTAATATTAAGTAACTAGTTTGTTACTAGGAAAGCCACACTATAAAGAAAACCCATGCAATATTGTTAGACTACTGAAAAATGTAATTAGCTAATTGTGTAGTTACTTTCAGTTCCGGTCTTACTAACACTTATTTTGGTTGCTGTTGATCTCCCAAGCAAAAAAGAAAAGACCAGAATATGAGCAACAGCATATGAGAGGAAAAAACTACCCCGGCAAATCTCCTTCTGAAGCCCGACAGGCTGTCAGAGGTTCTCAAATGCTAAGTCTGCTCTGACAGGAGGGCTTTCGTTTTGAAAGGTTCCTTCCACTCAAGTAGAGTTTAATCACATGAGTTTGTTCATGCTAGTGAAACCACGCTGGACCAGAACACATGCAGTGACGCTGGTGAATCTGACAGCAATCGCAAGGCCCATCGTGTTTGCAGCTTCTTTTTAATTAATCTGTCACTGTAGATCCAGAAACACAGGGCAATGTTACTTCAGCACCACACACACACACACCTGAGACATTATTCACTCATAATCCTCACATAACGCTACCATATAGTTTCAAAACACTAGCAATATAGACAATCAAATTTCATTTTTCTTTAAAGTCTGGTTCCATATGACTATATATCCACCTCCATTACCTACAAAAAGGTTGGCCTCGGTGCTGCCGGTCAGATAGAGCAGAGCTGTGGGAAATACTTTCACCTCGTCTCTGACACGTCTGTCCATCATCTCCGGTCTAGACCGCAGAACTCTCATTTAACTGGCTATTACTGATGGTGGCCCGCGTTGCCGCTGATGAGAAGGCGTGGGATTCAGAGCTCATTAATTCTTACAGGAAGGAGGAAATAATGAGGAAAATCAAGCCTGACTGCTACAGATAGGCACAATGTCATTTTTCCAGACCTCTCACTCAAACTCCAGTTCAGAAAATTCAAGTTTTTCTGCCTCACATGAATGATACGTCCTCGTGATGTCACTAGAAAAACACCCAATTACTGTAGGTGAAATCTCACACATAAATATGAATGAATCTCACAACAACATGTCCAGCTCGCATTCAGACTGTCTGGAAAGAAATGCATATTTAGCCTAAAGAAAATACAGGACCAATAAAATTGATTGCACCAAACATGTCACCAAAATTACTGAAATGCACCCAGATGTTTGACTTTTAATAAAATACCCACAAAGCTTAATATTGATTCTCACTACTGTATTACTTCTACTTTTTTACTGTAAAAAAATATTTAAGCAGGTTAATTTAACAAGGATACAGTACATTAAATTGATCAGTCTCAATAAGACACTTACCTATCGACTCGTCAGCCAATCCGATTCCAACCTATCCACTATAAATAAGCTAGTTTTCTTCCCTTCTGTATCTCGTTACAAGCATCCCTCCTCTGCCCCTTCTCCGCCTCATTCGCACTTTCCTATCGGGGGTACGCGGGGTCCAAGCCGGACGCTGAGCTCTACCCTCGCTAGGGTTCATACTTCTAGGGCTCGGAGTCCGCCGGGCTACCGGCTCGCCCCCAGGACAGCACGCCAAATACGCTACTATTATTATCGTGATTATAAGGAAGCGCGAACTACTGAAATGTATTTAGACTACATGAAATATGTCGTCCATGCTTATTGTGTGGGTTTGGAATTAACCTATAGCTCACAAGATATACAATAACAAATATAGCTCTGAAAACTGTAAGTTTTTTATAGCACAATATGAATTGCATTTGGGTCTTTCTTGGTTTTTCCTCTGATTTCGTCCACACACATACACACACACAACAAAAAGCTGTCTCCTCCTCTGTTGCACTAGGTGTTATCGTCTCAGAGCAAGGTGAGGTTCACAAAAGACATTCACCAGAGGTCACCTTTCCCACAATTCACTGGGGCCTTCTGAACCACAATCTGGCATGTCAACAACAGGGTGGCAGAATGGACTCCTGACAAGGGAGAGATTAAAAAACGAACAGGCTTAAATTAGAAAGAGAGAGAGCGAGAAAGTGAGAGAGAGAGAGGCTGAATAAAAAAGCTTCTATGTGTGATTGATTACAGTATTGCCACTCTCTAATACAAAAAAGTGTTGATGTACCAACTTTTATTTTACCGAGGTGTACGATTGAAAAACTAGATCTGCTGCGATTAAGTCTACCCACAATTTGACCACAAGCAAAATGAGAAAAACAATGTTGCCCTGAGATCAATTTCAGGTAAATTACTATCCAATTTCAAGAGAGTAGATCTTATTTCATTTGTTAAGAATAATTGCATTTACATTTGGCAGATGCATTTATCCAAAGCAACTACAACTTCATGCATTAACCAGTGATCTTGGTGTTGCCAGCACTATGCTCTACTATTTGATTAACAACAATGCTAGATAATTGCTCAGTAAAACATTTAAATATGGTGGTATAATGTACTTCAGATGAAACCCGCTCCAAACAACATGTAAAAACAAAAGTAACCATGGTTTTATAATGTAGTTAAACAAGAATGAATCAGAACATATGAATCAGAGTTCATTGTTAATGATGTGGCCACTAAAAATAACATAGCTCTGATAGTCTTAACAGAACTAAAAATGAAATTAACAAACTCATTTTTTGAAGAATGCTTGCTTATATTGAGCTCTTCTACAAGAGCAGTGCTGTATCAGGTGCGCTACAGAGCAAGTTTATTACATTAGCTGACTATGTGATGCAAACATCAAAATGTATTAGGATACATTTACACAATAATGAATGCAATTTGGAAAAGTTTCACATACAGAAAGAAAGTTGTGTGAAAACGAGTGAAACGCTCTATTACAGTAAGCATGCCAGGCCAGGAATACTACCTGCACATGACATCTCTGCATGAAATAGTTTACACTAAGACAATAATGCTAGAATTTTCAAAAACTTGCACTCTAAAAACCTGCTTTAAACTTTTTTTGTTTTCAAGCCTCCAAAAATGCTGTTTTCATTTAAATGAACACCCAAAACATAAGGAAAGTTGTCCATTTTGGTGCTGTGTAAATGTACCCTTGAGTTCATAATATAGTATTGTGCAAATGCAAGTCTTAACTATTAATTGACAATCTGCACCTGTAATCATAATTTATAAAAGAATTTCGGGTATCTCGTTTTGCTGCTCTATAATTCAGAAAATACTTGAAACATACAGAAAACAATATATATATTTTTGTTTTTACAATTTTTCAGGAATAAAATGTTGCATTTAATCAAACAAACTATACATGAACAAACTCTTCTGTAAAAACCTTCAGGATACAGACAGGAATAAAAATGTCAAGTTGTGTGTCAGTGCTACTGAAGTGGAGATTTATGGCTCAGTGTAGGGAAAAAAATGTATTGTAATTGAAATCTATTGACACAAATAGATGCTAAGTGCTAGAAAAGAAACACTTAACAGTGTCGTTTGGATGTTTTCTTACCGCTAGTCTGAAAAAACACTTTATGAAAAACCAAAAAGCCAAAAAAGATTAAACTGGTCCTTGAAAAATCTGTGTTTTTGCCTGCAGTTAATTCTGGAATCTTAAATATATTACTAAACAGATTCAATGTATGACTAAACAAGCACATATGTAAACCTAGTCAATGAAACTAAAATATTAGAGGCAAATGGAGACATGAGTGCAGTACCAAACTAAAAAAAAACAGAATGGATGCTGGAGGGGGAGAGAAACACATGGCGAATTAACCCAGCAGCCTATGCCTGCCTCATGCCCATGACCTGTATATCTCTTACCGTCAGCCAAAGAGCCAATGAGGAACATCTGTTAGACTGTCAATCTCCCTTACCACCCACCCCCACACAGACACAGCACAATCTCATCACAGGCAGCAACCTTCTTCTTCCCGCCACTGGAAAGGTTGCCATGCTCACATGGTTAGCCAAGCTGCTGACATTTGTTAGTCTGTTTATGTGGAAATAGATAGTGTTATTACAACGAGGTGTGCTGCTCTCGGCCCATCTGCACCGACACAGCTGCTGAGCCTCACAGAAAAACAAAAAAGCAAAGGAAAGGAAAGAAATAAATGTCACAAGATAAAAAGCCAGTTGGCATTGAAGGCCCTGCACTCCTGCCTGGGAGAGGATTTAGGAAACAAAGCCAGACGACCACAAAGAAAAAAATGTGTGCGTGTAAAATTCCCTGCTTTGTGTTTGTGGCTTGCCGCTGCATTCAAATTTTTTTCCCCATGCACTCATTCTGTCGTCTCTGCATATGTGGCACCTGAACCTCTAAATTGGCCTGCTGAGGAATCATCTCCGCACATACCAACGACTGATCGACAGAATAGAAGCCAGCCATGGAGCTTGGCATTTCCGTCAACAAATAGAGCTAAAAAATACAAACAGACCCTTTGGGAGCTGCCATTCATTTCCCCCGTTGAAGACGTTTTGTGGTGTGCCGCGCGTTCGGCTTATCACCCGCTCAGTCTGACTCTTATCGAAATCAGTTCCTGCGGAGAAATGGACGGAAAAGAGGGAAGTGACCACACAGAATTCAAACTCTATCATTTTCTCCTTATAACATCCAACCCTTTTAGACTCTCTTGTGTATGATGTCTCATCAAAATGTATTTCTGGTAATCATAGATTATCAGGGATAAAGAAACATAACTAGCCTAATCATTACTCCAAAAATATACTGTACTTAATACTGGCCTTCAACAAATATTTGGACAACCTGGTCTCATAAAATATGTGCCTCTGTGCACTTTTTGTGCAACACCGTTTTATGTACCTTACTGCACATTTCATAACAGTTTCAAAGAGTAATGTCCACTGAGTGGCGCTAAAACACGGGTTCAATACGTGAACCCCAGTGCATTTTTGTTACGTTGATATAGGTGTGTATTGCAGCGATTCAGAATCGAAATATATGTGGACTGTGGCTAAAAGCTAATGCTCTGTCATGTTGGAAATATGCCCTACACCAAATCCAACCCTAAACTTACCCGATAGTGTTAACAAACGTAAACCTGATAAAAAACATTTGTTGATGCAACCATGCTATTTCAACTTTCTTTTACACAGATTTGAACTGTTTTGCCGAACCGTAGTTCGGGATTCAGACCGGAGCTCCTTGCCTCTTAAATACATCTCTGCACTCCGTGAGCTACCGAACAAACATACTGTCTATGAAAACCCATAGATATGAAGCTGGATATGTGTGATTCTAACGTTCATAAGCATCAGTTTATAATTTCCCAGCATATTAATACTGTTTTGAAGTCATAACATGATATTCTTTAAGTAATTGTGTGAAAATTATGCTTTATTAATCGAAACTTGTGAATTTGTGTGAAAAGGAATAAAATTTATTTTTTGTGAGTTTTACTGTCTCTAGTGTTCATTTCTTTTAGAGTGATATGTACTTGTTGGTACATATTTCATGTCTTGCTAAAAAATGCACCAAGGTATTTTTATGCCATGAGACCAGGTAGAAGTAACACTTTGTTATTACAATACAAACAAGTATTCTCAGAATTAACTTCAAATATGACCTAGAGAAAGTGTGTTTGACTTCCAGTTTCAACAGTATAATCTAATTGTTTTATCAGTTTTACTAATTATTTTAGTAAGATACTCTTTTGGGCCACTGTATACTTTCTGAGCATTATATTATCTTTTTGCCTTGTAATGACTAGAATAATTATAAACAAATATCCAATATTTGAAATATCTACAGGCATTGGCAAAAGGGTTTCTAAGATACAATAATTAGGGTCAGTTAAAGAAATTAATGCTTTTATTCAACTAGAATGCACTGAATTGATCAAAAGTGACAATAAAGACATTTAATGTCTTAAAATTATTATTATTTAATGTTATGTCTTAAAATTAATAATTAGCTAATTATTCTTGAGCACCAAATCAGCATATTAGAATGATTTCTGAAGGATCATTTAACACTGATTATTGAAATACAATTACACTTAAGAATCAATGAAAATAGCTATTTATATTTCACATTAAAATAATCAGAGCCTTAGGAGCATAAAATTAATTAAATTAAAATCTTACTAATAAAACTGAGGTTTTGAGGGTTACAACTATATAGATCAAAATATTTTTTTTTAACATTTCTAATTACATGTGCAGAATTGAACACCAAAAAAAGAATCAAGTGTCCAAAAAGACTAGATTTTCCTTGATACCTTCACATTTACACTAGCACAGTGAGACTGTCTGTATGCGTCCAAAAACAGCACTAACACAGTCCTGCACAAGTGCATTATCATAAAAAATTATATAATAAAATTAACTACAGAGTTTAAAGATGACATAAACAACAGCATGAAAGAGAGGAAGAGGATGAGACGGGTTTCTGTCAAGAAGATCTGAAGCCAGCAAACCCTGGTCCTCAAATAAATAGGGCTCCTGCTGTGACTCCTGTACGTACACAAATGTGAATATTATAAATGTCAAACCAACTCATGTGTATTCTCTGCATTTGTGCTCTCAAAAACATATACAAAAAAAGAAAGAGAGCTCTTTCGGTTAGAGAGGGAGCGATCCAGAGATCAAAAACCCAACACAGGCTGTTTATTTCTGACATGGGTCTGTGGCTCAGTGCAGACATGGTAAAAGCATGCTGAGATGTGCACCAGTCACGAGCTGTTTGCACTATTCAAGAGCTTTCAAAGAAACCAAAGTAGTGCTAAGCACTCTTGGAAGCAGATTTGCCTCAATTTTTAATTCCTTCCATCTCAGAGCATTTCAGATCAGTTTTTTTTTTTTTGTGGATCATTCTGAGTGCATGAATGTTGTCTGCGTAATACCATAATTGCGCTCGCAGGTCATGACCTTCTGTAGCATACTGGGCCGATTGGATCGTTTATCCATGCACTCCAAATTACAACCCATACAATCACACCTGTCCTACAACAGCTTCTGATTTTACTATGCATTTTCTAAATATGCAAGTCTGAATGACTCATCTAAAAACACCCTGTTGAGAAAACAGCATATGCTGGTTATGTTTTGAAACATGGCTGCTGGTTTGAGCTGGTTTTAGTTGATCATGAGCTGGTCCTAAGCAACTAGGACCAGCTTCAACGAGCTCAAACCAGCAGCCATGCAAATCATACCTATTTTTAACAGGAGATACTCCACACAAAAATAAAAAGTTGTTATTTTGTCAATAGAAGTCAATGTGCTCCAATATTGTTAGTTTCCCAGAATTTCTTATTTTGTGTTCAGCAGAGGAAAAAATGTAACACAGGTGTGAAACAATATGAGTGTGAGTTAATGATGAGAGAATTTTCATTCGTATCCCTTTAAGAAAGCCCTAAGTAATGGTTATGTGCAGCAGAGAACCAATCAGACATGTTCACGCTTTATAAAAATAACTTAATACATATTAAAATGAGCTGAGCTAACCAATATATCCTGTTGAAACCAGTATTATATTGTTAGAGAGCTATGAGAATGCTGATGGGAATGCTAGGAAAACATTTATTTTAAATTTCTTTTTAAATCTTAAAAGTATACTACAATAGCTCTTAAAGTCATGACAAACAGAAGAAAGAAGGATCAAAAAAGATAAAAGTAGGACAGGGACTTGGCTCTATCTATTAAATGTAGGAAAATCAAGAAGCACTGGAAGACCAAGACATTTTGATTATATATAGATTATATATAAGATAAAAATGAAATCTGCATGGATGCATTTCAAAAATAGAAAAAAATATTGTTAAAAAAAGCTGGGGGAAGTTTAAAAACTCTAAACAAATCGTAAAATCAGTAAAACTCTTAATTCATGAATATATATTTATGTTATTTAATTAATATACTAATTGATTGATAATTGTTTAAAAGTACTAATAATTGATGCTTTTGACTGAAGTTTTTCATTTTATAAAACTTCTTATTTTTGTAAAATCTTGCATCTGAACTATATATCATGTTTTTTTTATAGTCATTTTACAATTTCATACAGATTGCCCTACCCTTAAAAACATTGCAGATACCTTTTTACATAACATTTTTTACATTAGATAATAGACAATAGACAATAATAGTATCAAATCTAGCTTCTTTAACCTAAATCATGTTTATAAAAAGGTCTGGTCCAGTTAATGTAAATTCATATAAACTAATGCACATGAAAGACACTTATATCTCCTTTTTCCATTAATTTTTCAACCGGTGGTCCGTCGCCTCCCCGTCTATTCTGTCCCCGCTGTGACCCTGATTCCCAGAAGTGAGCTGCCCTTGAGTCAGGCACTTAACCTCTGGTTGCTCCGCGAGGACTTCTCCAGCAATCAGCGTAGTGTAAAAGCATCGACACTTTCACATACGTGTAGACACGGATGAACTCACCCAAACACACCGCTGGTAATAGGGTAATGTGAAAGCCACAGAGGCGCAACGGAAAACGGCCAGAACTTCCAGGAAAAATGGAATGTAATGATGAACTCCACCTGAAAGAACCTGAGAGCTGTCAATCAGCGGTCCCAGGGCATTGTGTGGGATTTTGACAGAAGCAAAGCCTGTGCTTAGCGGCCTGCAAACAGCCTGAAATGAGATCTCAGCCAATCTGATTGAATTATTCTGGTCTCATTCAGTCGGGCCAGTGCTTTGGGCTCCAATACACCACCATGATAAGAGGAGAGAAGAGAATTTACCTCCAAGAGTGCAAGACACGATGGAAAATAGAAGAGAAGAAAGAAAGAAAGAAAGCCTAAAAGTGTCCTATATCCACACTACCGGTATTTTTTTTTTTTTTTAAGAAATGCATACTTTTATTCAGCAAAAATGAATTCATTTGATCAAAAGCGGCAGCAAATACATATATAATTTTTAAAAAGCTTTCCATTTTTAATGCATGCTCTTTTGGACTTTCTATTGATCTAAGACACCTGAAAAAAGTATCACAGTTTACACTAAAAATATTATATATGTCACAAAAATATTATATTAAATATAAAATAATATATCACAGGAATACATTACATTTTACAATATTTTCAAATAGAAAATAGTTATTTAAAATAGTAATAACATTTCACAATATTACCGTTTTTTCTTGTATTTGTAAATGCAGCCTTGCAGGCTTTTTTTTTGGTCAAAAACACCAGCAGGACTGTAAGTGATCATTAGGTTTGGTACACTGTGACTGTACTAAGTACACATGACTCTCAAGTACTGAGAAACTTCCTGTCTTTAGTGAAAATAAACTGAGGAAATGAAGGCTGAAGCATCTGCCAGAAGCCGGCGAGAACAATCTTCCCCAGCAAATCAATTCACACATTAGTTTGCTTAAGGCATTCAATATAATCTCACACACTCAATTTAATCTTCATCAAATGGAGAAGTGATACACTGGATGCAGAAATGAAAACAAGTGAATTAATTCAGAGCGATGAAAATGCATAAACAAACGCATTCTGTGCCACAAATACACAGTCAGCGACATTAAAGGTGATGTGAGTGTTAAATATGCTTTTTAAATGGAAAAGGCTTTATTGCAGCAGATGCTTATCAGTAAATAATATCCAAATGATGGGAGAACTTGGATTAGGTCCATTGTGGGTCTTAGCACTCAAGCTAAGTAGAAACCGGACAGATGGCATTAAAGAGATGAGAGAAACGCAGAAGTAGTGCATTTCCTGTTCACCTACTCAGGAAGCTGCCTGATCGGTCCATTCTGTTCAGCACAAAGAGTGTTTTATCATGCACACTTGCCTTTTGTGTCTGTGTTTTGAGTGTTTGCTGCAATTTATTCTTGTTAGCTGCAATCCTAACTACCACAAAACTAATTTTTAAAATGCAGAAAAATACAAAATGACTCTCACAATGAATGTAACTTCAGTAGGGAAGGATTTGGTTTTAGCCATCCGGATAGTTTTCTGAAACGTGCTGAAATATACAACTTTTTTTTTTTGTCCCACTTTATATTAAGTGTCCCTAATACTTGTGTACTTCCATAGTAACTAGATGTGTATGTAGTATGTAACCACAGTGTAAGTACACATTGTATCTACAGCTGTAACATTAACTACACACATGTAACAACCCTCAGAATGGTGTGTGTGTGTAAGTACAAATGTGTAACAGGACATTGGTAACAACACTTTTTGGTAATGAAAGTACAACTGTGTAACAGGACTAACAGCACTTTTGGTAAATAAAGTGTTACACATTATATTAAATAGACAATTGCTATGGATTTAGCATGTGATTACTCTGACGTTACACAGGAGCGGGCAGTAAATTAGGCTTTACATATAAATTGTGGTTGGTGGCCAGAATGTTACACTTTATATTAAGTGGGCAGTTCCTGAGGAGTTACCATGTATATACACTGGTATTACAGAGGTGC
>JAUMHE010000082.1:14109806-14125691 GCA_032359235.1 Enteromius mattozi
TGAGCAGAAGAAACATCTTTAAAAACCATTAAATATCTTACTGACCCCAAATTTTTTAACGGTAGTGTATATATATATATATATATATATATATATATTTATTAGAAACACAAAAGGAGATATTCTGAAGAATCTTCATGCTGCTCTTGACCATATCTAAACATAAAGTGACCTTTTTTTTTCAACAAAGACAAAATATATAAAAACATCATAAAGTTAGTGCATAGGGTCATTATAGTCAACTAAAACTGTACAAAACAAAAACAAAAAAAAATTTTGTTACTTGACAAATGCATTTCAGTAAGTTGTATTACAGGCTTTTGATGTTTTTTTTTGCTAAAAGATACAGTGGTTTCACTTGCCGCTTTAACTGAGGCGTTAAAGAAATTGCACATGCCGCATTAACAGAACACAGCGTGAGATCTTGATAACATGTTAGTAATGATTATAAACAAGAATTGTTAATTTTTTGCCTATATTCACACAGCTGACAGCAGTAAGTTTGTGCAAGTTGTGTATGAAATAATAGGCACTGCTTTTGTCCTTTTCGCTTTCCGTCATTTTGAACTCTTCTCGTGCTGCACGACTGAGCTGCGTTTAGCATAGCAGACATTTTCGGCAGAGATGAGGACTGTTTGAAACTTTTTTCCATTAAAACTTTGATGTGCATCGCCTCAGTTTAATACTTGAACATAAAAGATGTGAATGCAACCATCAGGGAATTTTGGTTATGTATATTTACAGTCATAACAAATTAATATTTTTGGTCGCAGTCTGGAGCTCTGCATTTTACCCTTTCAAAAACAGCTCTTTTCAAAACACTCTGTTCTGTGTACTTGCCCTTTAAATCTTCACAAGCTCTGCTTACCCCACCCCTCTTTTCCGAGGCACTCTCAGAGGATGTTTATTTAGCCATATTCATAGTCCTAGACCAGGGCTGTCCAAACTTTGTCCTGGAGGGCAGAGTTAAACTTGAGTTTGATTAGCTGCTTCAGGTGTGTTTGATTTGGGTTGGAGCTAAACTCTGCAGGACACCGGCTCTCCAGGACCGAGTTTGAACAGCCCTGTCATAGTGAAACTTGCTAATTAGCACATTATTAGGAAAGGCGATTTGCAAAGATTTATTAAAAGACATTATACTGACTGCTTCTGTAGGTGAGGCTGGATCATGAATGATTCGCGCCAACATAAACGCATTCAGGTAGATCAAGGGCGCGTTTCCCTTCAGAACCAAACATAATCCTCTGTGTCTTCAGCCACTCAGATGTTGGGAGTAAATGACTACTGCTATGTTCATTATTGCATTCAACAACAAAACACCTCAATCGCTTAGGAGTAAGCGGCAACCTCCCACTCTCCAACATGGAAGTGACTAAAACTGCGATTCATCAACAGTCTATGCTTAGGAGTCATGCTTTTCTCTGCATCTTGGACTAATGACGGCTCACTCAGGGCGGGTCTGAAGTAAGACACCAGTCCATTCTGTGTGAAACACTGCTGTCAATCAACAATCTGTCAATCAAACTTATAAAATTTAAATAAAAACAGATTTTTTTTTTTTTTAACTGATTCAACTGAAAAAAATCACTTTATCTTAAGTCTTCTGAATCCATATAATTACATGGTGTAAAAAATAGACTGCAATTTAAGCTGAAATATAATGAAAAACATCATAATTCCTCACACAAATTAGCATATTTAGCTGATTTGATCATTATTATTATTGCAATTCCACAGATTTCCCATCTGATTTTAATCTGTATGAAGTGTGGAACAAAACGCCCAGATTTCACACAGGTCTTGGTTTGTAGTAACAATAGCTCTTTCGTTTAGCGTTGAGTAACTTTTGACTTCTAAAAAAACAACTTCTGTTTAAAATTACACACAAAACACAGAATGACCATGAGCTGACATCATTTTCCAGCTGATGTGCGGCATTCACTGAGAATTTAATTAATTGCAATTAAACCCAAATGCTTGGATTATTGGGTGCTTTTATTTAAAAGGAACAGAAAATTGCAGCATAATGAACGCTATTCGCTAACTGTCCTACATCAGATTTGTTAATTACTGTACGCTCTATCCTGCTTCCATCTGCTTGAGAGTGTGTTAAGAAAGTAGCTTTGTTCTTGTCCAAATGCAATTAGACCGTGGCTCCACACACAAGAGCCGTATAGCGCGAGTCTCCCCCTAGTCCATCACTGGGCACAGAGTACCAACGACAATTAACTCACATTGTGTAAGCGTCAAACATGGGAAAACTGCTTAAATCCTGGACTGCTGGAGGAATTTGTTTAGCCATGATTGATATTACTTGTGTGTATTCGAGATTTAGTCAGTAAAAACACCTTAAAAGTTTTCATAACTGTTGATTTTTGAAAATAGTGGATATATTACTATTATTTTAGTAGATTACCTGGTAGATTAAACTAGCAAAAATAGACCCTACATTGAAGGAGAGATCTAATTCATATTTAGAAACCAGATTATCAGAGACTTGTGGGTGGGTTATCTGAATTTGCATTAATTCGCAAAATCCTAGCATGGTGGCAAGAAAGTTTGCATGGACACAAAAAACTTCAGGAAATCATACTGCTCCGAAACAAAATTTAAATTTACAAAATGTAAAAAAAAAAACATTCTGTAATATTAAAAAATAAAGTTATGAGCAAAAAGGAGGAAAAAAATACAACTTCAGTACTCAAATTACAAAAATGGTTTTACATTCTTCATTCCAATGTTAAAATGCACACATTTAAAAAATATTATAATAGTTTTTTTGCACGGGCAAAAACCTCACATTTTCTTCAGGAAAAAGAGTACTGCTCTGAAACTAATTAACTTTCACAAAAAGTTTTAAAACACATATCCAGTTTGACTGTGATAAATGGAGTAATTAGGACATGATGAATTTTTCTAATAAAGTTTAAATAAATTTAAATGTGTTTTTAATGGCAATAACTCTGCATTGAGTGGGCTGAATTAAATGAAAGTGTTGATCAGCCTGCAATGGGCGAAGGTTTCAGCGATCATCGCCTCATTCGAGTTCCCTGGTTTATTGAACTTTACTGTCAGAGTAATGAAACTAAACGAAGCATGAATACATTTAATCTGCCCTGATACCCATCATCTGATGTGCAGTAGCACACACACACACACAGTTGCATTATTGGCCCATTTGCACTGATGATTCTTTATGGTCTAATATAAAAACCCTCATTATAGTAAGCAATTAATTTCTGGTAAGTGTTCAAATGCATATTCTATTAGCTGTATGCATGTTTATTTTCCCATATCCTTTATTCAAATCACTTACAGTATGCCAGTTGCAAAATAATGCATAGCTGTGGTTTAATTCAATATAGCGGCATGCATAATTAGATGCTAAAGTTCATGTGTATTATTCTTTTTAAAAACATTAAACGTAAATGTACACAGGTTATGTGCATTAATTCTGCAGAACTCTAAATGCAATTTTTTTTTATTAAACAGATTAAGTTGTGCAATTATATTCTTTCTTTAGTGTTAAATCACATATACA
The DNA here is from genome assembly GCA_032359235.1 of Enteromius mattozi. Lineage (NCBI taxonomy): Eukaryota > Metazoa > Chordata > Actinopteri > Cypriniformes > Cyprinidae > Enteromius > Enteromius mattozi. The sequence goes on from JAUMHE010000082.1 coordinate 14,113,348, forward strand.
GTAGGTTTGAATTCTAGTGGTGTCTTCAAAGTCATGTTTTTTTTGTTTTAGCATAATTCTTTTTTTTTAAGAATTTAATTTTCATATTAATTTCATTTACATTTAATTTTATTTAAAATGCATATTAACTAGTTAGTTTATTGATGGTTTTTTTTTTTTTCATTTATTTTGTCTTAAGTCTATATATGTAATTTATAGTTATTTTTATAGTTATTTGCTTTTGCACATCCAACACAGTCTCAAGACCAATTCGTATGTATTTTACGAGGTGTCTAATTCGTACAAATTCATACAACCTCACTCGTACGCTTTTGTATGATTTGTCTAAAACCCAGGGACGTGTAGGTTTAGGGGCGGGGTTAGATGTAGGTCATTCGTTAAAAATTCATACGAATTGAGATCGGGCTGGCACATCTAGTTAAAGTATTTCTTTTTTATTTCAGTTAACATTTATTTTATTTCAAGTAACTTTTTTTTTTTTTTTTGTTAACACAGCTTTTGTTCCATTTTTAGTTAACTAACCCAGTTGGGAGTATCGTGATCAAAATTTTATTTTAAAACAAGGACCAATTACACCTGAGACAAAAAAAAATTCTCTCCGTGTCATATTTTTCCTGTTCTGAAGTCTAAATTAGCCCTGTACGTACTGAACTGTTGCATGTCCAGCAGGCTTCATCTCAGCCTTTTTCCTTCATTAGAGTTTTACTTTAATCCTTAATTACAGAGAGAGGACGAGAGAGGAGGAGGACGGCGAGACCAGGTTAGATCCAGGCGATCTGTTTTAATTGGATTATAACTGACAGTGAGATGATCAATGCGAGAATTATCACGGTTTCATCAAACCCTCCATTTCCCCACAAATCCAATTTAAGTCTGATGCCTCACATTTCGGGCTACAATAACAAAGATTTATCATGTGTAGCAAAGTCTGAAATGAACTTTTTTGCAAGCTGTGCACCAAACAGAGAAAGCATATGGAACGTTTCTCTCAGTGATACATAATGGCACATATTGTGATAAACGGGATCTTGACAAGCGCCGGGCACATATTTGTCTACATTAGCCTAGCGTTCTCCTCATTGAGCCGCATGCATCCGGCGTCTTTACACGGTTACCGCTGACCTCCTGTACCAGCACTTATGCTAATACAATCATTAGTTTCACTGCTATCATGCAGGTATAAGCGTGACAGTTTGAAGGAGAGTCCACATTAAAGTCTGGCAGAGGCTCAACAGGGGAACGGAGGAGCACTCATTGGCCAATACATCTCTATAAGCTGAGGAAATTGAAAACTCGACTTCCACTGGGAGCAACGCGGAGTTATTTCCCGACGGAACGGCCGCCCTCAGCTGAGCCGACGAGCAGAAAAACGCACATCTCCATTTGGTCTGGGACTTATTACCATCTAGAAGAGGTGAAATGGAAATTCACTTGAACAAAGACCTGGCGAGGCGTTATAGGTGACACTCATTTCACCAACTACATATTACCCATGGATGGATTCGGTCTGCCTGAAAATGTCAGGATTTCCAGAATTAGACTCATGGGTCACTTCAGTCATTTGGAGAAGATCCCAAATTTGATTAGGACTGGGTCTCTGTCATACAGACTGAGGGAGACTGTATATCAAACAAAGGAGAAAGAGTTTGATCTGCACACTAGATTTAACGATAAAAATTCACTGAATATAAACATTCTGCTGAATTATATATAATTTAAAGGGACAGTAAACCCAGAAAATGATATTCTCTGATCATTTACTCACCCTCATGGGGCTCCAAAGCTGTATTTCTTTCTTTCTTTCTTCTGTGATAAATAAAAACAGATATTTCACCTGCAGTCAAACTACAAAAACACCAGTAATAAAAGTTCCCCATACAACTTATAATTTACTCGCTGATAAGTCTCGGTCACATGAGCACTAAACAGTGCTGTGAGATCCAACTTTAATCGCTTAAATTGAGCGTAGAACACAAATGAAAATCAAAACAGGCTTTATTTACTCTACTAGCGCACATTGCTAGTCTTGATGAGAGCAATATCCTATTGGGCAGAACTGGGCAGAATATCCTTAAACACACCCCTCTAACCGTTAGGTTGCTATGAGTGAGAGACAGACCGGAGGAGCGCAAAAATAAAACCCCGACACTGAAATAACATCAACAGAAACTTCCAGTTCACGCAGACTTTAAAGCCATACAACGCTGTGCGCAACGATACAGTCACAAGATCACTCTACAAATTGCCATCATTTACCATAGCTTTACTGTAATAACTATATTTTGGCAGAAATGTGGGATATTCATATCAAATTTTATTATATTATTAATGGAGGCATGTATCAAATGTATTAAAAGGAGTGAAGGAACATATGGCGTTTGTTCATTTATACTACAGTTTTTCATACCAGTGCCTAGAAACCACATAGTAAGATTTTTAATTTTTAATTTTTAAGATTGTTAAGATCAGCTGGATGTGCCAGCACAGCTTTGGATGGCACTACAGCTCTCCATGAATTGTGGGTGTGTTTGTGTCTGTTTTCACTCATGGACTCATATAAATGAACTCATATCTCCGCCCCGGTACTATGAGGTACTATATGTGTGGTTTTTAACTGTGGTTATCCAACACAGTCTCACTCCAACTCGTCACAATTTGACGCTTGGTCAAGACCCTTTTGCGTTGCTTTTTGAAGCTCAGTGTACCCCTTTTTAGTCACTTTTCGACATGAAGGGTCCTCCATTGTTGGGTTATTTAGGAAACCCTTAGTGTCAATATGCCGACGCGATACTTTTTTAATTTTATCGTCATATTTAAAAGATGTCTTGGGTAAAAACAATGGCATTATTGCATATATGTAGGGATGTGACTTTTCAATGTAAAGTTTTATTTAAATGATATTATTTACACGTTTATGAGCACGTAACCCAAACCCTGCCCCTAAACCTACCATCTGTCAATAAAACACAAGATATAGCAGGCAGATACAACTACCGTCATAATTTATTTGAAGTATATTAATATTCCAGGTCTTTTAAGGCAAAAGATTGGTTTGTGAGAGGAATAGACTCGGTCGCTGTCTCCGTCTACTTCCTGTGCGCTGCTGCAGTCTGTGTGCGATTTAAAAATGCCGCTACAAGAATCCTTACGTCAACGTTGGTTGTGAAATGCCATTGGCTCGTGTGTGTCTCGTGATCAATTGCGTCATGCTGTTGTGAAATACTATTGGCTATTGTGTATCTTGTGACCGATTGCGTTATTCTACAGGACTGGAGTATGTTTTCTGAATGAGACGTGAGCGCGTTAACGGAGCGGGATCATTTTTAGTGATTAAAACCTTGTGTTTTACTCTCTTCTTCGCATGAAGACTTTGTATGGCTTCAGAAGACTTGGAATGTGACACGACTCATTTGTAATTTATTTATACCGCTTGTTAATGATTAGTTTGTGCAATAAATACCTGTGACTGCATTTGCCTGTGTGTGTTTATATTGTTCAGAGCTGGGTAGGGGTGGGGTTTGGTGCGCCAATAAAAGTAATATATATGCATGCAAACCATTACATTAAGCAAACAACTGAAAGCAACAGAGGACCCTTTACATCGAAAAGTGACCAAAAATGGTACCTTGAGCTTCAAAAAGCAACGCAAAAGGGTCTTGACCAAGCGTCAGAATGTGATGAGTTGAAGTAAGACTGTGTGGGTTATCATGATCTAAACGTATGCTATTATGGGAGAGCAAGCTAAAGCATGCACATCGATCTCAACTGGGTGCTTGACTAGAAAATAAGTAGAACCATCTTTTAAATATAAAGTCGGCAACACCAAAGCTCCAAAAATATCAAAATGTATTTAAAAAAACCTTCATATAGTGTGTGGTGTTTCAAGCGGGCATTATGGAAGACCAATGGTTAGAATAATTAAAATTCACACATAAAATGGGGTTGATAAAATTGTTTTTGATAATGACCATACATTTTCATCTCCTTATTCTCAACAATATACTACGACAACAGCTACTGTCAAATTTGCATTCTGAGAAAAAAAGGTAGTATTATTTATATTGCAGTCTGCACTCCAAACTATGCTGAAGATAAGCTTTAAAGTCAGTCAACACAAATCTGTTCCATGATTTGAAACAATATCACTCATTAAAACATGCAGAAATGCACGCATTTTTATTTAAGATATTTACTTTAAGGTAAAAATGATTGGAAAACTGTAAAGAATTAAAAAAAAAAAGAAAAAGTGTTTTATCATGTTCTTATAAAGAGTACAGTTGGTCTGGTTTCTAAAACTTTTACTTAATAGCAGAAAATCTGTCTTCAAACTTGAAAGAAATGAAGATTTGAAATTTATCATGATAATTATCAATATCGACTGATAAGACTAATTTTATTGTGAAAATGTTTTGGGCCATATCACCCAACCCTATATGTTTATACCTACAAACTTCTGGAAATTTTATTTGCCAAGTCTAGAAAACCTCCACCTATAAAACTAACAAAAATGGTGTAATTAAATGAATAGTTGCCTATTATTTGTATTTAGCCTTCATACAAACGTGTTTAATTTTAAACTAGCCTATAACTTAGCCGTATTATTCTTACAGATTGTAGTGCTGCAGAAAACAGAAAAAAAGAAAGAGTGAGCAACAAAAATATGTTGCTGAAGGGTTTATTGAAAACGCTAATTCATTCTCTGCCAGCAGGAGTGGTTTCCTCAGTAATGCCTGCACACAAAAGTGAATGGACCAATGAAAATTGATTGTGGAGAGTCAAATAATTTGGCCTTGTAAGGATCTTATGAGAAATCCTAAAATTGCTTGAGTTTATACTGAAATTTTTGATGTTTGATTAGCACACTTTGAAAAAATCTGAGAAGCATTACATTAATAAATAATAGTTTTTCCTCTCTATTTCATCTCATTGATATCTAGGACAAACAACTGAGCATTTCTAAAGATCAAAAGAAATTCAAAAGAAATTTACTTTCTAAATAAATACCCTCTTGGTGGACGACAAGCACATACTGTACAAAATCATGTCGCATGTTTGTTATGTTAAACAAGAGGCTACTATTTTTTTGTTGTGGTTATCTGAAGGAGGCAGGTCACCAAACCACAAGATCAATGTTTTCAGAGGTCCTTGAAGATCTAATTATGTATGATTCTATTTCTGTGAGATCTCAGGCATCATTTGGAGCTGGAACAGACTGTAAGTACAGTATCAGGCACAGTTCCTCCAGTAATGCAGGATGTTAAACCACCTGTTTGTGTCTTCAGCTGTTCAGGACTAAACTGATCACACCACCCACACATCCATCTATCTCCATGGTGATAAGACCCATTGGTCCCAGGTGGGGCTGATGATGAATGTTGTTGTGGCTGATCTGAAGATGCCATTCAGATGTAGCCCTCTGGTTCGTGCAGGCTCTATTTCAGACTCTAATTTTCCCTCTATCATAAGATCAACATTAAACCAAAATTGACCCAGATTACTTTCTAAGCATACATTCACGTTCTTATTGTGAACGGTTTGTCAATGCATGTTGCTCTTGTAACGGCCGGCTCGCAAGCCGCGACACAGGAGATGACACGTTGGATAACGTTTAAAAACAGATAACATTTATTAAAGTAAATTTAAATAAGGAACAAAACGGGACAAAAGCAAAAGAGGTCAGAATGACGAGCGAGCCACGAGCGACTGAAGGGAGCGATCTTTAAACTGCCGGCAGGCTCCACACAGGTGTAATTCCTCAGTCAATCATGACGTCACTCACTCAGGCCTGCAAAATGAACAGCCAACAAAAATAACCCATAATGGGGTTCGTAACACTCTAAAGAAACAAAAAAGTTACTAATATACACTACCATTCAAATTGTTAAAGTTTTAAAAAAGATTTTAACACTTATTCAGCAAGGATGAATTTCTATCCCCTCTTTTTGATTAAATTGATTTTATCATTGATAATAATGTTTCTTGAGCAGCAAATCAGCATATTAGAATGATTTCTGAAGGATCATGTGACACTGAAGACTACGGAAGCCTGTTTCTGCAACTGAATAAAAAATAAAAAAGGTTTTTGTGACATTTTCTCTCACAATTATGACTTTTTTTCTCAGAATTGTGAGATATAAACTTGCAATTGCGAAAAAAAATTATGTTCTCAGAATTGCAACTTTATATCTCACAACTCTGACTTCATAATTCACAATTGTGAGTTTATATTTTGCAATTCTGACTTTTTTCTTGAAACGGTCATCAGTCATGATACTGAAAATCCAGCTTTGATCACAGGAATTAATTACATTTTAATAGAAAACAGTTATTTTAAATTGCAATAATATTTCACAATAATGTGATATACTTTTTGATTAAACAAATGCAGCCTCGATGAGCATAAGAGACTTCTTTCAAAAGCCCCAAACTATAAAAGCTATATACATGCATAATTACAAATGTACATCAATTGCAATAAAGTATTTTCGTATTTGTGTGTAAGCTTGTTAAGTATGATTAACTAAATGAGCACCTTTTTTCTCTCTTAAATTTACTAAAATATTTGAAATGGAACATTATCCATCTAAAACAAATCTAAAATGTACACACAGGAGATCTATCACAAGTTTATAGGCCTGGCAATTGTTGCAGTCTATCGCTAATATAACACGCATTCCTAATACATTTTACCACATACACAAAGTACATCAAATCAAATTTGTCACTGCTAAAGTCCACTGTCAAATAAAAAAAAAAATCCAAAACTTACATAATGTGAATTATCATTCACTGCCGATCACGGTTCTGTGCTCACTGACAGCAGACTCCCCCGCCTTCCTCTGCAGAGCATCCTGGGAACCGAATGTGTGTTTAGTATGGGCAGAAATGAGCTCATAAAATGTGCAGTCATTGTCTAATAGCTTCACTCCCAGACAAACAACCGGAGACAAACAACAGACATCGAGCAGGCTGATGAACTACCCACACCACTCAGCTTTCCTGCAGGCCATCCGCTGATTATGGACAAAACATCAAAACAGGCTTAGAATAAAGATCACATGACTTGAGGGGCTTCAGATGACGGCTACGGCAAGACTTGTGATTAACTGCCATTCCATCTGAATAAACTCAAGCCTGCATTTATATTTCAAGTAATATGATATTTTTTCAGGACGTTCATTACTTTGAAGGCAGTCGGAAAGATGTGATTTTGCCCCCCACACATTTTCTAATAGTTTCTGCACCCCTGCTGACAAAAGCAGATAATTAGGAGATTTTTTATGGCAGGAATGCTCTATATTGTCAGTGTGGTGTGACTAAATGACATTTCTGTAAGGGTTTTGAAAGCTGTTTTGCACACCAAAGCCAAATTGTATTTTATAATGAGAACGCATCTCAGGTTGAATATGAGAAAAAGCTTCTATTCTGCCCATAACAGAATACACATGACAAACTCCCGAAGCCTTCATTTAAAACAATAGACTTGGAAAAAGCAAAGAATATGACTTCTAGGGGTAATTAAGTCAGGATTTTAAGCCATTTGAGTATTTGAATGTCATAAATTGCCCTAAAATAAATGTACCAAATGAAATGTTTTTGAGGAAGATTTTTTTACAGTTTATTTCTTACAAAGATCATGCCAGTGGCAGAAACCTTTGAATCCAAATCCTAAAACCAACTTTGTTCAAACTTTCTAGTGGCCAACAGAACAAAGCATTAACACATTACACCCGTGTTTACACATCAATGGCTCCTAATTGGCAGCTTGGCCCACCTAGTCAATAGGAAGTAATTGAGGAAGTAGGATGGATGGTTGAGCTCAGAACTTCTCCCACCTTGTACTTGAAAATGACCAAAGAAACAGTGCCTGAGGTCAGAAATTCGACTTGTGGAGATCAATCAAGCTCTACTTCAATGAGAAGCCCAATTAGATGTCATTTACAAGGCAGCAGCAATGATAATGAAATTCCGTTGGTTATTCTCACATGGAGGTAGGAGAAAATCTGGGAAAAAGTCTGTAACAAATCATGACTGAAACACTCGAAGGTTGGAAAAAAATTAAATAGAAATAAAAATTTGCACCATTAGGCCAACCAAGATGTAGATGAGTTTGTTTCTTCGTCAGAATATATTTTTAGAAATTTAGCATTACATCAATGGCTCACCAATGGATGCTCTGCAGTGAATGGGTGCCATCAGAATGAGAGTACCTGGTCTCATGGCATAAACATACCTTGGTGCACTTTTTAGCAAGACACGAAATACGTACCAATAAGTACATATCACTGCCGTTTCCAAAAGAAATTAACACTAAAGGCAGTAAAACTCAGACACCTTTTATTTGTTTTAACACAAATTCACAGAGTTTCGATTAATAAAGCCAAATTTTCGCATAAATACTTGAAGAATGTCATGTTATAACTTCAAAACAACATTAATATGCTGGGAGATTTGAAAACTGATGCTTTTGCATGTTAGCATCACACATATCCAGCTTCATATCTGTGGGTTTTTCATAGACAGTTTGTTCGGTAGCTCACGGAGTACAGAGATGTACTTGAGAGGCAAAGAGCTCCGGTTTGAATCCTGTGTAACTACGGTTTAACAAAACAGTTTATATCTGTGTAAAAGGAAGTTGAAATGACACGGTTGCATCAACAAATGTTTTTTATATCAGTTTCGCATTTGTTAACACTATCAGGTAGATTTAGGGTTGGATTTGGTGTAGAACATATTTACAACATGATAGAGCATTAACTTTTAGCAACAGTCCATGGATATTTGAATTCTGAACTGTCGCGATACGTACCTGAAGCAACATAATAAAAACACAACAATATGTACCTCTATCAACATAATAAAAACGTGTCAGGGTTCAACCTGTGTTTTAGCGCCACTTAATGGACATTTTTCTTTAAAACTGCAGTGAAACATCCAATAAGGTACGTACAAATGGTGTTGCACAAAAGTGCACAGTGGTAGGAATGAGAGCCCAAACAGTTAAATAAAACAATAATCCACACAACTCCAGTGCATCAATTACCAACAACAAATCCACCATCAAGACACTTTCAACATCAAACCATTGCTTCCATTTAAAATAAGAGTCATTTATCCAGAATATTGTTTACTCCAGTCAAAAGACATCTCATCTCAATCAAGAGAGAAAAGAAAAGTACAGTCCAAAAGTCCAAAACAGTTCTAAACAAATATATGGGTGGAATTTGATGTGAGAGGAAAACAGAAGATAGCTTTTTTCACTGGAAGAAGCGTTATTATGGATTATGGATGGAAGCAAAGGTTTAGTTATAAATTATTAAAAAGTATGAATTATAAGTAAACCTCAGGGGAAAAAAAGAATAAAATAAAACTGTGCTTTAAGCTATATACGTATACACAACAGAGAAATGAAAATAAAAAGAGAAGAAACAACATAAGTGTGAAATAAGGCACAAACGGAGGAAGAGTGTGGCTAACATATTAGCTCATGAATTTATCACCCGCTATTGTTATATGATTCCACTTCATTACACAAATATGTAAGACCCCTCTTATAGTTTGTTATGAAGTGAAAACATATATATTTAAATATTTTTAAAGGCAAACTTTTTCAGCTTTTTTTCCACTGAAAATGGGAATTATTTCACACTTGAGCGCAACCCGCTGTGTGTTCCTCATCTTTTTACTTTTCTATTAAAGATGAGAATTCAACTTTAATAGCACTTCCATTTGTACAAAATTGCCTCATTTCAACTGTTTGTGCCTGTTGACTACAAAACAGATGGACAGACTTCCTCACGCCTCTGCACTGAGACTGGAAACATTATCAAAATCATGTTAGAGAACATTCAGAAAATATATAGATATATGATTGTCCGGAATAGAACATTAAATCTAAAACATCAAAAAAACAGAAAATATCTCAATAACACGTTTCAAAAAATGAAACAGCACACAAACATTTCATCATCTGTTTGATGCTGTATTTATACGACCAAAGGTTTAAGCTATTCAGACAATATTAGACATTTACAACCACAAAAAATATGAAATTTGTGAGCTCTCAACAACTTTTTTTTGACCGTTTATTCCATCTTCTATAAAATCATCAGCAAATATAAATAAGTAGTCGCATTTGATTTTTGAAAAATGTGTCATATTTTTGTTTTATTGCCTTTATATTTCTAAAACCTTTTTTAAGCAAATATATTCACATCAGGGCAACTGAAGATTCTTGTTCCCCAATAATCAAATTGTTCTGAAGTAAAAGAGAACATTATTTTTTATTTCAGTTGTGATTATGCATCAACATTTATTTATTCATGCATTAAACATTTAATAAGTGCTGCAAGCTTTGTCTTCACAAGATTTTTGCAAAGCAAAAATATTATATGCAACAATTTATATAAATGCACATGCACCTCAACACTGAAACCTCAAACATCAAGTTAAAATTTCACCACACAACAAATAACATCAGTGATGACAAAAACAACAACAGCATCATAAATAAGTCTGCAAACTGCAAAAAGAATAATCCTATTACAGAAACCACATCATTTATTTATGCTGCGATGCATGCTGGGAGCTCAAAACTTAGATCAGCAACATTGCCTGAGACTCTTTGTTTAGACAAATTTGTTAGATGACTTTTTCAATGCCAATTTTTTTCGAACTAGCATCCTTATTCGAACTAGCATCTGATTGCTATTGATTTCATATATATATATATATATATATATAATTTACATCAGAAAGAAATGTAAAGTCAATCTGTCTTCTCCTTGTGTGTCTCAAAATGATATTTCTTGATCTTTCACTCCAGCTGTTCCACTGATGACACTAGAAATAAACTGCTTTTCTTATATTCGCTATGTAGGTAATGCACTTACAGTAGATGAATTCAAGAAAGCATCAAATATCAGTCTGTCCCTCTTTTGGTCCCCAGTCTCTGTGTTATTGCGGCTCTGATATGGCGCTGGCTTCACCCTGCTGCCACTGACTTTAAGACCCGTCCTCCACCCCTATATTCATCCTTCAGTGAGCAATGAGCTGGATTTATTTCTCGCCGGTGCCCTCATCACACAACGAGATGCGTGCCTTATCTCTCCCACACCTGTCCAGCACACATCACGAGCCAAAGCTCCGCACCTTGAACAATTACACCCTGTTGTCAAAAGCCAAATCCCAAAGCCAACAAGATCAGCTTATTTCCCCCCACTCCCTAATTAATTTCATCCTACCAGTCAGAAATCCCTCCATCTGGAAAGATTTGGGCACAGGTGTGTGTGTGTGTGTGTGTGAGAATGAAGAGCAGCGTCCAGTGTCTTTAGTTCACACCCAAAGCTGATTCAAAGAATGGCATTCTTCCCTGCAGGGAAATGTGTGTGTGTGTGTGTTAAAATGTGATAAACAACCAGATATAGTGGGGTTCAAAATTCTAAATCAGAGACTCAAAACTAGATTTTAGAAGAATTTGAAGTTTGATTTGGAATCTATCCATCTATCATCACATTATCAATAGTTCTAAGTCACTTATCAAATAAACATATTTCTGATGTACTTTTAAAAAAATTATTTTCATTTATTTCATGCTCGGTATACTACAAATACATTTTCATATTTATGCACTTAATAAAACGCCATGCAATTGTACTTTTAGTATACTAAACTGGTATACCTAAAGTCTGCTAAATTGGAACAACTAATTTTGTGCTTAATGCACTTTAATTGTGTGGAAGTAGTGCTGAAGTCCAATTAAAGACATACTTAGTATATTTGATTGTGCTAAAGCGGAACTATTGCAAGTATAATTTAGGTACACTTTAAATATTTTGCATTTAAAGGGCAATATTAAACAATCCTCATTAAAAGTTACATTAATAATAAAAATCATTAATTTTGAAATTTACTATCAATAACTGAGTGAAATGTTTAACTTCACTTATTTTTAAGTGTACAAATCTGATTTTAGCATTTTGAAGAATTTAAAACAAATACATGTTCTGACATGCTCTCTATGTTTAATAATAATAATAATAATAATAATAATAACTAGATGCGATGCACAAAATTCCTGAAGAAATTTTGAAATGGGTGGTGAACCGTGGCAACGTCAATCGGTTACAATTATGTGGGTTAACCATGTTAGTTATGTGGGTCATCATATATGTGTGTGTGTGTGTGTAAAACAACATTCTATTCATTCATGGACACGTGTCAAATATATAAGGGGTAATGAGTTAACGTTAACACGATGCTCAAGATGCAAGTTACTAGCATGATTAGCAAGTTACTAGCATGTTGCTAGCATGTTTCTAGCCTGATTACCAAGTTACTAGTAT
>JAUMHE010000082.1:14126214-14138784 GCA_032359235.1 Enteromius mattozi
GGCTAAACCCCGCCCGATAAACCTGTTTTAGAGCGATTTTAATATGGGTGGTTTCCACCACCCATAATAATAATAAATACCATCTGCACTGGTCACCAATCAAATATTTCTAAAGTCCTTTGTACAAATAACATCATGACCATATTTCTATCATGAAAAGATTTTAGCATTTGTTAATGTATTTTGTCTTGGTGGAATAGATCTGCTAGTACAAATGCGAAACGATGCTGTAAAAAATATACTTGAATTATTTGGGGGGTTTTTTTATGCTTTTTTTTTTATATACAGTTTGTGTGGTGAAGTTAATACGCATCATACAGTATCTGTGACACAGAAAAGATAAGTACCAATAACTTTAAAATACTATACATATGTTATGTGACTATATGTGTTCTATCTAGAAGAATAGACTTGAATTATGTCTTAAAATGAAGAGAAAAATGAAATGGTACACTTGTGTTAGGAACATAATTGATCACTGAATCATTTCAAAGAAATTCTGCTATTTTTGGCAGGTAAAACTGTGACAGTGTTTCGACCCTTATCTGAAGACTCAGTGAGATATGTCTAATTGGTTAGACTAGCGTCTGTTTTGTCAGACCTGTCGGTTTCAAAAAAATAAAAAGTGACATCTTTAAGTGGCCACCAATAAAGTGAACGTAAAACTTCAAAGGTTGCCATTACATTTTATGGATGAATTACTGAAATGAAAAGAGACAAAAGCTTAAATCAGACATTTTATTCTAAGGCCTCATAAAGTTCTCACATTAAACTGCTTCCTATTCACTGGTCTTTTCTCAGCAGAATGAATTCTACTCAAATGTTCACAATGACCGACACGTTATCAGCATAACAAAGACAATTCACTTAACTTGTTGAAACGGCTCTTTTCCCCATTTCACTCTATATTCATAACCGTTGCATGTTCATCAAGTATAACTTTTTAATTTGGCTTGCGACCATTTCTTTAATAACAAACGGCACACGGATGACAGTAGTTGTCATTCATGGAGTAATAATAAACTGCTCAGGAACGCATGAATGCAGCGCCTCTAACACAACACAACACAAACAAATCTCCAAAATTCAGTAAAGTTGCAATTCTTATATAATTAAACTTTTAATACAGGCAGTGAGCAGCGATACCAATAACCAGAATCCAAAACTCCACTATTATTTTTGGCAAACATATTCTTACGAGGCATAAGAGAATATTTGGGCGACACTTTTGAGTCATTAAATTGGCTTTTCAAATGACTGATTTTTGCTCATAAAGTTCAAACACAAAGCTTCCTGTATTCTGCTTTCACAAAGATAGTTGTATTTGACATATCTAAAGCCTATTATTGTGTTTCATCAAGTGCACTGACACATAAGATTTTTAGCATGAACCCCACTATTATAACTTTACCAGCCGTTTAGCCGAACAATAGTGAAGCAGTGTTTTAAACCTGCAAAACCTGTTAAAATCACGTCATTTGGGAGTAAAACTGTGGCGTAAAGAAGCAAACAGTTAAAAATAACAGCTTCTATCTACTGATAATCAAAGAAAGGGTGTTAAAAATGCAAGCAGGGTCCTTCTGGGACACTTTTGAGTGCTGACTCAAACGAATCAGCTGTTTGCAGCCCTATCTAAAAAGACTTGCAACCCACCAGAACCATCGCTTTACATCTTCGTATCAATCAGGGCACCAGGACCGATTAACCAGCTTGTGTGGAACGTCCTTTGCTGTCTTTAAAATCAAGCTACGAGTGAAAGCTTCCTCCAAGAACAAGGCGAAAGATCTATCACAGCCTAAAAAATGCAAAGGAATGGCACTGCCTGGTCTTCCCCGCTACGGTAGTGTTTGTACACAGTACAAACACTACCCTCTCTAAAATAATAAAAAACTGAGGTGCTGAATGATAACAGAGATGGTCCTGATGGCAGCTGGCTTATGGGGCGTGTATTCCAGCCTCACGCTCTGATTTCCTGAAGCATCCGTTCATTCTTGCAGGAACTGCTTTTAACAAATCACTATGACAGGGAGCCTCCTGACTACCAATTGAAAGATGATGAATTCAGTACGCGGGGCCTTGATATTGCTCAGCGTCTGTGACTGAGCGACTGGATGAACAATCTCAACAGTTACACTTGCGAGTCAATGTTTTTTGTCCTTTTAAATGAATAATTCCAGGCCCATATCAATATCAAAAACCAGCGATGCACAGATAAGAGTAAGGCCAGAGCACAGGCTGGTACAGCGAGGAGAGAATACAAGCAGAATGTTGCAGGGAATAACTGAAAATCTGCATTTACACAATTATTCATTCATAATTTTGATTCATTAGTGTAAAACGTTTTTCTTTCTAATCTTTCATAAGAATTTAATAGCTTGCTCTTTCCCTTTCTCTAAAACTAACAGCCTAATAAATATTTAGCCATTGTTTTTGGCTCCATTTTGTTACCTAACATCCAGTTTTTACAATTCAAACAACTCCTAATAGATAAAAATCACATCCTTTTATCACTCAATGTCATTATACCTGGAAATAAGTAAAAAAAAATAAATAAATAAAAATCATTTTTGCAAAGCTAGGAGAATATTTTTTATTTTTTTTTGGTTACACTTTCCTCTAAGCGTAAAGAACCGCAGATTACCTTCATGTGCATGCTTTCCCCCCGGTCATAAATAAGACTGATTACATCAAATGCGTTGCGATACTCTCTAAAATGGTGGAAGACGTAGCTCAGGGGAGAAAAATTATTAAGTAAATTATGTTATTTTTGGTTTCTTTGCAGAAAAAAAAGTATTCTCCTAGCATTGCAAAACTGAAGTTGAGCCACCAACGTCACGTGGACTGTTTTACCAATTAACGTTTCTGGATCTGGGATCATTTCAGTGGTGTTGCTGTCTATGGAGGGTCAGCTGGGTCTCTGATTTCATCAAAAATATCTTAATTTGTGTTCTGAAGATGAACGAAGGTCTTATGGGTTTGGAACGACATGAGGGTGAGTGACAGAATTTTCATTTTAGGGTGAACTAACCCTTTAAATATGTTCAAACATTCATGACTCATGTTGGCGAGTCGTTTCATTTGGACGGCTCATGTAATAAAATCAGTTCCAAATTCTAATTCAATTATTGAAATTTAAATTTGAAAGCAAACTGATTGTTCATGTTGTAATATAAATACATTCAATCACTATCCAGTAACACACCACTATGCAGATTCTCAAAACTTCACTGTTTTATGCCATTAATTTTGACGGTTCATGAACTACAAAGAATTGGTTCAAAAAGTAAGCTTGTAACTCTATTACTGGAGTGTAAATTGAAATTTACATCAATTCATCATCACATGTTGTAATGTAAGTATGCTCAATAACTATCCAGTTACATGCTATCATGTATAGCAGCTTGTCAAAATTTTGACAAAGGTGTATGTCATTACAAAACTAAAATTTACAATCAAACTAATATTTACAGTATTTGCAGTATCTGTAGTTTTTAAGTTATGAGTAGCTTGTAGCTTAGCAAGATACAATTTCAAAGCTTCGTCAACACTGCAAATAAGCAAAAAACAAACCGGATGTGGTTGAGAGTCTTGAAATTGTGCCCTTGTGTAATGAAAGAATAAATCTGGTCCGGTCCGCTCGGTAATTTCAGAGCACCTGGGAAACAACTCGCCTCTCTTACTATAATCAATACTGCTATAAGGAAAAAAATAACAGCAATGAAAGCAATCCCAAAATGCCATTATGCCCTGTAATGCTGTTAAATTCTCATAAGGCTGAAGCAGTGTTATAAGTATTAACACAGGTTTTATGAGGCTGGTCCACTCTGATATAAACATCTAAGACTTTTCCTCCACAGAGATGTGGAGTCCATGCCCAGATCGGGATCTTTCATGAAACATGAAAAAAAATAACCCAGAAAACTCCAACCTGCCCGAAAAAAAATGGGATTTCACACTTTAAATAGGATTTGACACGTCTAGATATAAATGTTACTTGAGTCACCTGAGAAACACTACAGGGCTTCGGCCAGTACATTCAGACATGAATCAAACACTCAAATGTCCTTTCATCATCCTGCTGAGATTCATGTGGATTTCCTCCCTTTGGCTGCCAGTAACATGTGAAGAACCAACACGGAGCCTATGTTCGCTAGAGAGATGACGACATGCGCGGTAGGTTTCCCGTATGACTACGGGCGTCAGTCAGGGTAATAAACAGCCAAAAACACCCAGTGGTGCTGCGAGTTAATTAATAACGTGGTCTGTCTGTTCTGGTTTGAAATGAACTGTGTTGCCTCACAGGCCCGGGATTAGCTGTGGATAAGGTTTCTTTTGATCAGGTTCTTCTGTGTTTAATAATGCATGTCTTAGCCTTATGCCCTAACTGCTGCATTAGACTCCGACGCTCAAGGTAAGATCACACTCATCTGAAACTCTCACTGGCCTCATGCTTCATTAGATCACAAGTTTTTAAATGTAAGGTAGATCTAGAATGTGAAATCTACCAGGTTCATCTACAATGCATGTCATTCACTTTCAGCACGTCTGTAGCCACGGGGGCCGTTCACACAGAAAGCATCTTTGCATGTAAAATTAATGCTTTTTAAAAAAAAAAAAATGCAGAACAGAACACCTTCTCTGCCATGTTGCTGTCAAATAAAACAGTCGCCATGCCAACTTGCTACCATAATCAAATGCTTGCAATGCTTGCCCCATCTCCTGGGTCTTCTGATTGGTCAGCTGTTTTGGAAATGACATTAATGAGCAACACCGTGTGGAGCTAATGTGCTGCAAAAGAAATATGACTCGAGCACAACACTCATACACATCCATCTAACATGTATTTACAGTGCATTGAATAGAAAAACGCATTCTGTGGGAAATTAGAACCATTTAAAAAACAGGTCAAAAGTCATAGTATATGTAGTATATAATGTTACAAAAACATAATAGCTATTAGTTTCTATTTAAGACTCGTGCTTCGCTGTATAAAATTAACCAACACAACTATTTTTATTACTACTTATAATAATAACTGTTTTTAGAGCGTGAAATTCATCATATTAGAATGAGTTATGAAGTATTACATGATTTTAAATAATAGACTTTCTTTCTTTTTTTTACTTATTTTTATTTTGAACCACAACATTGCAAGACTAGACTTTTTAAAACAAATGTTATTTACTATATTTTTTTAATATTAATAAAAATTTCACATGGAAATATTTAATGCCTTATTAAATTACTTTGCCCTCGCAGGAATAAATTCATTTCAGAATATATTAAAACAGTTATTTAAAATTTTATAATAATATTACTGCTTTTACTGTATTTTAGATCAAATAAATGGAGTCTTTGTAAGTATTCAACAATTTTGGATTGACAATTCAACCAAGCTGTTGAAAAAAAAAAAATTAATTACATTAATTACAAAAAAAGAGAGAATAGCTGTTAAAATAGCTAAAGAATAGTTTGTTATCAAGATAATACAGAATAAACCAATAAGAATTAAAAAATAAATATAGGCAGTAGTTAAAAATACTGTATGCCTAGGTGTCACGACAAGACAAATAAAAAAAAAAAAACTACATATTTAAAATAAGCAATGTAATCTTGTGTAATTCGCTCAAAACAAACTTAAAGAATATATATACACATTTACAAAACTTTACTCATTACTTGGGTTTTATTTTTTTGGCCCACTCTTCATCATCTCAACGTCCCAAAATCCCACTGCACACAGCTGTATATTAAACATCAAATATGTTCTGATTGGCTGTGTTTGTGTCTCATCACGCAGCATTTCTGCATCCAGTAAGGACAGACAATTCACTTGCTGCTTTAATCCTATCGCATCATGTCTGGTTAAATCACAGTGCAATGGCAATTGAAAGTTTGTCCACCGGGAATTCCCAGCAATTCATGTATCGCAAATTGCTTCGGATAAAAAGCGTCCGCTAAATGACAAATCGTGAATTGCCCTGTACTGTGGAGGACACTTGTACCCGTCTGCAATGCTCTGATTATAGGTGTTATACTGCAGGCCAGAGACTATTATCCTCAAGTGTACTGTGAACATAAACAATCCATATTCAACACCACACCCAACACAAAGCCATCAAAGGCTTCAGTCTGACAGAAGACGAGAGTGTTCTTTCTTGAGTGCGAATATCCACATAGCATGAGAGAATCCGTGAGGATCAATAGATCTGAAAAGAGCCATGCATTTCAAGATGATGAATTTAGAGTCGTATGGCTTCTCATCATGCTGAAGATGCCTATATAAATCCACTATCTGCAACAAATCAACCAAACTAAACCGTATGTGGAAGTAAATGCAAATCATCAACGTAATTGGCATCTCAAAAGATGCAAAAGTTATTTTTTTAATGTAAAAACATATGAGATAACATCCAGTAACAGTGTTCTTCGACTAAGTCCTAAAGATACTCCAAAGCTGTCAAGTCAGCAGAAGTCCTGCTGACTTACTTGAACATTTACCTCAGCCAATGTCGGTTTCCAAGAAGGATGTGACTTTTAATGAGCTGCCAACCAATGAGTTGTCAATTTGGCCGTTAAGCTTTGCTCTGCAATTGTTATTTTAGGGTTACTGCACATTCACTGTCCTCTAGCGTAACTGGACTCATTTTGCAACGTCAACTGTCTAACCTTACCATGGGTATGTCAATGTTCAGCAAAATTCAGCATGTAACAATTGGCCCCCATTCAGTTCAATAGTTGGAAGGATTCTGAGTTAGAGTGACGGGAAGCGGATCTGCAATTCAGAGAAAATCAATAGTCACTCAACAGAGGAACTGCATTAGTTTAACACATTTTGCAGCAAAACTTCATTAAAGATGCTGTATGCAAGTTTTGGACTCTTCTAAAGCCAAAAAATAACATAATATGTTTCTAGACATTTAAGAAACCTGTTATGTGTACATAAAAATAATGCTACAGCCAGTAATTCTGCTCTGAAATGTGTGTGTTGGGCAGATTTCGGTATGGAATTGCAGTACCCATTTCAACAACTAGCTGGCAATATCAAATACTACACTATTAAAGAAATAGTTCAGCCAAAATGAAAATTCTGTCTTCATTTACTCACTCTCAAGTAGTTCCAAACCTGTATGAATTTCTTTGTTCTGCCTAACACAAAGGAAGATATTTTGATGAAGTTTTTTTTTCCTACTATGGAAGTCAATGGTGACCCAAATCTTTAAAATACATGATCATAAGCATTTGTTTTAAAATTGCAATAATATTTCCCAATTTACTATTTAGACTGCCATTTTAATTCTGTGGCAAGCTCAAAATCCTTACCGAACCCAAACTTAATTGTGCAACTACTCTAAAGGCCCATTCACACCTAGCACGATAACGATAAAGATAACTATAAAAATAACGATATTAGCACCCACACCCATGTTGTGAACCCATCAAAATAAAGTGTTAGAAGACATTAAGCAGGCAGTCTACTAATACACTACTGACTGCCAGTTGACATGTAGTTGTGATGTTACTTACAGTACTGAATGTCTTTAGTGGACCGTCAAAATAAAGTGTTACCAAAATTCTTAAAATGGAAAACCTACACTTACACAGCAGTTGAATAAATTTCATTCCATTTCAGTTAGATTTCCTTCTTTTCTCAACAGTGTGCAACCCTGGTATGCAGTACATACAGTGTTTTCATACCCAAAATGATGTTGACGTTTGCACAAAATATGCCCTTGTCAATTTTTCTGACAAACTAATCACAGCTTGCATCACTTTATTATGACACATCGCCTCAGAAAGTGTCCAAGCGCAATTACTGACCCTTGCTATTATTCCACAATCAAACACAAGTGAAAATCTAATAAGAGAAACTGGCAGGGAACCAAATCATAGAGAGAGTGCTTCAATATAGATACAGCTAAGCTTTGGGCATGGGTTTACCTGAATAGAGTGGCTAACTGTAGATTACATCTTTTTTGAAGTTCATTTCGAGGTTTTTTTTAACCCCGCTGTTCCACTTTTTTGCTGAAATAGAGAACTAATGGCCGAGAGACATCATTTTCTGAGAGACGCTGTGAAAGCGTTGTGGCCAGAGCTTTTTTTTTCCCCTGCAGGACGAGGTTTAAATAATCACATTGGTGTAATGGGATGTGTGGTGTTGATTAATGGCCTTTCTCGGCATGTCAGGGTTTGTACCTCTGTCTGTGCCCTTTGAGTGCATTTGTCTCAAGCCGCTGTTTACAGTTTCATGGCTCGACTCGCTACGGCGGCGTCCCAGTTGGCTCTTAACGTCCTCTAAATAAAGAATTTATAATGGGAGGCACTTCCACTAATCGAATACATCTCTGCATGCGCCGTGAGGGAATTAAAGTCTGTAAGCATATAAAGCACATACGAGTTTAACTAACCTGCTTTCTACTTCAGTTTACATTCTTTCAAACAGACTCAGGAAAGTATGTATAATAGTAGTCAAACCAATAAAGATCTAAAACATAAAGTGATTAAAATAAAAGAATGCTTTTTTTATGAAGCCTGCGACTTATATTTCGCCATTTGTTCTAATAAGCCGTCACAGTTTGAATGGTAAACTGCGTGCAGAAGAACACATGTCTATATTTCAAACAGCCATCAATCTCCTTGATGTCAGATCAGCATGAGATATGGAAAATATTCGGTGAATTGTGAGCTATACTCGCTAATGCGTCAGGGCGAACGACATTCATAAACCCGCCGCTGTCTGCTTTTTTAAAAATCACTGAGTGCCTTTTTTTTTTCTTTTTCTGTCTTTTTTGTCATTTCTCCAGTCTTCCCAGACCTTGAGATCGGAATGGAAAAGTAGTGATTTTCTTTCTTGCCATTCATGTTGGTCTTTAGACGTCAAGACATTCAGGAGATTTTATTATTATTATTTCTTCCAATCATAATCACGGCAAAAGCACTTCACTTCTGTCTTTTAGAGCCGCACACATCGTGAGGCTTTTTTCCCTCCTCCTTTTTGATGCCTGGACAAGTTCAGACTGATCAAAGGCACAATCTATCTTAAGAAGTTACCAACAAATTCATCTGCGCTGCACACACAGGCACATTTTAATCTGAATGAGGATCAAAGCGTCTACAGATGTTTTAGAAGAGACTTCTATAGAGATGGGGGGGGTGGTCATCCTTGCAAGCTTTGAAACCGAACGCAAATTTATCTCAAAGGTCTTTGCTTTGTCAGGGTAACTATTTTTCAGCATATGGCAAATTAGAACATCTGATTATTTAAAAAAGTATACTGAAGATTTTTTGGAAGAGAAAGTAGTCCACCTGATTTTCCTTCCTCGCTGTTCTAGTTTTAAAAGGGTTACTACACGCCAAAATAAAAACTTTATCATTAAAATCACTTACCCCCATGTTGTTACGATGCTGAATTGTTGAATAAAGTCTTTATTTTTGTTTTATTTCCCTATAAAAAGTATTCTCGGTGCTTCATAACGTTATGGTTGAACCACTGATGGCAGATGGACTATTTTTGATGATGTCTTTCATACTTTTCCTGGACCTTGACAGTGTTCATTGCTTGACAGTCAATTGGATAGTCACAAGCCTCTTTTACTGATTTATAATTGACATCGTATGATAAAATCAATATACCTAACTTACACTAAAAGGTGACTATATGTTATGGTTTTGGCTCATTCAGTGCACACTCTGCATCTGAGTAACAAACTATAAGGATATTAACAGACAAATTATGTACATATTTAAAAGTCCAAACAGTCAGTAAGCGGCAGGTGCTTGGAAACACCGTTTTGTAAATTATTTAAAGAGTTATTTCACCCAAAAATGAAAATTCTGTTATTTTTTTGTTATTAAGACTCACCCTCATGTCGTTCCAAACCCATGAGACCTTCGTTCATCTTCGGAACACAAATTGTTTATGGCTAGAAGAAAAGGGTAGGCATACATAGTGATCCTCTTTAAAATGGTGGAAGATGTAAGTCACAGGAGAAGAATGGATAGAGTAAATTATGTTATTTTTGTTTTCTTTGCGCAAAAACAAGTATTCTAATAGCATGGCAAAAGTGAAGTTGATCCACTGATGTCACATGGACTGTTTTACCACTGTTTTTACTATGTTTCTGGATCATTGCCAGTTGTGTTGCTGTCTATGGAGGGTCAGACAGCTCTCTGCCATCATCAAAAATATCTTAATTTGTGTTCCGAAGATGAACAAAGGTTTTATAGGTTTTGAACAACATGAGGGTGAGCAATTAATGACAGAATTTCCATCTTTGGGTGAACTAACCTTTAACCTTAATGACTGATGTACAGCAAAACTAAAAGGTTTGTCGCTATGTTTGTCAATATGTACCTGTTATGGGAAAAAAAAAGAACTTGTTAATCGATCTCGGATGGTTTCATTATCTCAGGCTGATAACAACAAGTGTAAGAGGATAATAATAGTTATAAAAACAAAATTTTGCCTCCAAATATACTAGGGCGGCCGTTAATATACCTGTGTGGGAAGCACTGCATTTAATATGTTCTCTCAAATTTCACTCTAAATCTGCTCTTAATGCTCACTCCTTGCATAAAAATGTTATTTGGGTGTGTAGACGAACTGAAGACCACATGAAAGTTACATAACATTCAACCGCATGAAAACCTTCATGACTGAATTCATCCACATCCATGAAAACCTACAATACACCACAGACATCCTTCAAAATCCCTAAAGTCGGGGCTCTTTCTTCACGCACACATCTGAACCTACATCAGTCAGACCCGTAATGCTGAACATCAAAGAATGTACTGAATATGTATTCAATGCAGTGAATATGAATACGTAATGCACTATCATAGCAAAGATTTATATCCTAAGATGACACATCTCAAAGTATACTGCTACTTTTGGAGCATATTGTACAAAAAAATGGTATGGACTGGCTGAAATTGCTAGTGTAAATCTGCTTTGCTGTCTTGAATGCAAATTTCTGAGTCAGAGTGTACAGGGTGCTCAAAATCTATGGGAAGACAAGGTTTTTACAGATTCTTGGTACAGAAAGTGTTTTATAAGAAGAAATAACTGCTGGACCTGACGAAGTTTGAAAAAAATGGCATTACGATTTCCCAAAGATAAAGATCTTTGTTTTGTATAAGCTGTTTCATTTTATATAGTATAAACTACACTACCTTTCAGAAGTTTGAGGTCAGTTTGTTTTAAATAAATTGTTTCAAGTGACATTAAGACATTTCTTACTTTATATTTTTTTAAGAATTCCGAAAAAAAGAAAAAGATATCACAAAACTGTTAAGCAGCACAGCTGTTTTTAAGATTAATAATAACAATAAATATTTATTTAGCATATTAGACTGATTTTACAGGAATAAATTACATTTGAAAATATAAACAAATAGAAAACAGTTCTTTTTATTTGTAATAATATTTCTAAATTATACAGATCAGCCTTGGTGAGCAAATGTGAAATCTTTAAAAATTAGTAAAAAAAAAAAAAAAAGAGTTATGGTTAAGGTTATGAGCAACAATACACTTTTAAATGATTTTGACAACATTTAAAACACTAAAATTTTAATTAAATGGTAAACATGCTAATAAATGTGATGAACCGTCAAATAAAATGTCTAGTCACTTAATATCTTTTTCAAATGTGCATTTTTTTGCAGAAAAAGTTGCAATGTGTAATGGACTTTGATGAATAGACTAAGGATATGATTAAAAGTCTGGTTATGCAACACTGATTTAAATGCAAAAGAATTAAGTTATCAGAGACATTAATAAAGATGTTTGATAAATTCAATCAGAACCAATTAAAATGAACATTAATAGGTTTGTTCGACTCAGTAACGAGGTTAGATGGGGACAGACAGGGTACTATATGTAACAGTTAAGTCTTTCCGAAGTGATGCTGCAGATGAAAGCTGAAGTGTCAGCTTCCCATGGGAAGAAGCCTGTGGTTCTACTGGTGAAGGGTTCCCCCTGATCTGCGCATCTTCAAAGGTCACTCACGGCATGGCTCTGTAGTCATAAAAGAGACAAGACACGGATAAAAGAGCAACTGATTAAATTAGAAGCAGGGGAAGACAGAACCAGCTGTGATGATAAATGAACTTTCATTAGTCTAGTTTTACATTAACTGGGAAACGACGAGATGTGCCTGGCTGTGGGCGTCTTTATCCTTGTCCTATTATGTTTTCTTTCGCTGATACGGTTCAGAGAGAAAAGACGGAGATGAGAAGAAGAAAGGACTGAATTTCAAATGTGAGCCTACAGAGGAGCAGGAGCCGTCCCAATCCGTCTCCTAAGCCCAGAGTGAATTTTTGATCATGGACTCGGTTAATCAGGAAGAGCTCAGAGTCCTGAAGTTTTCGAAGACAGGAACGCATTCCAAGACAGCGGAAAGATTTAGTTCATCAAAAAAAATAAATCCATTGCACTCGAATGAGAGTAGCATTTGTGTCCATCTGATGAAGTGCATAGAACACAAAAATCTCCTAATATAGTTGAACAAATTAATGTGTTCTTTATATATATATATATATATATATATATATATATATATTATAATT
>JAUMHE010000082.1:14167473-14179342 GCA_032359235.1 Enteromius mattozi
TTTCTTAATGGTTCTTTCTAATTGTCTGAGAAATTTACTCGCAATTTCTGAGTAAAATTTGTTTCTAAACCGATATTTTGAATTAGATTTTATTTCTGTATTTTTTTGTTTTCATTTTCAGTTTTAGTCATTTTGTTTTGTTATTAGTTGTTTTTATTAGTTTTTGTTAACACATCTACATTGTTTTTAATAAACATTTTTAATTACAGTATTTTAGTGCAGTGAGAATAAAAATACATTTTTAACAAAGTTAGTTTTGCCTTGTCAGCTAGCAGAATTAAAATAAGTTTAAGGTTTTCTATTTTCTGATTTTCCTACAGTTAATGTTTATTTTATTTCAAAAAATGAAAAAGTTTTTTTTCATGGATTTTAGTTTTAGTTAATGAAATTCAGTTTTAATATAAAATAGCACTTTTAAGTGTTTTTCCTAAAGAAAATTTACCATGGACGCCCTCTTCTGGGAACACTGGGTAAGAGCAGATGATCAGAGTGGGTCAAACTTCTTTTAATAAATAAATTTGGGCTTTTAGGTTTCAGACATTTATCAACAAACTATATTTTAACCCTATAAATACTACTGTATCACATATGATGCACACATTTTTTGATGAAAATATAAGTGACTAGATCTAATGGTTTCCTCCTTAAATGTGAGTCTGTGCTGTTGTGTTTGTTTACACGTTTTATCACCTGCCAAGGGAAGATCATGTGTCTGATTGCATTTAGAAAATCATGCCTATTAAACATAACCCAACCTTGCACACATACCCTCATAAGCGGGTCTTCTAACGATTGGCCTGCATTGGATATGGCCTCCTTGGACACAACTGAATCCCCATTTGCCTGGATCTCCAACACAGCCATCTGAAGGAGTTTAAATATTATTTCATAAGGAATTTGTCACATTTTAGTGCTGTAAAGAGCTGTATGTAACACTCCAGGTCATGCTTTGTTGGTATCTCACCTCCAAAGCACAAATCCCAAAGGAAAAGATGTCAATGGCGTAGTCATCTTCACAAGCTGAGAATAGAGAAGAATATACATAAACTCAGAAATACTTGTATATCCGGTCTACACAAATATCCAGCAGAAGATGCCGTGAAGATGTGGTCACACTCACAGCCATACTCTGGACAGAAGAAGTGAAGGTTCCTCTTATCATCTCGGGTTTGGTGTAGTTTACCGTGGACGCCCCCTTCTGGGAACACTTGGTAAGAGCAGAGGATCAGTGTGGGTCAAGGTATCACAAAAACACTTTTCTTTAGTTTTAGTTTTCAGCCATTTTCATTAACAAACTATATTGCATTTAACATTGCATATAAAGTTTGTATCACTGTTGGATTTATGGAGAATTTGATCATATTGCATATTGATTGAGATGTTGAAATGGCTCTTACCATTCACAAAAAGTCGATGCCAAACTACAGAGAAAAAAACAGAAATGAAAGAAGACAATGGATGATTATACAGATTTCGTTATTGCCTTAATTTTTATAGCACAAGTGCTCCATAAATCCTGATCTACTTCTCAGTCAAGAAACATTTGCTTTTTTATTAAATCTAAATGTTTACATAAACATTTTTTCATTATTCTTCAAACAATAAACGTGCTTTTGACTCAAAAATTTGACTAAAAGGTGGATATTTCACTCAGAGGAGAAATAAAAAAGGCTAAAGGTGCAGGGGAAAATATACCTGATCCAATTTTAATGAGGCCGTTGTGTTGAATGAAGATGGTGTCACATGTGAGGTTGCCGTGAATTATGGGAGGGTCACAGGAGTGCAGGTAACTGGTGAGTGGAAGAAGTTGCATGCTTGTTAACAAATTTTCATGTCTGAACAACACACACACGCACAAATGAAGGAGTGTGTCACCTGAGGGCAGAGAGGATCTGTGTACACCAGCGTTTCCAGGCCTGGAATACAGTAATGTTCCACATAAACACAAAAATCACAGCAATAATAATCATGTGCAACATATATATAGACATCAGTCTGGGACTAATAATGCTTATAGAAGCCAGACCTTGACATTCATGGTCTTGTGGTTTTTCTTGGTCTTTTTAAGGAACTGTTTTAAGCTGCCAGACGACATGTACTCTGTGATGAACACAACCTGTGAGGGATATAAAAAGAAAAGCTATTTCCATATAATAGCCACTTCAGCTTGAAAAACAAATCTTAGACTTATAAGCTGATACTTTCCATTTCTGGCTCTTCAAACTGCATGTCTATGTGGCCAGATCAGATTTTTTTCCGTTCAGTCTCCATTTTTTGTTAATCAAGCTTAAGACTTAAGCAATGCTCTAAGCCATTGATTTTGATTTTATTTGCATAATAAGAATTTTAAGCTCAAATTCTGGCCTTACTACTTAAATGCTTCAAACTACATTTTAAAAATGATATATTTAATCTTTGAGAGATACTTTGATGTAGTCAAAAGGACATTGATCCCAGCAGTGTGTATCTGTGTGTTACCCGAGCATGATTGTCCCCGATGTCCAGCCAATATTTGTGAAATTTGACAATGTTTGGATGATCCACCTGCATCAGGTTCTCAAACATCTCCTTCATTTTGTCCTACACAAATACAACACACACAAATATAAAAAATCAAAACAACAATAATTTTTAATCATTTTAACTATCATACACACTACTGTTCAAACATTTGTAATCAGTATGAATTTTAAAGAAATTAATGCTTTCATCCAGCAGAGACGCACTACATTGATCAAACATGACAGTAAGGACATTTATAATGTTACAAAATGTTCTATTTCAAACTAATTCTGTTCTCTTAATTGCTCTATTTATCAAAGAAATAATGATATTACTATTTTTACTTTATTTATGATCAAATAAATGCAGCTTTAGTGAACATTAGAGACTTCTTTTAAAACACCTTTTATGGATTTTAAACGTTTGAACATAAATGTTTATTTGAGCTTTTACCTCCACTGTCTTGAAGACCTTCTTGTCATGGAAGAGAACCTCGTTCCAGACCACCTCAACACCCTCCTCAGTGTCCATGGCCAGAGAGGCGCTCTCCACTCCAGGAACATTCCCCTGGCTTACCTGCAGAGGGAGACAAATACTCACTTTTAACATCCACAATCTATTCCACTGTTCTGACCAAATTACCATTAGTGTTCTATTTCTCAAGTAACCTAATATCATCTAATGAGTACTGGAATAAAATGTTGCTGAATTTAAATGTGATGTGACAAAAGTATTTTAAATAATATCAGCTGCATTGACTGTAGTGAAGGTTTGACATATAGATCAGACTGATTAAGCATTCCATCTGCTGTAATTTCTAGAATAATAATTAATAAATCATTAAATAATCGATAAAACGTGCAACATTTTTAAATACTTACAATATTTGAATGATATCAAAAATAATTTATTTTATATTTTTAATCTTACAAAATAAAAAAATACATAGTTTACACCTTATTTTGTCAAATAAACAAATTAAATTAAATTAGCCTTAAAAAACATATTTGTTGACCAGTATGTATTTGGACATCCATTAGCCCTTTTTCCAAATCAAAATGTGAAAGTATAATTTATCTAACAGACTTCAAAGGCATATTTTTGTGATTTTCAGAGAGAAAATGCTACATTAGAATTTGGATTAGAGCCTGAGAGAGAGAGAGAGATTAGAAGTGATGCCAGAGCAACATAGAGAGGAGGATCATGCTGAGAGAGGGATAATGATTGAAGAGATGAGACGAAAAAGAGAGACAGTAAATCGTGAGAAAGAGGACACACGCCTCTGTCGAGTCATGCATGTCTCACACATCATCTCTATCTGTGTGCATGTGAGCAGACAAAAGACAACTGTCTGTACTTGTATGACTAATAAATTCTCCTTCACCATCACAAGAATAAAATACATTTTAAAGCACATTAAAAGAAAACCGTTAAACTGTAATAATATTTTACAAATCTTACAGTTTTTACTGTCTTTCTGATTTAATAAATGTAACCTTGAGAAACATCTTACCGGCTTTTGAATGATAATGCAATAACTGGGTAAAAACTTTCACCTAGTATGATAGGAATGTTTAAATTCAATTCAAGGTCAAGACTTGACTAGAATTAGTCTTGGCTGGAATAACATGTATGTTGCAATACGAGTCGTTTGACGGAGCCAAAAAAACAGTCACCTATATTAGACGTTTTACGGTACACATGTTTCTGGTTGGCACTCTCTGAGCCAAGCTGTTTGTAGAGATATGGACTGGAATCAGAAGTGTCTATTGCATGCACACAGCATAACCGCTGGGTATCTTCACAGACCATAAACGCAGAGTCATTTTATTTATTCAACATATAAGCTTCATTGATATGCCGAAGATGATGCATATTTACATTCTAGTAAACAGGTGATCATTCAAAACATCCCTTCAGATGAATCCATCTCAGCTTCATGCACTTGTTTTGGTCAATAATGTGATTCTACTTGTGGAGGAACTGCAGCATTCAGATACACTAGAGCCATTGAGTCATCAGCTGGGAATCTAGCCCAGCACTATTCAAAACACCACCATATATCACCCTCACAAAATAAATAAGGCTACAGAAGTGCTTTTCCTGTTGCTTTCTGAGGGTGGTGACCAACATTTTGCGACTTTGGAACCAGAATTGAAGTCCTATAGGTATGTTTTCGAGATACATCATGCTATGAAGAATGCCAAATTCTGTAAGTCTATCAGGATGGAGAAAAATATACTGATCTACTGCAGCTTCTTTTATTCCAACAAACAAGCTGTTTTGACGAGCTGTTTTGAACCTCAAAGGCTTTTTGGGCTGATCCTAAAACCCCATGAAAGAAGTACAGTACTAACTGCCAGTCTGAGCCCTGATTTGTATGGATTACTCACAATCCTCTGGTTGTGTATGCACGTATGGCTTGCTGCCTGCAACAGGGCTTCATCTCTCATGAGGTGGTCATGAGGTCACAGATGCCGGAATGCAACAGCAGCCGTAAAGGGTTTATAGAAATTTTGACAAAACTCGTCCATGAGGTAAACTCTTTAAAATGATCTTAAAAGTCATTAAAATAAACATAATTAACTACAAACCTAATCTGCCAAACACTAAACAAAGCATCATTTGTACAGCAGCCAGTAGTTTTTTCGACAAGCAGTCATCGCTAAAACAGACATTAGTAAAACAGACAGGTAATTGTTGGCATGTATGAGAAACGTTCCCTATTGTGCTGTTCTTCAACAGTATAATTTTAGCTATAATTATACCTGTCGACTTTAACACATTAACCCACACAAATCTATTCTTGGTTATAAAGGCATTAAGCCTCTACGTTCTTACAGTTTCTGCTGCACTTACATTTTTATGTGGTGCAGTATGTGATTGACAGGGAATTTGGTAAAGCATGTATTATGTATGAAACAAATGTGTTACTTACTGCACTGATATACTGGGAACTTTAACTGTTTGTATCCCTGCACTCATTTCAGACAGGTTGTCAGTTTGAGTGTGTATTAGTACAGACTTTCAGTGATTATTTCTGTAGTTGCATCATTACACCAGTAGGTGGCGACAAGTGGCAGACTTTAAGAGTAAGTCATTTGCTTCATTCATTCAACTGATTAATTCGACAACACTAATTCATTCAGGAACTACACAAGAGCCTGTTGTTACTAGTGATTCACTGAATCATTCACTCAACTGATTTGTTCTAAAACACTGATTCAGGAACCAAACACATTACTGTGGCATTTATAGTCTGTGTTTGGAACAATTTTCATGGCTGCAAAGATTTACAAACCAACTGAGAATACTGTTTATACAATATTATTAACATCTTTAACTGTTTTCTTAAACATTATCACAATCACATGCACTTTTAATCTGAATGCTAGCATCGCTCAGGGGATATTATGCATATAATGTACATTATAATGTACCTATGTAAGAAGTATAATGTATAGTCACTGTTCTGGTATCTGCCGGTATCAAGGTCATAATCATTCTGTCTAGGTTTATTCTGCCATAATGACTGTCTGCCTATACATTATCCTTTACATAACTGCACACTGTGATGTATTATCAAGATAAAAATGTTCCTTTATCAAGCTTTTCCATCGGTGTGACAAACATGCATTTTACCTTTCATTTTCAGCTTTAAAATTCACAGATGGATGAGGTTAAAAATAGCTCAGTGTAAGCTCGCATTCACAGCTTCTGTTATGCAGGCCACTTTCCATCAGTGTCACGTCTAGTGTAAATGTGTGTGTGTGTTTGTGAATAGGTGAAAGATGCTGTGGATGAGGGACAGTGTCCTCATGCTGACCTCTACATCCAGACACTGAGCTCCAACTTAGTCTGTCCTGCTTTTAACAGATGGGCCCAGGGTTTTTAACAGCCCTGAGCCCACCCCTGAACCTAAGAGGTTAGTCTGGGTTAAATCAGGATTGTATATGGCTTGATTTGACCTAATCACACACCAAATAGACATAGGTCAGGGAAAAAAAATATAGCATGTTTTTTTATGATATACTACAGTATGTATGCAATCGCTGAAATATAAAATCAAATTGTAGAGCAAAATAAGAGAAGCTTCTTGTTCCTATAATCATACAATTTTAAGAAACCATATGATTGAAATTAAAGCACATTTCTGTAGCATAAGGAACCAAGCTTTTCTCTCCTCCTATTAAACTGTATACCTAAACAGTACAGTATTATAGTAATATATCATTAAAAACAAATCACCAGCTGCAGGTTATAAACCTTGCATCATAACTCATCGCTCCAGTGACCTAAAAGGTCACTCTGCCTAATATTACAGAAAATGTGACTGTAATTTACAAGGTAATACCAAGCTCTGTAGACCAGCCACTTGATAAAAAGAGGTTGAAACAATGGAGGAATTGTTCTGATTTAACAAAAAGCAGCTCTATTGTTCCAGGAGTTGCAGAAATATTCTTGCTAAGGCATGCTTGGTATGAGTTTATTTTCCTGATTGTAAAGGTGTTGAAAGTACATTTGGACTCTTATTGCACCTTAAACGTGACAGGTACATCAACATCTTCTAATAACAAGTCTCTACAGAAATGCACAAGAGTGAAATGCACCAGTGTGAAATATGCTGTAATACACAGCAAACATTATGCCTAAAAAGAAAAAAAAATTATACATTTATTTAAAAATGGACACTAAAGCTACTATATTCATACACATACTATTTTTAAACAAGCAAGCAAACTGAAAATAGTCAATAGCACAGTCTAGTGAGAGTGTAAAACAACCTACACTGAACAGATTTCATTGTAGACATTATGTAAGACTCAAAGGTCGATGTGTCTGCGTTCAAAGCAGGCCACTATCTGACAGAACTCATATATGGTGAAATATTGATTAGTCTCCTATGACCACTCATTAGAGAAACAGCAATGCAGTATTATTGGATTAAAACTGCTATTAAAATGTAATTAGACTGCTATTGTTATTGACTCCTGCTATCTTTATCCACGGTAGTTTTAGGGCATTCTCTTCAGACAATCAAATTAAAAGCATTGAGTGGATTACCATGTTAAATAATGGGATTATCACAAAGCTTTTATTTGAATATACCTTCAGATGTCACGTTCAGTTGGTGCTTATCTTATTGTTGTTTATCTGGACTGTACGCAAGCCCAGTGAACAAGAGATTAGGGTTGAACTTTCTGAAATAGGCCATTAATAAATCAAGCATTGATTAATCAAACAGTGAGAGTTACGGTCATCATAATAGATTAAAAGAACAAATACTTGCTGAAACATAACTAGATGCTTGGTATTAAAATTAAATAGAAAAATCAATATAAAAATTAAAAGTTTGACTTTAAATCCTGTTCTAAAAACGTTATTTTAATAATACTTGTTTAAAATAATTTTAGATTTTAATTTTAGCATTGCTTTTACTGTATGTTATTTATCGCTAGACTGAATATTGCATTTTTAATTTTTATGTTTTTTTAAGTAATAATGATTATCAAATTACAGTATATACTCCTTTATCAACATATCCATGATCATAATTGACTGATTTATTTCATTTATTGATTTATTAATTGATTTACTGATTTCTGAAATATATGTCCTTATGAAAGATTTTTCATTAGAATTCAGAGCAATAAATTCTAGGAAAAAGAGCTCATTCAAAACATCTAAAAGCAGAATTTAAAAAGGTAAACATAGTCAGGCTGAGGTGTTAGTAAATGCATCACAGCCAACCGAGAGCATGTTGCAGCCAAAACCAAGAATCAATAATTACAGTATAATAATGTGAAGCCATTCCAACAGTCATTAAAGGCATATGCAGCGGCCTTATTCCTGAAAGAAGCATTAATACGTTCTTGGCAAAAAAGACCTTTAATAAAAAGCTCTATAAAGAGACTAATAACTACCCAGTGCATTACCTAATCAAACATGTGAAAATGAGAAAACAAGCTGTTATTTGTATTTCATTGGGTGTTAAAGTACAGTGAAGATTCCTTTTGACTGGAAAGATCAAGATTTCTAGGTAAACAAGTTTGCATGAGGTTACAAGAAAACAAGTTGTCCATAAATACCAGTAGGAAATGTTCATGAAACGTACTAATGAAAGAAAAAATAACCAATGCTTGTTGATATGTTTTAGTATTAAGAACGCAGCAGATAAATAAAGACACTGTAAACATGTCTCTTAAATTTCATTTCCTCCACTTCCCTGTAGGAACTCAGACAATGAAAACAATCCAATTGCATAAGTCAGTCAATTTCCTGCTGCGGGCCACAAATCCAAACATGTCTTCAACAGCCATTCGTGCTTTCATAATGCAGAACTGTAACTGAAATACGCATTGATGTATGGAAGCTTGTTTCAGGCCCAGGATAAAAATAAACAAAAGTGCAACTCTTAATATCATAATTCTGACATTCTATTATAGAATTACAATTATAATTAGATATATTATATAATTCATACTTTTTAATAGCAATACATAAACTCAGATCTGAGAAAAAAAGTCTGAACTGCAAGAAATAAAACCAAAAATTGTGAAAAGAATTTCAAGAATAAAAGATGGTTCAGAAACCAAAAAATGGAATTGCGAGATTGTGACATAAAAAGTCAACTGTCTTTACAAGCTTTCGTAGTAAGTCCTGTATGTGTTCACATTGTGTTTTGACAACATTTGCATACTACAACACATGACTTCAAATTGAGTTCCTGAAAGCATACCTATTAAATCATTCCTCAGTGGTTGAAATGGTTACGTCAAAGTATACAATAACACAATTACTTCCTGATGATTTTAAAGAGAACTGTGCCATTTCTGTAATTGTGCTGTCCATTTCAGCAGTTATAAATCTGTAAACTCCCTAGGTTTATTTCACTGTTGGGAATGCTGATGAGAGACGTTTAAATAGCTATTTTCAATACCATTAGTGGGGAATGGGAAATAGAGGGCTGGTCCTTTAATCAACACAAGCTGAGAGTGCTGCTTGTTCAGCTGACAGCTCCAGCAGGATCAAAGCTCATGGTGTGTGTTAGCGACAGTATCCACTCGTGTGCACCTGTCTGACTGATCTTGACCCCACAACATTTATGAGCAACCCCATTCCTAGTTTAATGCAAGAGAATCAAATTTTCACCATGGATTTAACACTGCCCTCAAAAAAGCAACTTACTTGTTCATATTCCCCACTAGTTGGAACTTACTGTGCTAGATATCATTATACAGTGGAGTCCAAATTTTACTTTTTCTTTATTAAATTCTAAGAATAAAGCTTCAAAATAAGTTTTAGATATATTTAAAGTCTCTAATTAAATAGTCTTCAGTAGTGCTGTCAAACGATTAATCGCATCCAAAATATATACAGTGTATTTTTAAAATACTGACTACACGTGTGTGTGTTTATATGTATACATATTAAATATATACAGTACACACACATATATTATGTTATGTAAACAAAAAAACTTTTCTTTTGGATGTGATTAATAACAATTAAAGCACTAGTCTTTAGATATCACTATACAGTGAGGTCCAAAAGTCTATATTTTACAGTTGGATATTTTTCCATTTAAATTTCTAAAATAAAGCTTTAATAGACATTTTAAAACATTTTAAACTTTAATAATATATTTTTAAAGTTGCCAATCAAATAAGCAAATGTGGTGTTCAAATAACATTTATTTTACATTAAATTCAAGATTTGACATTGATTTTTTTCTTTAAAGTTGTTCAGTTGATAAAATCTTGAAATGTTTTTTAAAATTAAAATACACACACACCACCACCAACAACAACAACATTTTCACAACAATGGATTTTGGATCCCACTGCATCAGTGTTGTTAGATTTATAACTAAAAATAAAACTATAAATAAAAAGCCATAGAAAACTTGTTAATTGAAATAAACCTTAACTGAATAAAATAAATAGAAAGAAAATTACTGCTAGTTGCCAAAACAACTAGTTTACTTTCATTTAGTTTAGTTAAACATTTTATATTGACACTAAATATAAAACAAAAATTATAAAAATGACAAAACACAGCAAAATTACTAAAATGAAAACTATAAAAATTCTACTAATAAAAATTCAAAATTATAGTAAAACTACAATAGTATCTTAATAATACTAAAATAACACAGTACAATATCCTTTTCGAATCAGAATTTCCCTTTTGAGATCATGACCCCAACCAGGTCCCCAAACTCACTGATTTTTGATTTTGATTTCACTAGTAGCCAAATAATGTAAATACAGGTAAAACATAAACATATTGGCCTTTCAGTGCTTCATTAACAGAATTCATTGAAAAAAAAACAATAAAAAGTAACGCTTGCAATGTATATATAAATATGATTCAAGTAAATAAATATAAATAAAATGTGTTTTTTCTACTCTTTGTAAAAAATACAGCTTATGTACAGTGTATACTGCCTGCTACACTGTTGAGTGGTATACACTCAGCTATATCGCATCATATATGATATATGTTGCATCTGTAATATCATGAAAGATCTATCAATACTAACAGAGTCAGACATCCTCATGCTAAGTATCCGGTCATGGCCGATTACTGCAGTAAGCAACGTAATGAGAAAGCATCGCTCAAGCAGAAAGATAATGTGCTATCAGAACATCTAAGTGCAGCTGCATTAGTCTGTCAGTGAGTTTCTAAAGTGACTGACACGCTCCTCATGCTTTAAACGAGTCCAACTGGGTCTAAACTGTTTGTCTATGCAGGAATTCGATCCTTCTGGAATTGTGGATGACAGCAGATGTTCTTTAGATCGCTGATATAAAACGTAAAAATATCTTCACGATGGAAAATGTGCACTTTTGTGTGCGCACACCTCCCTGTTTACGGTCGGCTGATCGTTTAATAATTAAATAAGTTGTATGTCATCATGCCTTGGCTTCCCTTGATGCTATACTGAGCAAAACGCTGGAGCACAACTCTTTCCAAGAGAGCCCAGAAGCTTTACCTGTTTCTGTTTTAGAAAGCGGAAATTTCTTTAAACGTGACTTCAAAGTCAAAGAAATCAAACAGGCTTTAAAATAAGCACTGTAATAAGATTTGAGCATCTGTAAGCTCACTGTGAGGAGAAACCCAGGCAAGCATTTCCATCAAAGTCTTGCAAGTGAACTTAATCACACTTTTATAAGAAAGGATTGTTTTAAAAGTGCTACAGTTGAAGCGTGGTTTAATGAACTGGTTGTTCATATCACCGCTTTACTCACCCGCTTGCTAATGAATGGAAAAACAGTATTAGGGAGGGTCAAACTAATGCACTCATTAATATAAATGATAAGAACGTGTGGAAGCTTGTGATAAACTTCAGAAACTTCTTATC
>JAUMHE010000082.1:14197732-14210668 GCA_032359235.1 Enteromius mattozi
TACACACACACACATATACACATACATATACAATAAATATATACAGCACACACACACATATATTATGTAAACAAAAACTTATTTTGGATGTGATTATTCCCAATTAAGTGTTTGACAGCACTAATTTCTTTGCATTTTTGGGTTGCTCATTACAAAAATAGTGCCTGAATCCAAACTTGTATCTTGCCTGCTTTTTCTGTCAATTATCCTTCAATATTTTAATAATAATTAATTTATTGATTTTTTTTATACTATTAGCAGTTTGTGTCAATCAGAATGCATTTAAACACATAATGTTGCAATCTGTAATTGTTTGAAACCCACCTACAAGTATTGCCACCAGTAACCCGGTCACCCTCTGCTCCTTGACCTCCTGGATTCGAGGCTTGTCTCCTGGAGCGACGGCTTTGCTCATTACGGTGAGGGCGTTGGCATGGGTTACAGAGCGAACAGTGGCCGCTGCCATCCAGGGGAGGCCAAAGAGTGCACTAGTGCCACCGAGAGTCACGATGAGCAACAGATCCAGATGGAAACCAGAACCCTTGACCAGCATGCGCTCTTTCTTACTGACTATCAATCTAGAAAAAGAGAGAGAGCATCTCTAATACTGCCATGACTTTGTATTTCATAAATCAGGGAGATTTAAATTACAGTAAAAAAAACCTGTAAACATGTAAAACCTTTTTCCCCTACTTATCATGAAAAACAAAGATTTCTTCACTGGCTCAAAAATGTCCTGCTTAAATGCATTTCTGAGCTTTTAGCAAATGTCCTTATGTTCGTGCTCTGTAATCCTCATTATGATGAGAATAAACATGGCAATGGACTCACGTTGTGATTTGTGTCTCCATAAAGATGAGGATGAAGACAAGCAGAGCCGGAAGGATGCTAGCAAACATCATCCAGATGGGGAACTGACCATCAGAGCCCAGAGGATTGACTATCCAACCTCGCTTATCAGGACTAGTCACTGAAAAACCTCGAGGTACACTCAGTTTCTGCAGAGTGCAGCAATAAAAAAAACAAAAACATGAGGGTCAAAGACGTTAAAATTCACAAAAAGTGATTTTATGTCCACTGAAAGCACATTAAAAGTAAGTAAAGTGTCTATTTTTAAGGTTTCAAATAAGTTTTTGGAAAATAGAAAGTCAAAATTTAAATAATGTTCCATTGTCATTCATTGTAACACAATATTTTTGTAAAAATTCAAACAACCTGCTAATTCAGAAATTTAGTAAATCAGGGAAAAAAAAAATAAATTTTGGCTCAGAAAAACAAACTAAATTGAAATTAATTTAATTAATTTAAACAGAAAACTTCTTCATTTTGGGGGGAAAACAACAACATTTTTAAGCAGTATTACACATTATTTTTATGGTTGAACCCTTTTTCATCTTTGCCCCATGAATAATAATAATAAAAAAAAAACAATGAGGAAAAATTAAGTAATAAAACACTAGAAAAAAGAAGGAAAATTAAGTTAACCAAAAATATAAACAAAATTAATAAATGATAAAGGTGGAGCATTAAAAATAAATATTGACAATAGCAAACAGTTACAATAATCCAAATTAAAATAAAATTAATGAAAAATAAAGTCAATCAAAAATAAAATGAACAAATAAAATGCAAGAGAAAATGCAGAAAAAAAAAAGTATACTACTAATGAATCTCTTCAACAGACTGGCACATTTTAGATATTCATAACACAAATGGTGCAGGCTAATGCATTAAATTAGAATATTTAGGGTACCTGATATGAAATATAAATGACAGTTATACTATCATTTACTTTACCTGACTTTAACTTTATCAAATCATCTATAAATTGAAAAATATTCTCACCTGTGAGTATGTGTCTCGAATGCTGTAGTCTACCAGAACCATGATGAGAATGGCAATTGGAACTCCAAAATCTCCAATAACTCTTCTTAGCTGTAAAAAAAAAAAAAAAAAAGAGACCACAATTGACTTTATTTAGACAAAATATGGCAAATTACAACCAAGTTTCACTCCTAATCACTCAATACTGAATGAATTAATCAGATAGCATCTTACACTGCCTGGGAAGAAGGCACTGTTTTTGAACTTGCGCAGATAGAAGGCGATGAAGAAGGTCCCAGACATGAGCACCAGGGAAAGCAGAGCAGTATTAGGTTCACCGACCACCTTCACCATCTCTGGTGTACTGCTGTTCGATGCTAATAAACTTGAAGTGACGTTGTCCATGCTCGAGTTGTACGTTGAGTTGTTTACATCAACGAGCGTAGCAGAGCAGCGTCTCAGAGGATGTTCCTGGAATATCTGTGAGAAACATCAGCAGTCAAGAGGACTTCACGATCACATGACAAACACAATTAAAAAAGGGGATCCAAACTACCTTGACCAGCTTTGAGAAGGTCTCATAGATAAAGATGAGTGAGATGAGGATGGAGAAGATCTCCTGAGTGAAACGTGAGACAAATCGAACCAGGAAGCTGCCTTCAAAGGCCACCATCACCACCACGATAATGATGAGCCAAAAACCAATCCAAACCCGACCTGTCAGGTACTCCATATTATTGCTCTTACAGAACTGGAGAAGATGAGGACAGAGCAGAAATTATGCGTAATTATTATTAATAATAATACATATTTATATAAATATGTAATTAATACTATACATTTTTTGTGTGCTGTCAAACGATTAATCATGATTAAATCGCATTCAAAAGAAAAGTTTTTGTCTGTATAATATATGAGTGTGTACTGTGTATATTATGTATAGATATATATATATATATATATAAATACAAACATGCATGTATACATTTAAGAAAAATATGTTTAGATATTAAATATATTTGTATATAATAAAAAAAGAATCATACATGTATATACATTTGTATACATATTTTTATGTATGAGTGTGTATTTATATATACATAATATATAAACTACACATACATGTATGGATGGGATTAATCATTATATTAATATTATTAAAATATTATATATGAAGAGTTCAGATGCAAAAGCCTCAAAGCCATTTTGGTCAAAAATGAGATGCTAACTGAATACCCTTCACACACAGTCTATGTTCATCAAGTACTTTCACTTCAAATGTGCTAAATACCAGCCTCAAGCCATTTAGAAGTACCAGTACTTACATAGAAACCTATGTAGGCGGAAAGAAATGATCATTTTAAAGAAAAACGTCAGACGTACTTTTTCAGGCTTTTGCATCTGAACTGAATATATATATATATAAAATGTTTTTTTTTTTTTTTTAATTTATTAAAATTTATTGCACTGAAAGGAATAGTTATCTCTTCACAAAATTAGGAAGCCCAAAAACATATACTTTACTGACAAGTTAGTACTACAATATTAACAATATTGTAATTTTTGTATAGCCTAGGAAAAAACGAAAGAAAAAAAAACTGAATAAATGTTTATTTTTGACAGCATATTCATTGTATTTATCATTTTAATGGTAGGGAACCTGGTTTAAGGAAGAGTTTAGTACACTCACAGAGAAGAAGGCTTCTTCAAACACCAGGATTGGTCCAGAGAAGCCCACCACCAGAAGCGGCTGAGCCCCGAGCAGACAGAACAACACACCCTGAATACATGTGGCCACAATCAGCTCCGACACGCCAATGTACCCTTCAGTCTTCTCACCTGTACACACAACACTCAATTATTGAACAGAGAGGTCGGACACATAGGCTATCTGGAGTTCAAGCAAAGTAATCTAAAACAATTATCAGGATCAGAGTCACTGGTTCTGTGTATCATGATAACCTTTTGTTATATAACTGGCTGTAGACGTTTAAAGTCATTTAAGTAAGATCTGGAAGCAATTTACTAATTAAATTGAGAAGATCTGAAAAGATATACACTGCCCATACAA
The DNA here is from genome assembly GCA_032359235.1 of Enteromius mattozi. Lineage (NCBI taxonomy): Eukaryota > Metazoa > Chordata > Actinopteri > Cypriniformes > Cyprinidae > Enteromius > Enteromius mattozi. Next base: position 14,201,628 of record JAUMHE010000082.1, read on the forward strand.
AAAGAACAAACAAGTTTCACTAGACCATCTATTACAGTGTGCATTTATCGTGACATTGTTCTAACTTCATGCAACATCACAACATTTATTTCCATCAAGAGCTGATCTTGTATTGAGAATGGGAGAGACTGTATAACACCGTGTCCTAACTACACACGACGTGACAGAATCAATCAAATATCACAGCCAATCAGAAGTGCGTGTGGGCGGGCTCTCTCTGAACGAAATGGATACATTTATAATCTAATTTATATATATTAAACATTTTAACATCATTAAATGTAAATACTGAGTGACTGATAACATCTGTTACAGAATACGTTACACTCGCTGGTTCGCAGTGAGTTCACAGTTTTAAAAGTCATCTTTGCTTTCATTTATTTTCAAAATCTGAGGTGAACTGTCTGTTGTTGCTTTCAGTATGGCTATAAGGTCACGTAACATAATATTTAAACTCATATTGGACATGTTAAACTTTGAATAAAGCACACAATCACCTGAGACTATCCACTGTCATATAGTTTGTATGGTGGTGTTCCAGCCGCGACGCCGCAGAAATAGAAACCGTTTCTAATTTAAAAATTAATTAGAATCAGAACCTCTGATTAACAAGGAAAAGATACCTTTTATCGCGCGTCGTGGTGTCGCGTGTAGTTAGGACACGGTGTAAGTCAGGGTTAAAATAATTGTTGCTAAACATATAACATGAAAGAAACATTAATCACTGCAATAATGATCCAATCCTAGATTCTTCATTGTAGGCTTATTTAATAAGCAAAAAAATAAAATAAAAATTTAACGTAAATAAACGTTGGTAAATTTAATTTTACTTCAAAATACTAAAAATATATAATATAAAATAATATAACAATGTAATTTTTCCAAATCAGCATAAAAATAAAAATAACACCATGACATATACTTGTGAATGTATATACATGTATATATTGTTTTCTTTTGATGTTGGAATTAGTGCTGTCAAATTATTAAATCACATCCAAAGCAAAAAACTATTTGTTTGCATAATATGTGTGTATATTTATTATGTATGTATATATATATATATATATATATATATATATAAATAAAAATACACACATATGCATGTATATATTTCATTCGAAAAATTATATATTAAATATATTTATTTAGAATATAAGTTATATGAATATAAATACATAAATGCAAATATTTTCAAAATACATATTGTATGTGTGTGTATTTATATATACACACAATAAATATACACAGTACACATATTATACAAACAAAAACCTATTTTGCATGCGATTAAAAGTGATTAATCACGATTAATCGTTTTACAGCACTAGTTGGAATGCAGTTTACTAACCAAATATATTTTCCTTTACAATACTTTTAATTTTAAAACACTCTAATGGATTACATTATTTTATTGCATTTAAAATCTTAGCAATGTGTTACTGTCAGCAAGAGTACAGATGAAGCTGTAGTGTAACTGACCTAGAAGGCCTCCGAACGTGATGGCGGGAGAAAGAGCAGCGAAATAAATAAAGATGACAGCAGCCATGCACTGGGGGTTCAGTGCATCCTTGAAGTCACTGATGTACTTTGGGTAACGGCGCTGGGCGTCACGGATCAGCCCACCAAACAGACGGCCTGTGCGTCGTAAAGGGTCATCTTCTAGTTTTAAGGGTGTGAGCAAGGCCTCTGATTTACACAGAGAGAGAAAATGGGATATTATGAATATAACAGGTTGATGGGAAAAAAACATGGAAGTTGACAAAATAAATAAAAGTGTGTGGGCTCAAAAAAAATTCAGAAAAAAAAATAAATAAATAAGCTAGCAAAAATTACAGCGGAAAAGCTAAACAATAAAAACACACAAAAAACTAAATGTCTACATAATATGACAAAAACTACACAAAAGCACAAATAACAAACAGAAAGACAAAACTGCTGTCAAACTATTAATTGCATCCAAAACAAGTTTTTGTTTAATATGTGTATATGCTGTATATAATATATCTATATCTCTATCTATCTATCTATCTATCTATATCTATATATTTGTTGTATTTACATGTCTGACTTATAATCATATAATTTACATTATAAAAAACATTTAATATATAAACTTATATAAAATGTATATTTTTTTCTGAAATCGATACATGCATGTGTGTGCATTTATTTATATATAATAAATATACACAGAACACATACATATATTATGTAAACAAAAACCTTTGTCTTGGATGCGATTCATTGTTTGACAGCACTAAATACAAGAAAGAAAACAAAAAAAGGAAACACCACAAAAGACAAAACAAACAAACAAAAAAATCTCCAAAAACAAACAAACAACAACAACTGAATACCACAAACAACCAAAAGACAAAAGAAACCATACAAAAACAAACACTAATAACAAACAAATGATAAATTAAACAATTAAAAAACACAAAAAACAGTAAAGAAAACAAACAAAAAACGTCACTAAACACAAACAAACAAAAAGCAATAAACAAAACCAAAATAAAAGCTGAACTGGATCTAAAGCTTCACAGGTTAATGCAGACCTTTCTCTTCAAGGCTCTTGGGTTCTTTGGACAATAATGCCACCTCCTGCTCCTCTCTCTTCCGAAGCATCTCTCTTTGGAAGTGAGCGACGGACCGCAGAAGATCTTCACCGCCCAATTCTGATGGAGGCAGAACAATACTGCAGTCCAGGAAGCCATTGATGGCATTGAGCAGGTCCTGCCGATCATCTGCCAGGTACGCAGATTCATGAAATTGCTGGAGAGAGAGATGGGATTGAGTTAACACTGGATATAGGCATAATAATTTGAATTTTTGCCATGAAACCTTTGAACCTGTGCAGTCTTCCTCACCTTGTCAGACATGAGCGTGGAAATGGAGCGTCCGATCTGGTGGTAGTCCATGCTGGTACTGGGAGGACCAAGCAGCACAAAGAGAAACCGGACAGGAACCGGTACCTCCAATACTGAGTCCAGTTCGACAGCTTCCTGAAGTCGAACAAATGCCATGGTGGGCTGCTCCAGGAAGTCAACACTGCCTAAAAAGAAAGCAATACATTTAATTTCCTGTTGTTCTGTGAAATAATTAATTCATGGTTGATTTGGAATCAAAACGGTAGTAACGCATTTTTCTCAATTCCAGATTATTTAGGAGTCTTATTTGAGACCTTTAGGACTGTTCCAGATTGATACAAATCCAACAGGGCTCCTGTAGTATTCAGAATCAAACTATAATTACTTACCCACGAGTACCACAGTGGCTTCAGCATTTTCCGGAATTTTCTCCAGAAGTTTAAGTTCGTGTTTGGATTTGGATCTGTGCATTCCTATGGGTGGAGCAGAATCTTTCTGCAAATCAGGAAAAAGAGCAATCAGGAAAAAAACCTGAAGATTTAAAGAGATACATTACAAAATTTTTTACAAAAAAATTTAATTTCCTTCGAATTTTATTTAATGCCACAAAACCAGAGTCAACCAAGCAGCAACAAATATTGTTGGTAACTTTCATAAATAAATATGTTTCACTACTTCACTCCAAAATACAAAATAAGACAAAAAAATGAACAACACAACATAATTTGGCATAATAAAATGTATTTTAAATCAGCAAAACACCATGACATATACTTATTACAGTACTCTACAAATGCAATTTTTTATTTATTTTTAACAAATAATAATAATAATAATAATAATAATAATAAAACATTTTGGTGATACACTACCAGTCAGAACTTTGAAGTTAGAAGTTGTCGTCTCTTTTGCTCACCAAGGCTGTATTTATTTGAACAATAAATAGTAATACTGTGCAATAGAACTATTCAAAATAACATTTCTCTTTTTATAATACCATGGTAATAATGTTTCACAGTATTACAGTTTTTATGGTAATATTATTAACGTACTGTAATTATTATTACAGAAATTCAGCCTTTTTTCAAAAATATTCAAAACAATTATTCCAAATGTCTGGTAGTGTATATTATACATGTTATACATATTATACATGTAGAAAAAGTAAACAAATAAATAAATAAAAAATATACATATAAATAGGTTGCCAAACTCCCTACAACCAATTGCAGTACCTCGTTCTTCTCTATGTCAATGTGAAGAGAGCCGTCTTGACTGTTTCTTGTGGAGCCCATGAGTGGCTCTGTGACGGAGGGCTCTGGGACCGGGGACAGGTGATTACTGCTGCTCTGATGATGGCTGATCAGAGAGCCCAGGCTGGCTGCTGAGATGTTTCTGGGGAAGGAGGAGCTGTGCTCTTTCTCATCGCTCGGGTGACTAAGGGAGGGAGAGCAAGGGAGCCAGCGGGTAAGAGACACTAAGAGAGACTGCGAAGGGTCATGTGTAGATCTACATACGGACAGGTGGTGGTATGGCGAATGGTATAGAATAAAAACCAATAGATTATATGACAAACAAATTCTCATGCACCATTTCCTAGATATCGCTCACTGTATAAAAACCCGAGCTCTACCTGTGCTTGAGGAGAAGAGCACGGAGCACATTGGCTCTGTCCTCAGCTTTGATCTGGTCTGAGATGATCATCTGCTCCACCACCTGATGGGCAATGCCAGGAAGAGTCTTCTGGTCCAAATCCAACAGCACAGCTCCTAGTGAGAGAAAGAAAACATGAGGCCATTTAATCTTCATTATAATTACAGCAATCAATATAATAAAAACATAAGTTGCTATAGTTGAGTAGAAATTTGGGTGATAACATTTTTTGGGTAAACTATTCCTTACAGTTAACTAAATCTAAAACAATAAAATTTCTATAGTTGAGACAAGCGTAAACAAAATATAAACCTATATTATTTCAGCTAGTTGCCAAAGCAACTTTTCACATTTTTATTAAGTTTAACTGATGCATTAAAATAACAAACAAAAATAAAAACAAGACTAAAGCTTCAAATTAAAATGATAAATGAAAATGCAGAAATATTACATCAGCATTTCTTAATCTGCATACATAACATAATAATATGATAAATAATATGCATGTTTTGTCAACATTATGATTTTAGATTAAAATCGCATGTATAATAAATCAACTGGGTATATTTAGGTATGTTTATATTATAGGTTTTATGAGTGATAGCAAATTCTCCTTTTATCCATATTTTGTCCATAATTTTTTTTCTAATAGTAGACAATTTTGTATCCATAATCCACATTATTGCTCTCTTTTCAACTTTTCTGAAGTTTAAATTGAATTTTTTTTTTACTGAAACATTGCTTGTAGTTTCTCAATTATTATAGATAATACATGTAAAATTATTTATAAATTGCAGTTTAAAACCATTTTAGAAACCTTAAACATCACATAGCATGACACTGTAATGCTTTAGCAATTATGTGAACACTGCAGATAGTAATTATCAAACACTGATATCGCAATATAAAGTGTTACTGCTAAGGGCTCTAACCTGACATTTGCTCATCACCTTAAAAGGAATAGTTCACCCAAAAATGAAAATTTGTAACCAGTTACAAAATATCAAAATATCTTACAAAAATATGGTTACAAAATATCTTCCTTTGTGTTCAGTAGAACAAAGAAATCTATACAGGTTTGGAAATACTCAAGGGTGAGTAAATGATGACAGAATTTTCATTTTGGATGAACTATTTCTTTACGACCTTTAAACAGGTTTTCCCAGGTTCTCACCATGAGAGATGGTTTTTCTCAGCTCCAGCAGACTGCGGAATGACAGCGAGGCGACGTGAGGTTTGCCCCAGCGGTCCGTCTCCTCCTCTACATCCTCTTCAAACTTGATCCAGCGAGCCGTTTCTCTCCACTGCATCTCCTGGTTTTTATCCATGATCAGCTCATTCAGCTCCACAAACACCTGGTGCCAAAGAACATGCAATAAATGCGTGAAGAAAACACTATTATGACACTCTAAGAGCAACAGACACCTGCTATACACTTCAGGTAACTTAAAGTTAACATTGGCTTGATCTGCCCAAACATAATATCACACACCAATCGATGCATCCAGCATGTGCACCAACACATCATTTCCTGACCTTCTGGTGTTGAGCAAGCCGTCTGGAAAAGTCTAAAAGGACCATGCCGGTAGAGCAGGACCGACTGAAGAGATGTGAACACCCGCTGGTGTTATTTAGGAGAGAAACGGTCCATAAGTATACTTATTTACTGGTTTTAACTGTCTAGAGAGGGATCTTGAGGGCGTTAATAAAACATGGCTGACTCTGAAGGCTCGCGGTGTCCAGTTACCTGAGCTGCTCTTTTCTTTATTTCTAGGTGTGTGAAAGGGAAGAAGTTCATTCATTTTTAATCAGGTCCTGCCCTCTAAAATCCTCCTTTTATTTGCTGTGAAGGACAGCGGGCTTCTCCGAAATAAAGTGGGAGTGCAGTGAATGAGTCTCAATCTGGGAAAAGGAGTAAACGAACTGAAAGAATCCTTCAGGACTTTGCAGAGCCATCTGTGAAGACATCTGAAACCTAGCTAGTATTGTCTACAAAGACAAATGTGTTCTAAAATCCCAGCTAGAGGGAATGGAACTTAAACATTCCCACAGAACATTTGGTTACCCCTTAAACAAGCATTTAAGTCCACTAATTAGTGACCAAATTACATGACGATTCCTGCAGTATTTGATAAATGAACATATATATATTATATATGTGTGTGTGTGTGTGTGTGTGTGTGTGAAAGAGTTCGTTTTTATCCAAAATTAAAGTTTTTCATTGTGCATTACAATTAAAATCACAATCAAATTGCAGTTGAATTATTTTGAATTAAAAAAAACAAAACAAACAAAAACAAAACCAGCTAACACAATAAAAATATCATAATAAAATACAAATAATAATAAACTCTTTTTTTAATTAAAAAAAACAGTTACACAAATATATATATATATAATATATAATATATTCTGCATATATTTATTGATTTATTATTCATTTTACTTTATCTATAGTATATATTACTACACATATAATATAATATTATATTACTTCATATTTTATTAAAAGGCTTTATACTGGTGCTGTCAAACGATTAAATTGCATCCAAAATAAGTTTTAGTTTACATAATATATGTGTGTATATTGTGTATATTTATTATGTATATATTAATACCTGTATGTGCTTGTATTTAAGAAAAGTGTTATATATATATATATATAAAATAAATATACACTTTACACACACATATATAAATATAAACCAAAACATTTATTTTGCATTTTCAACCTAGGGAGTCCAGTCAGTGACAATAGACTAGTTTCCACCAAACTACAGACATCAGCAACCAAGCTAGAAAAACCAAGCAGCTAGCATCTGTGAGCAGGTGTCTGACCTCATGTGGCGTCCGGTCCAGTTTGCGACTGCGTGTGCTTGGCTCTTTGTGATCTTTGCTGATGTGCACCACTTGTCCTTTTGTGCTTTTCCTGACCAGGTGTCGACGAACTCCAGGAACATCTTCAAAACGATGACCTAGAAGAATAAAACAATAAAAATACGCATTTTATTTAAAGAACAGGCCGCAGGAGCTTGTTGTGTACCATTTTTGTGTTTTTAAAAGACGCCCCTCATGCTCTTCAAGGCAAAGAGCACTATTTATTTAAACAAAGAAATCTTTTGTAACATTACAAATATCTTTACTGTCATTTTTGAGCAATTTAATGCATCCTTGCTGAATAAAAGCAATGGTTTCATTCAAATATGTTAAGTATGTCATATATTATATATATATATATATATATATATATATATAGTACCCCTAACATTTGTTATAATATAACCTTTATTTAATTATATACCGCATTCAAAATTACAAAACATTGCACTGTATTATAAAACATTTTAGATTTTCCTTCTAGATGGATTTCTCCCAGAATGCATGCATTTGCAGTTTTCAAATCAGTCAAATGACCACACTCAGTAGTTAAAATCTCATTGGCAGGGTTGAGAGGCCAGTCATCAGCTTTGTTCATAACACAACGCTCATCAGGGTAAAATTACAGGATGGGCAAGATGCCAAAGACATTCAGGATAAAAAGGTCAGGGAGGGAATTTAGGTGGATTTTGACTAACTAGGCTGAGTGTAGGAACAAACTCCAATCAAGAAGAGAGGCCAAGTCTTTTCTCACACTGCTGGAGATGAAAATCACTTTTACGTTCTTATATAAACTTAAAAAAAAAAAGGCACACACACTCTGATAGTGATTTGCAACGACAGATGAGAGCTCACAGCGACCGAAACATGCTGGTCGAGCATTTTTTGTCTCTGAACTGATGTTCTAACATCCAGAGGTCAAACTAAACCGTAGACAACAACTGTCCTGTCGCTGAGCATACAGCAGCAGATGGGCCTTTTCCCAGAATAATTAGTGGCCTGCATAGCAAGACGGAGAAAGCTGATGGGGTACATTACAGGAAGCGCTGATTTACAACTGAAGTCTGATAAAGGTTTTTCCCGCTGGGCCACAAAAGACTCTTGCTGAGAAGTGAAGCAGGATGCTTGGTACAAATCACACGAGAGACTATGAAACTAGTGGAAACCTAGATGTTGCAATCCCAGAAGACCAAGTCATGGATTTGTGCTTTACTTGCTAATAGTGACCCTGGACCACAAAACCAGTCATAAGTATAAATTTTTCAGAAAATTGAGATTTACACATAACCTAAAAGATGAATAAATATGCTTTGCAGTTCTTAGCAATGCATATTACTAATCAAAAATTAAGATTTGATATATTTACAGTAGGACATTTTGAAAATATCTTCATGGAACATGATCTTACTCAATGTCCTAATGAATTTTGGCATAAAAGAAAAATCTATAATTTAATAATAAATAAATATACCCCAGCGACTTAAGACTGTTTTTTTTATTCAGAGTCACATATAATAGTTAGAAAACAGTGTTATCAAATGATTAATTGTGGTTAAAGCGCATCCAAAATAAAGGTTTTTGTTTACATAATGTGTTTGTGTACTGTGTGTATTTGTTATGTACATATAAATACACAAT
>JAUMHE010000082.1:14218735-14237465 GCA_032359235.1 Enteromius mattozi
ATGTTGGTAACACTTGTTAATTATTAACTAAGACTTTTCCCTCAATAAATTCTTAATTTGCTGCTTATTAATAGTGATTTAAGGCATAGGGTAGAATTAGTGATGTAGCATAAGGTCACGTAGAATAAGACATTAATATGTACTTATCTAGCACTAATAACTGGCTAATATTCTAGTAATATGTATGTTAATAAACAACTAATTGTTCTAACCGTAAAATAAAGTGTTATAATATTTTACAAATACTTCAGATATGTTCTTTTTAATTTAAGCAGTTGTAACACTGACTTCTAACTAAACAAGGCAATACTGTACAACATAACAATAGATAGCAATATCACCCCTGCATGATAGTAATCCCCATTTACAGCCAGATAACCAGTAGAAACGCCCCTTTTCAATATTTACTCAGACCGATGAGGCAAGATCCACCAGTCTTCAGCCCTCCAAAATGAACCCTCTTTCAACTGTTTGCCAAGCATTAATTTACACCATCTAATTGCAAAATATCGCAAAAATACATCAACAACAGCTGACATCAGAGTGCCAGAGACGACAATGTAACACCTCATTGTGAACCATAAGGATGGTCAAGGTAACAGATTCAATACTACAGCTAATTTAAACCTATACAAACAGCATAAATGACTGACCTTTAACTCATACAGGAACTCCATTGGTCATCTATCACGTCTAACCACGAGAAAAATAATCAAGTTTTCCAAGCAAATCTAAAAGATGAGCAAACACAACCCTAACGCTCCTTCGTAACCTGTCGTCACATGACCGCAGCAGGAAGAGGATATGGAATGGCCCAATTTTACCATGCCTGGCCGCGTTCAAACTCCAATCGCCAACTATCCAGTCTTCCCCCAAACACAGCCCACATCCACACACCCTAAACCAGCAGTCGTGTCGTCGGGTTAATCATTAACCTATGGATCAACAGTTGCCTGCCATTAAGAGGCCAGCTAATGTCAGTTAACCAGTTAAGCTCTGAAGTATACTAACTAGCAATTAGGGATGCACCGATACTGATCGGCTGATATGTTTGTAAAGCCGGTCCTGTAATCAGCAGTAAATGCCATCAGGTGCATGATTTCGCATTGAGCCGAATATACTACACGCAAACATATCGGCCAGTCAGTAGCCCTACTAGCAATGAAGAATCCATACCTATTAGGCCATGAACTATATTGTAGTACAGACTAAATAGTATGATGCTGCCTTCACATGTCTAGACTAAAACTTAGTTTTAAGTTAAAAAATGGTTTGTTTGCAACTTGCAACCAGAATAATACAGATATAAAAGATGCTAATAATCTGTTATTTGTCAATAAACATGGTTATGCAAAGAATTAAAGACACACTGATAATTATTCGAACTGCAGGCCCAAAATAATGAAGAACTCCTCGACTGAAGAGACTACATTTGTGCCAGAAGAGAACTGGCTCTTTAAAGGCAAAAAGCCCTGGGAATGCTGACTCAGCGGAGTGTGGGTTTGGAGAGGATGCAATTCAAGTCACAGAAGGTTGCCGCATATCAGTGCAAACAGCTGCAGGAGGAAAAAAAAACCCATCAATTTTGCGGGTGAGAAGGTCTTTGAGTTTCCCTTGAGCTGCCCGAGTGAGTTTTATAGTATCTGTCAGTGATACCGGACCATTAGAGACCGCACGGATAATTACAACACAGAGGTTTGTTTGGGAAGTCTGCCAGGATCTTAAATGCTATACCCTCTCAAAGTAGAAAATCCATGAAAGATCTTCTACATGTAAAAGTCGAGCACAAATTAATGAATGAGGCCACTACTGATGGAAAACAAGGAAAAATGACTTCTAAAAAATAAAAAAGACACAGTGCACACATGACTTACATACAGTAAGAGTACTTTGGTTTAACCAAGGTTTTCAGATCATGGTACTATGGTAATATTATTAAATACCAATAAAATACCTAGTAATTTGTGGCATCTGCTTATAAAGTATTAGCTCTTCATGCAATCCTAAAATCACCAACATAATGCACAATTTCCAAATAAATGCATTTACTGTTTTGTATTTTGTTTGGGTTTTTTTTCTGGATTTTGATCAGATAAATGCAGCCTTGGAGACCAAAAAAGACTTCTTTCAAAAACACATAAAATTCCTTCATTATTTATAGTATTTTTAACTGGAAGCATATATAAATTATAATAATAATATAGTATAACCATCCGATCATAATACAAAAATGTTTCCACAATACTTGATTGAAAGGGGTGACTTTTAGTTTATTTTACCACATAAAAGCTAGAAATAAACAAATAAAAACCCACAGTTCATGCTAAATAGCTTTGAACATTTGCACAACTCTTTCAATCAATAAAAGCAATCAATAAAAGCAGTTGACTTACATTGTGAACGACTGAAGCCACAGCATTGGTGAGTTCATCTGAAGTCACAGGGTCGCTCATGGTTGATGTCAGGACACTGCGGAGACGCTCAGCAACAATCGGATCTGTACAGACTTTAGCCTTTCTCTTTCTCACTGAGACTCAAGCAGGAGTTTATAGGCAGCATAACCTGCAAACAGATTGAAACGTTAAATGATTTGTTCATTGCCAATTACAAACTTTATATTATACCAGACACACACACAAAAAAAAAAAGTTTGCGCGTGTGCAGTGTGATTAAACAATTTGCTGCACCATTTATGGTGTAAATGGACTTAAACTACAACATAACAGCCCCCTCGTATCCAAAGACTGATAACAACCAGATAAAAGAGTTGCTACTGTAAGGACACACAGATAAGAGACTCAAGCCTGAAAATGACCATAAAATATTGGATGTGATATAGCAGTAGATAAAGATATACTTAAATATCATTCAACTCGCCATTCAAAGATTACAACAGTTCAAGAGTTGACTGAATAAGTACCTCTTCATGTTGAATTTAAGACAAAATAGTAACATATGTTAACATGAGAATATACAATAAACAATACTTCTACAGCATCTTAATTTCAATACTAAATTTATTTTTAAATCAAACGCATCATTTAACATTTAATCATTAGTTAATGTACACTAATAACTAATATACAACAGTATTTTATTAATAATATTAATAAATGCTGTAAAAATTTACTGCTAGTAGTTTACATTAGGTAATACATTTACTTATGAGACTTTATTGTAAAGTGTTACCAAGAAAATATGCTACCCTTAATAATATTTATTAACTTGTGGAAGTAACCTTTGGTTTGATGCAGCAGTCTGTGCAATAACACAATCGTTTGCTTGTTGAGGTTTGACCTCTATCTAGAACATTCAAGGACATCAAAATTCCTTCTTTAAGTCTTTCTTTTGTTGATTCATCTAGCAATTGTGGATCTAAGCTCTCTTGCAATGGTTTTGTGGCAAAACGACTCGATATATGGAGCTATTTACCCTTTACCTATCCTGATCCAGTTCCTGTTGAAGAGAAACATCCTAACGATACGATGCACAAAGTTAAAGTCTTGCAGGAATTGTGTATAAGTTCTTATTAGACATTAAGACGAACATCATCCCTCATGTTTTTAAAAGACTGTATATTTAATCCAATCTGTAACATTTCATAAAAATTAAAAACAAAGTATGCTGGATATAATAAGCATTATAAAAGTAATTGAAGTAAGTGATAGTAATAAAGTAATCTTGAAATAACTTGACCTTACCTAAAGAGGAACATGACCTACAGAGAGATCATATGGTAAAGTTAATGCAGCCATCTCTTATATGACAGGAGTCACATGCGTGTTCATTTGTGGGACCTGCCCAGTTACTCAACTTGGACGGTTTCAGTCCGATGCCAAGTTCAAACCGCCCCTTATTAAAAAAAATCCTCACTGCATTATTTGATCTTGCAACAGAGTTCTAAGAAACTTGGGTCACACTATCTTTAAGAGTTTTCTAAATATAGAGTGTGCTATATGGTAATGTTGCAATGTCTTTTTTAGATGCTAATTTTAGATATAGGCTGTTCCTCTGCACAGTTAACTTTGTTTGAAGGTCAACGATTCCAGCTGTTTTTTTTCCAGACGAGTTCATCAACCACATGATAAATAGTTCTGTGAGAGGCACAATTAAAATTTGGGATACAAACTGGGCGTTTATGCACTAAATGTGACCCATGGTGGCAAATTGAGTCAGAATGCGCACTGACTAATTTTGAGTTACATGCAAAACTAGTGGGGGAAAAAAAAATAAAAATGTTGGTCGAATTTGATGTTTCCACAAAAACGAGTTCATTAGAGGAATAGCTCACCCAAAAATGAAAAAAGTTTGTAACTAGGTTGTTTTGGGTCACCACTGACTTAAAGAGTAGGAAAAAAAAAAAAGGAAGTCAATGGTGACCCAAAAATGCATAAGATGCACCTTTCTGTGAGCGTAACCTCCCTTACAAAGTACATTATTGCAAAATATGTATTGGGGAGATTCACACAATCTTGATCTTTTATGTCTTATGTGAACTTTTAGTTAATGGTTGGGCATTACATTTGATCCATGCATTACAGTAGTACTTAATATTGATCGGTCTCAATGTTAATTATACATTAAAAGAAAAGACAGAATCACTCGTTGCTCTTGCTTAAACTACTGGTTATTTGTGTATGTATTCTTATTTATCATAACAAATATGAAAAAATAGCTATATTGTGATTGATGATATAGTAATTATTATTGAGAAAATAATTGGTGGAAAACATGCAACGTTGCTTGGTGATTTTTCTCGAAATCAGATCTTCTGCCGCGTATGCCTTCAAACGGCAGCGCAGTTATTTTTTGTCCGATTCCAACAAGATATTTTAATGGAGAATGTGAAAATAAATAAATGTGCGCGTTCTGAATCATTTTGCCAGCACAGGTCACAAATGTCTACATTTTTCAAATTTATTACACTTTGAGAAATTCGGCTATTTGTCAGAAAACATGGATTCACTCAAAAACAGATTAGTCCTTCATTTCAAGGTCAAGGTCATTGGTTTCAGAACAAATGGCTCATTTTCAAGCAGCTAAAAGATGGAAATTACACGTTTTGCACATTTTAGAAAAAAAAAAAAAAGACGGGTTTCCTTAAAGTATTTTAACACTTGGGAAAATTAAACTTAAGTTTCTTTGTTTAAAAAGGAAGTGCTTTTAAAACAGGAAGTAACTACAATTGCACAATGAAAGATAAGACAGTCCATTCTATGATCTTCGGCTTGCTGCTGTGATGTTGTTGATCAAACAGTTGGTTTAACAAAGTGTGCATCAGCACAATATATAAACCTCTATTTATAGTGTCCAAACTTCACCTCTGCACTGAAAAACACCATTTTACAAACAAATAGCTGCATATCGTCTTATTCATTAATAAAGGAATCTTATTGTTTGTTGCTTCAATTCCCCTCTTCATTTCCTCCAGAGGTTAACTTGGTAACCACTTCTATCAACTAGTTTTGTCTACCACAATTGACTACGTACTTGCCAAATCACTTTTGGTTTTGTGCATCTTGAATGTGAACACAAAGGATTTTTTTTATTCGAAATTCAAAGCATTTGCACTTGATGGACATGGTCCAACTTGGCAAGAAAAAAAGAAAGTGGGATCAAATACAAGTAATTTTCTTGTCCAACAGGTATGCAGTTCAAGTCACTGTACATGTAACTTGTAGATTTTGTAATCTAAGTTAAAGTTATCCAACTGGAATCCCTTGTCTTAAACAGAGAGCTCAGGATCAAGCATTCTCAGTTGGGAAAATCCTTTTGCTTTAGTGAAAGGCAAACAGGCTTATTGGATTATATTCAAGTATGCCTATAAAATATAATTTCAGACAAAGCAAAGGCGGCCAATAAAGATGCCATTCTGCAAATAGCCATTCAATCACAATGCGGAAACCTCACTGTAAAAATATAAAACGCTCAATGACTGAGTAGCACAGCAAATATAGAATTCCTAGTTTACTAGTGACCAACGGCTCGTCCACATAAAAGACATGTTTGGGAGTTGAATTTAAACCTTTTACAGAAAATGTCAAAAAAATCTGCTTGGATCAAGCATTATATGGCATGGTCTAGTGGTTAAGGATTTGGGCTGGAAACCTAAAGGTTGCAGGTTCAAAGCACTGACACGTGAGCTATATGGTGTTCATGATCAAGACTTAATTTCAGGTTACTGCAAAGGAATACCTGTAATTACATAAGGGGGAAAAGTTTTAAAAAATGGGGGGTAACCAAGTCTACAACTCTCATTTTCAAGTTTGTAAAGAATTTTGTCAAACTTATTTCAATAAAAATATACTTAGAAATGGAAGTCTATGGGACTGTTCAATGCATTTTTTTTGTTGTTTTTCCAAAGTGTAAATTATTAACTCACAAGTTCATATCAAACGCTAGTTACATTATACTAATTGTTCACCTACTTAATTGTTTTCTTCATTTATTAATTTAAAAAGGAATGTAAAAATAATAAATAATTAACACTTTTTCTTAAAGATGCTTTGTTGAATAAAAAAACAAAACTGCAGACGTGTTTTAAAAAGTTAACCGATTTTTACACGATGCAGCAGATTGTGACATGATGCTTGAGTTTTTTTGGCCAAAGAGGTTCATCTGAGTGTACACCTAACTAGTCAACATCACTAATTGACTAGTCTTCCATAGCTGAATAGTTGTTAGTCAACTATTGTGAACCATCCCTATTATTTACTAAAAGATTCTACAAAATTAACTTCAAATAGTGGACTATACCAAATATCAGTTAAGACAGGGGTCACCAGACACTGTAGGAGTTTAGCTCCAACCCTAATCAAACACACCTAAACCAGCTAATCAAGCTCTTACCAGGTATACTTGGAACTTCCCGGCAGGTGAGTCAAGGCAAGTTGGATCTAAACTCTGCAGGACACCGGCTGACCCCTGAGTTAAGAACTAGCATCTACAAAACCATATTTAGTTTTATACATTGTAACTTATTGTTTAAATATGATGCTTATTGCTGTGAGATTAGTGATGTTTAATCACTTTAACAAACTCACAAGACACGCCACACAGTCTCTGAGCTCTACATACAAACACACAGACCATTTACGTTAATCATTTGATTCATTAGATCATTAACGCTCATTAAATTCATGAGTTACTTAAGGGGAAAATAAAAGCACACACTAAATGATGACTGGGTGATATCAGTAAACCAGTGGACTTTTCACTGTTGACTTTGCAATGTCTAGTGATCCGTCATGATATGCTGACTATTTGAATTTCACTTCTAGATGGCAAGTTATAAATTAATAGTACATTCTGTTATGTTGATATAACATCACTTAGAAAAAAAAAAGCTAGACTGACAAAATAACACTTTGAACATTACATGTGTTACGCCACATTTCATAAAACATACAAAAATCATAAAAAGCATACATACATTAAACATTATGTACAAGCAAGCAACATTTCGTAGTCACAAAAATATACAATTTAAAGTTAAACTAGTAATTACTAAAATCACATCCTTGTCATTTTTAGATACTCTTATAAAATGTTATGTAAAAATGAATATTATAAACAACTTATTCTGTTTATCCAAAATTCTGTAGGATCAACTAAATTGGGGATTGAATAGCCACCAATTATTAAAATAGCAACTAGAGTTAATTATGTAAAAACAGAACATTAATTAGCATCTGATCTGCATGTTTAAAAAAAATGAACAGTTAAACAAACATAATCCAATGAAACATACCAACTTACCTCAATGTGCTTACTGCAGAGAAGCTGCCGCTGACATTGTAGTGTAAAGCCAACAGCCACTGTGTACAGAACGCCAGAGAGAGAGAGAGAGAGACACACACAGTCAGAGAGCTGAGTGAGAGCTTATAAAGCACTGTATATCTGCGTTGTTTCCCTCACACACTCAAACACCAGCACTGATGGGTGAATCGCTTCCTCCGTCGGATTAGGTTTCCTCCCCTAGACCTCTGACAGCCAGCCATGTGACCGCTGCTCAACAGTGAGTCAGCTATGACACACACATATATCCTTGCATATCCAGTATACACACTCACACACTTCATATCCACCTGTATTTTAAATGACTAAAGACATTTTAACAGGAAATTTTGTCATGTGAGGAAACGTTAACCATGACAAGGACACTTGTAAGACATCACTCTATCCTTGCATCACACTGTGATGGATGAAGTAAGTAGCACTGACCGCATAACAAAAAAAAAAAAAAAAAGATAAACACCCATTACAGGAGCTTCATTTATTTACCAATGGCTTAGGCTTTTTGATATTCTTGTGTAACATCTGCTAAAGATGTTAAACAGATACAGTATAACAGATACAAATAAACACAGTATATAGCATTTTTTTGTTTGTTTGTTTCTGCTTTTTGACTAAGTAATGAATAATTATTACTGGTGCTGTTTAAATCGCATCCGAAATAAAACATATTCTTTACATAATCTATGTTTATGCTGTGTTTATTTATTATGTTTATATTAAAACACATGTACAGTATACATTTTGAAAGTATTTACATGTAAATGCATTTATGTATTTATTTTCTTATATTTGATATTATATCTAAATACATTTAATATATAAACATAACATATTTTCATTAAATATATACATGCATGTGTTTGTATTTATATATACACTTAATATACACAGTACACAAATATATTATGTAAAGAAAAACTTTTATTTTGGATGCGATTAATCGTTTGACAGCACAAATGATTACAAATGATTACATAATATTCATTGATTTTCACTTTTTTAAATCATTATTCATGATGAGTAATAATAATAATAATAATAATAATAATAATAATAATAATAACGGTATAATAATTACTGTTACTAATATAAATTAAAAAATGACTATGACTAGAATAATGTAACAATCATTATTATTATAACAAAATTATGTTACCATTATTAAAAATAATTATTTAAGTGAAAATACAACTGTTGTTATTGTTGCAAACTTTGATTTTTTTGAACTCCTGAAAACCAATAAAAAAATTTATTTGTTTTTATTTTTGCTTTTTAAACACAATAACTAAATCATTAGAATTTTAATTATTTTCTCATTATTATTACTACTCATAATATTGAGAAATAGAAATAACGTGATAAAATAATTCCCATATTATTATTATTATTATTTTTGCTAATTTGCTTTTTGATTTTAACAATACACCCAAAAACACTCCCAAAAAGATTAGGTCTATATAAAAAAATAAGTCACTTTAGGTTTTAATATCGGTGGAAACATGGGCACATGTACACAAAACATCTAAAACCTCAAACTTAAGCACTGTTTGAAGTTGCAAGTTTGTTTGAAGCAACAGCCAAGTGTGTGTAAACTCTGTGTGTGTGTGTGTCAGCATGGTTATGAGTCAGTGGGAGTCACATGGTCTTGGATCAGCCCAAAGGACCAGCCGCAGAGAATTAAAACTTTAGTCTGCTTCAAAGCTTGGGGTTTTCCTCAATCCCAAAAAAGCTTCAGGAACAGAGGAACTTGGACTGGTCAGTGACCTCCTTGAGTGTATGGTTCAAGGCCAAAATGTCAATGCCTGTCGGAGCAATGTTATAAGTGGTACCACAGGATTTTATGCAAAAGACCGCACAAAACCAGACTAAACGAGAATTCCTCAATGACTCTGGTGAATACCACTCCTAAAGTGTCAAGACTGCATCATTATAACTGTTATTTAACGTCATTAAGTCAAGTTTGTCATACATTAGCATGATAAACAAAGTGGTCTCCATTCACAACATTAGCGGTATAACTCCCACAGCAAAGGGCGAGGTCAGATACAGAGAAATCTCAACTATCAGTTCACAGCTGGGTGAGCGAGTGCTGAAGCAACAATCTGACTCATTTCTACTAGAATACCCCTACTGGTCCATCAGGCTATAATGACTTAATAATACACAACATAAAAATAAAAATAAAAACAGGGGGAACAGAAATTACAATTTTGGCCAATAATGATTAGCCAATAATCATGTTCATGTAATGACCATTAACCAAAAACTGGAAAATTACAATTCTGAAGTATTTCTATAAATAGTCCAAAATAATTAAACTATATATACACACTCATATATATATGCACATATTAAATAGACAGTACATATGGCCTAATTTAAACAAATTTAAACATATGGCCTATGTAAACAAAAACTTATTTTGAACACACTTTATATATGCATACATACATATACATGCAAATAACATAACTGAGAACTATAGAGACATAAATGGCAGGGAAACCTAATCTCAGAGGGACCACCTGATGGACATTGCATACAAAAGTGACTGAAAAAATGGGGGTCGCAATCTGATTGGCTGGCTGCTACATACTTTCCAGGACTCCGGGTGCACAGGATTTTACCAGGCCACAGGGAGTCTTGTTTACAAGTTTCCAGGCCGCTACAATTAACACCTCCAAGGAATTATAAATGACTGCACCAAAGGTTGTGGTGCTGAATGTGTGAAAGATACTGATAAATGAGACAATATAAATAGAAAGCACATATTATATGACATATTCGGTGAGTTAATATTTAAAATCACATGCATCAGATGCTCAAGATGAAGAAACATTTTCACACCTGCAACCTGAGCTGACCAGATGCTAACCAGTCATAGAACATTTCTTTAGCTTTTGTGTCTTGACTTGCATGTGTGCATTGCACAGGTTACGCAACTTCCTGACAAAACAAAAGATTTGACAAATCTATCTTGCATTTGACAAATTTAAAAGTTCTGGTAGTAAAAACAAACCCACAATTCAGCAACAAAGTGAGTAAAAACCTGCTGAAAACAGCACATCCTTCACAGTTTTCCTGTCACATTAACTTCTCATTGTCAGCAAACTGCTCTGGTCATGATAAACAGGGAAGTCAGCAAACGCAGGAGAGTTTCAAAACATTGGGAAACGAAGAAGAGCTATTGCATAAACGTGCATTTGGCATGCATAATGCAAGATAGCAGCGGCAAAAACGCGATAACATCAAAACACACATGCCTTTCAATTGCACAGACAGCAGCAATAACATCCAAATCCACAGATAATGGAAGAACATTACTGTATTTCGCATTGGCTAAACTGCAAACAAATCCAGCGAATTTACTCTCACAGTTGACTGTCCAATGCCACAGTCATGGTTCGCAGTTCTGCTTAAACAGATTTCACAGCAACCTGGTACTTGGCTAGACTTGCCTTTGGCACAACAGTGTAAAGTTCTACATTGGGAATGTTTTAGAAACATCTCCATCGCCACAAAATGATAAAGCACTAACACTGGGAAAGAGGCTTAAAACACACCTGAATCGAGAAAAATGCTTTATTGCTTCCAGACGCAAAGATGTTATGGAAAACGCTTGAATTAATTTGGGTTTCGCTACTTTAAAAAGGCTAGAAACAGATCCACGCTCAATGTAGTAACAACAAACAACGGCCCGATGCAACCGCTTCGGCAAAAATCACTTTGTAAACTTTCAACAGACTTTACAGCGCAGCGAACCGTGACCCAGCTGTAATCAAAGCAATGCCTTTGCAAGCCTCACGAACAGCATCTGGGTGAACTTATGAGTTACGAACTTCTGTAAGTAGTTACGCTTCCTAAGTTGTTCCCTGAGGGCTCAGTTTTCAATTGAGTGGAACATCAGATCCAAATTATACAAAGCTCTGATGTAACGCCCCAAAATTAGCCTTATCATGTTTAAAAACCACCTGACACACTCTCAATTCATTCCCAGGATACCTGAAAAAAATAATACACACTGTGAATCAGTTGATATTTAGTTATTCTAAAGCTAATATTGCAGTGACTTGCAAGCATTTGGCAGTATTTTTCATTTTCATTTAATAACTTAGAAACCTAAAAACTATACAGACATTATAAAAATAAATAAATAAATGAAAATTAGGGGGAAAATACAAATTAACAGAAAAAAAAAAGAAGTTAAATCTAATTACGAATATATAAACGACACTAAAATAACACTTTTTCAAAGGTTTATACTGAATTTAAAGAAAACATTAAAAAATACATTAAGTTTTCATTTGTGGAAAAACAAAAATCAGTCGGGACTGAAAGTATAATTAAAAAGTACAATAAAACTAGTTCTTATGAAGCCATGCAAATAAATAAAGGTTCTTCACAGCGATGCCATAGAAGAACCATTTTTGTTTACCACAAAGAACTATTAAGTCAAAGGTTCTTTAAAGAGCCATCTCTTTCTTACCTTTTTATAATCTGAAGAACCCGCTTTCTTTTATGAATCAGAAAGGTTCTTCAGATGTTAAAGGTTCTTTATGGAACCATTTGGACAAAAAAGGTTCTTCTATGGCATCGTGAAGCACCTTTTTTATTGTAAGAGTGATTGAAATTCACAAAAAATGTTGATATCAATAGAAGTAGCAATGTCAGCTGGGTAAATTGTTTGATCCAGTTCACACGCTTTGTTCATGAATCTGAATCATGAATCTGGTTGAACTCAAAGCGGCTGTTCAGTGAAAAATGGTTTATTTCCACCTGTTCATCACAAAAAGCTACGTATAGGCTTCTAAAGACCTAAAATATTGAATCACGTGAACTATTTTAATGATACTTTCATGTCATTTTTGACGTGTGAACGCTTCAATCAGGTTCTTTGTAATTTCATTAAAAAGAGAAGGGAAATCAGACATCACATGTTCTCTTTTGTGCTTCATGGAGAAAAAAAAACAACAACAACAACATGAGGGTGAGTAAATGATGACTGAATTTACAATTTAGGCAAACTATTCCTTTAATGCACTGCAGTTTAACTGATTTGCATTTATTTTTCAATTCTACATGATTCTACAGCGTCGTACAACAAATGTTGCGCTGCAAAAAAAAACGTGTTTACGAAGGATTCAGATGTTGTGCAAGAGAAAAAACGATAGGTGAAACTCAAACTAAGCTTATTTAATTATCACTTCAAGACTAAACAGCCCTGGGACAGCTGTTCAAAGGTGTTTTTCCCTGCACACCGGTCAGCAGGGGTTTCGCAGACTCAGGTTACGGACACACAAAAGCTCCGTCTGAGTTCTCACACTCTTTCTGTTTAACTTGGAGCGGACAATCACGTCTTTGTAATATGACAGCAGAGAACAAACCCAACAAAGCAAGCCCTGACCAGAGGAATACTGTCATTCATACCTTGAGTCACACCAAAACAAACAATCACAATGAAATATCGAACCGGCTCACGACAACGTGAATACAGTAACACATATCCTGGGAAATACAGTACTGTATAAACCACACAGGAGCCCCTGATCAAGTGTTGGGTCACGCTACCCAACGCCGACTGATTCGCAAAATAGCCGTGTCAGATTTGTAATATCATGGTCTACGTGAGAACAGCGGCCTTACAAATATTTTTCAGCTGATTAGCGTCACCAGCTGGGCAGACAATTACGAAAGCGCAATGCAGGACTAAATAACCTTAACCCCGTAGGAAAATAGCCTGCGACATTTTTTTTTTTTTCTCAAGGAGGGCAAAATAAACTAGCTTACAGTTGATCTGCATTGGAATGCAAGCAGGAATAAAGCTTATTTTATTGTATCATTACTAGTCTAGAGTTTGTAAAACTTATCTGCAAGAGGTAAATCAGATGAAAACTCATATCGTGTAACAGATTTAATAAATTATCGCATCTTTTGCTAATAATGTCAACTTGTTTAAAGAAAAAAAAATTAATTGCATATATAAGCAGCTCAAAATTTGCAAATGGCATTCTGTCTTCACTGTATTACTAAAGGATATTGAGACATAAGTCATGCTCTGGTAAGAGAAACTACAAAGATAAGTCTTTCTTCGCTGTAATCTGCACCGATTTGCTGGCCTCTGGCATTATGCCTTAATCGCACTACAAAAACAAAGGCAAAGTTGCCAATTTAAAGCTTGCAAATACTGGTTGCACCAAGTCAGTGCTTTGTTCTTCTAAGAAATCTGACTCCTTGATGGCTTTACAACACTGATCTGACCTAAATCCAGCTGACCTCTGGAAACAAGCACACACCAACCACAGCAGCTTGAAGATTTGAGGTTTATAAACAAATGATTGTGTCATTCTTCTGACAACAAATTGATGGAAAAAAGACAATTGTCAATACTTCTAAACTGATATGGATTTTCCTAGTGATTTTTGTGATAATTGAACTCGTTGAACAAGTTTATGATGAATATTGTCATTTTTATCATTTGTTTTCATTCAGAATCAATCTGAATAAACATTATAACGCTATTAATTGGAAGACTAATTAAAAAAAAAAAAGTATTAAATGGCCAGAAAACATGATCTGTGGGAGTTTTATTGAGTAATCTCAGCTTGGTGAATTTTAAAATAAATCTTGTCTTTGACAAATATTTACAGAGCTTTGACGACTGATGATAGGAAAACAGTTAAAACTTAACTATGAAAAAGAATAACAAGTTCACAAATAAAATATATAGTTTAAATTGTTACTGCCTTGAGTTATTATTTTAAAATAAATATAAATGTGCAAAAACACTAGCTCGAGATTCACAATTTGCTTTAATAAACAAAATATTGATTACATTACGTAAAAAAAAAATCAAATAGAGAGAAAAAAAACAAAATTGAATTCCATCTTTTTTTCTACAATAAATGTCTATTTAACTGAGAAAATATGGTTTGGGAAATTAATGTATTTATATTTGTATTGCATTATATATATATGTGTGTGTGTGTGTATATAGAGAAAAAATATAAGATGAAAAAAAAAAAGATATACACATAAAATAAAAATTACAAAAGCTGAACACAGACAGACAGACAGATAGATAAGGTAGCTAGATAAGATAGCTAGACGTATGTCTTACAGCGAAATATCGATGTAATATTTCCAGACTATATATAAACGATGTCTGTATTTAACTACTATATATATAAACGATGTCACTGGAAGATTTGCTGCTTTAGTTCCTTTTCTCCGCGGTGTTTCAGTTGCTCAGCGCTGAGTCTTTTCCCCGTGGGTGTCACGTGGCAGTGGGTTTTATGATTAACGTTATGTGCACTTATCACAAGTTAGTGTCTGACAGCAGTCCAGAGACCACGACTCACTCAAACGAGCAGACGAGACGCAAGCAGACGGCTTCATCACTACAGAACGCCGTTTTCTCAGCCCATGTTCATTTAAGATTTCCCTGATTGAAGTTATTTTACCTGAGAGCTAGCGCGAGCTAACCGATGACCCACGCCGACGCGCTTGCGTGCTTGCGATCCTGCCAGAAAACCATGCCCCAGGACACTTCATACGTGGCCGATGTGAGCAGAAACTCACAGCGTGCTAGTATCTGAGTGTTTAAAACACAAAGCGTGTCTGCAATGTCTCTTACCTCAGCCGATCTCCCCTCCTCACTGGTGATGAGCCGCATCTGACGCGCGCGCGCGTGCGTGTCATACATATTTCGACTGGGAAACTCCTTCCCTTTTCAAGAAAAAAAAGTCTCTTCTTTTGCACTGTATTCATGAATACACGGCTCAGATAAGATGCACCGTATCAAATGCATGCATTTAAGCCAATTTCGAATGATTTCCTAAAGCCAGACTTTTATTTTTACTTCCGCAACCTTATATCTTGTATATTACTGGACGGAACATGAAGCTTAAAAAAGACTGCATTTGAGCTAAACAAATTAACAGGACAGAATAAAACAATTCATTTATTGTAACCCACACTTTAAATAGCACATTATTGTTATATCCAAACTATTAACTGTAAAAAAACTAACTTTATGTTATGAGAACTTTTTATTTTTTTCTCAAATTGTAGTAAAATACCCCATAGGAAATTAGCAGAAAATAAAATGGCTCATATTTAGCATCTTAGGTCGGCATTTCTAAATCTTAAGCACCCCTTTCACTAACCATTTGTTGGAGAAGAGAATTTTTTTTTTTTTTTAATTGTATTTTACTTATTTTAATTAAATGCCTTTGGTTCCAAACATGTCCTTATTGACCAAATGTGACATCTGCCGGCCAATAACACTTATTACATCTCAAAAATAAAACAAAACCCACAGCAGAACAAATTAGCTGATTTTGGAGACAATTAATTGTGTTTCGGTGAGTGACTCTCTGAAACGAACGCTTTAGTAAATGTTTATGAGCTCCACTGGGAAGAGACGCGCCTGCTCCTTTAAATACATCCGGACGAGTTGTGACTGACAGCCTTTAAGGGGCGTTTCCAGCTGCCCGTCATCCAATCAGCGTCGAGCAAACAGTCCGGACGGAACAGAACCCGTGACGTATACGGTCACCATTCTACTGTGCGGACAATCAGTAAACACCTTCTGCAAAGTGACAACAAACCCATAAATCCAGCATTTTTGAGGATATTAAATACAGTTATGGACTCTAAAGCGGTAAGCGCTTATGGTTAATCTGAATCGGCCATGATGTTTTGTATAAAGCTTATTGCATTGCTATATTAGCTTGCCGACATGGATAAAACATGATAAACTGTGGCAAGTACGTTAAGTTTCTGTAGTCCAGCATAGGTCACAACCTTTTATTATTGTCCCGTGACGCTTTTATTTATTCAGTCATTGTTACTGTAACTCTTTAAGATTACAAAGAAATGCACAGGAGGCCTAAGTCAGAAGGAAAGCTGAATTGACTTGGCCTACTTGCACTGGGTAGCATGACTAGATGGAAAAAAAAAAAAAAAATAAGGAAATGAATCATAAGTAAATGTGAATTAATGCGTGGGGATAGCAGCATTTGGAACCTCAATCCTGATCAAATGGAAATACTGCTTTTATACAAATATTGCACTTGCATCAAATATGGCACTATTGCTATCCCATAAGAATTCAGAAACAGAAACCAAAAAATAAATCAAACTGGACCAAGGTAAAGTCCACTGTAGTGTCAGCATTAGTAAACACATTTATTTTATTAATATTAAGTTTCTCTGGATAAAAGCATCTGATTAATTGCATTCAGAATAAAAGGTTTTCTTTACATTATGTATGTGTGTGTACTGTGTATATTTATTATGTATATATATATATGAATACACACACATACAGCATGTATTTAGAAAATATTTACATGTATTTGCATGTATATATTTATATTCATATAAATTATATCATATATAAACATAACATATTTTCTTAAATATATATAAATATACATGCATGTGTATTTATATATACATAATAAATATACACAGTACACAAAAACTTTTAAACTTTTATCATGAATGCGATTTTTGCAAATTAACTCTTCATATAATAAAAAACTAAATATATATTTAATAAAAAATCATTAATTAATGATATAAAAAATAACTATATATGTGTGTGTGTGTGTAGTATTTATTATTATTATTATTAAATTCATCCATTAAATTAATTTGAACTCTAGTCATTAAATAACACTAATGGAAGTATGGGAATGTGAAATCAAATGATCTAATTTAAGCAAAGCCTCTTTCATTTGGACTCAATTTTTGTTTGCCTACAAAGCAAATTTTAAGCATTTAAGTATCGAGCCTTAAGAGGTTTTTAAGATGAAGAGAAAAAATGTAAATGCGTCAAGTAGTACATGTGGTACTAAATGTTTTGGTATGCCAAAGAATACCTTTGTGGATTGTTGTGATGTTTTCTAGACCATAGGGGGGTTCATCAGTACTCTGACTGAGATGGGCTTCAGTGAGGATCAGATACAGGCGGCGATGCAGGCCGGATTCTTCTCGGTACCAGAAGCGGCTGAATGGTAAATGTTTTTATGGATGAAAATAACAAAACAAGCTTTATAAATTATTCTTGACTTTCTCCCAAGAGAAAAAAGTGTGACCAGTCAAGTAAGAGAGTAGGCTAGTCTGGGTATATACAATGGCTTTAGGGAATATTGAAAGTCTTAGTAGTCTTTCTTATTAAGCCCTCTTATTTTCACATTTGCTCTGAAGGCTTTTGCAGGGTGGGAGTCCCCGGCATAAACTAGTCAAACAGCCTTCAGGTCCTTTAGAGACGGCGTTTTCTGCGTTCAACCCTCCCAAAGATGCTCTTTGCTCCAACAGCAACTCACAGTCTGAAGCAACAGGTACAAACAGCACAGTTTGTGACACAAACAGATTTCTTTCACAAGAGTGTTAACATTCTTCTAGGAAGGAAAATGTGATTTACTGTATAAATAAACTAGCATGTGACTCACAGGTCTGCAGATCATTAGCAGGATGTTAATACTGGAATCTGAAGTGTTATGCAATACAGAAGAATTTTCTGCTTTTAGGTCCTTCGCTGGTCTTGGCACCTCCTTCGGTGAACGCTCCCACGGCAAAAGAGCACCCGCCCCTGGAAACTCGGATCAAGCAGGATAAGAGTAATTTCCAGGAGCAGCAGAGGCAGCGAGTGGCTCAAGAGGCGCGGGCTGAAAAGAGACAGAAGAAACAGGTGAATCAGTGAAAGGGTTTGTGTTCTTACAATAAAGCTCCACAAGCAAGGGTTGGTTCACTCAAGAATGAATCTACTCACGCCCGTGTCATTCCATGATTTTTTCTATGAAACACAAAATCCGTTCTTTTAAATACAACAAAATTGATGAACAATAGATGTTTAAAAAGGTTAAAATATGACTAATTATTTTTTATTATTTAATAAAAATTTATATATATATATATATATATA
>JAUMHE010000082.1:14272820-14307494 GCA_032359235.1 Enteromius mattozi
AAGTTAAACACTTTTAAATTCATAGTCAACCAACAGGTGTGAATAGTCATTCACTGTCTTTTCTTGAAAGTAGGGTTGGGGCATTAATTATAAAATGTGCATGAATGCATTTTGTAAAACTGATAAAGCCACACTAATGTATTGGCAATGAAGTATATTAATTAAACAGTTTCTCAGTGGATAAATTTGGCCTATTCATTAAAAATTGACATCTGGAAAAAATCAAAGGGACGAAGGTAAAATAGATTAAGTTAATTATTCATATTTATCTGCAATACTGAAATGCAAGATATAACAGGAAGAAAAAAAAAAAGATCCACAAACTAGGGATGCATCGATTAACCGGTTTCCCTTTAAATCGTCACGGTTAATTAACAGTAAATTTTTCTGTTACACAGAACGAGACTGTTGCAGTTTGCGCAAAACTAAAACAAAGTTACACTAGTGGTGCACCGCCTTAAATGAGGAGCTTATAGAGACACGGACCACCGAGGCTACTACACGCATTATTAACTGTGGGTCACTTTTTTAAAATTCCAATGTGAGAGATTGTGTCTTTTGTTTATTATTATTTTGTGCTGTATTAATGGTTACGGTGTTATTTTTGTTTCAGAAGCCAGTAATAAATAACACTTTAATATCTAAAGAGTGTTCATGTGATTTTATACATTAGTAATTTTGTGAAATGAAGAAATGTGTAATAATCGTCATAACCGTAAAACCGTGATTATTCTTCAGACTATAATCGTACCAACAAAATCTATAATCACTGCATCCCTACCACAAACACTGCTTTTCCTCAGACAGCAGCACAAGTCTGCATTATCATTGACAGACACAATATAATTCACAATTCATTGTTTTTACTGAGTATCTCACTTCGTATAAAATAAATAATTATCCTACTGTCAGTAAAAGAAATGCAGATGAAATCTAATAATGGAGTTGTACTGTCTGCGTCATTGGTTTCTGTGCTTAAAGTATGATCAGAATGTCCAAGACAGCACGCAAATGTTGTGTTTGAAAGGTGTGCTGTTTATCAGATAACAAAAATCTGACACTTAGCCTGCAGCTATACTGTACATGCACATGTAATTATTTTAATAAAGTGATAAGACAGTTTTAGAGGTGGATCTCTTTTATATTTAATAATACACATTCACTTAAGTTATCATTAATGATGCTGCATTATTTCAGTTTTACAATTTTGCCAGAAAAAGTTTTTGAGTTTTTATCATGTATTAAAGTAAAAAAATCTTGTGTCATATAATGTAACTTATTGTATTTTTTGTAATGAAAATAGATGCTGACATGGCTTTAAATAAATATACACTTCTATTTATTACAATTAGCCTACAAATCATTTAAGATTTACAGCCCATTTTGTTTTGTTCTTTTGATTCCAGTTGTCACCGCAGAATCAAAATGTATTTAACCCATTTCTGCCTGGTTTGTTCTGGGACAGTGTTCGGAGCCACCATCTGCTGTTAATTTCTAAACTGGCAAGAAACCTCAAACAGCATGTTAAACACAGTCTGTCCGCGTAGACCAGAGACTGGACCACAGACTGACGCTGAGGGCCCAGACCCCACTCAGTGGGGCAGCTGTCTATCGGTACCATCTGCTGCTGTTGAACTCTTGGCCCTCATCCTGTGGTGGTCACCAGTCTCAAAAGTTCATCAAGTATTTTTAAGCATGTTTCGGACGTAATTATGTTCATTACACTTTTAGTAACATGAGAAACTCCTTGTCTTGGGGTCACTTGCAGGGGTTAAAGATAAACCTGCAGCTCGTTATATGACTAATAATGTCACCTCAGTTCTCTAATCTAATGCTTTTCAGATAATTAGTTATTATTATACACTTAAAAAGTAAAATAATTCAAATTTTAATCATATACATAGATATTAAAATGTAATCATAGTAATCATAATTATTAGTAAGCAAACAGTAATCATATCACATCTGCCTACATGTCTGTATATCAATCTATTTACACTGTAAAATGTAAATAAAACATATATTACAGCATTTTACTAGAAAATACTATTTCAGTATTTCTACTTAAAAATGCAATGTTTTATTCAATGTTACTTGCAAATGTTTTTTTAATCTATCTATCTTTCTGTCTGTTTGTTTGTTTGTCTATCTTGTCAAAAGTGTGGACACGTAAGTAAAATTACGTCATTTATTTCCTTCTCTCAAACTTCTCATTTGGCACTGTTTAAAAAAAATCGCCTACGTCTGTTCAGGACATGGCTCATATGAGGTTTTTGTTAGTGACAGACAGTTAAGGTAACTTCACTCACCTTTCCTCTCAGAAACGGAGCACCACACCGCGCTTATTAGCAGAAGACAGGCGATTCCCAATCCACGGAACACAATTAGCTTCGTAAACTTCATGTTCAGCAGTGGAATCATTTTAAAGCATTATTTTTGGTCAGATAGTCCCGCGAATGAACAATGCGTAGCTCGTAAGTCAAATAGTTTTCCAGAGGCAGGTCCCGTTCAGCTCACGCAACGTGTCTGAGCGCTTCTCCGTTCAGCTTTGACGTGACGCAGCTCACCTCTGCTGCACGCGACGCCACTGAATTACAACGCTCCCATATATTTGTGTGTGCGTGGGTGTGCGTGTAAGCAGGCACTTACTGCTTGTGTAATTTCTGTCACCTGACGCTAAATGCATGGAAGAGGTGTTTCCTTTTTGCAAATGTGCTGAGGAAACTTTTTTATTGTTAGTTTTTACACATTTTTCAACCCCCATCAGATATATAATTTAATTAAAAAAGCCTTATAAAACGTTATATTGCATGTCTCTGTGTAAGAAACTTTGTACTTGGCCTAGGTCAGAGTTTATTCATTATACTGTGTGTAATTGATGCATAATTTATTCCTATAATTAATGTAATAACAATGAAATGGTCCTTCAAACAGGCTTACGTTCATCTATGGTTGTTTCTTTTTGCGCGCGTCTCAGTGGCTCGTGCGTCAGTTACCATAGCAACAATAAACTTAGCCTCGGGCTTTCAGTTTGTTCTCACAGATTTGACAATCCTCGGTCAAGGTGAGTGCTCAAAATTAGCAGCAAAGGGAGAATAACACTATGATTTACTGTAGATAAGTCTTTTCGGGAACTTTAAAGTTAATTTGAGGTAACTTATGCAACTATTTGTGCAAACTTGTAACTTTTTAAACCTTCGCTAGTTTCATTATTCGACGCAGTCTAACCGTCTTCGCCCTTAAAGGAGATATTTTGCGATGCTAATAACTTATATATATATAATTTCACTCTTAGTTTGTTGGCCTGTCAAATAGGCTTCACTTGCGATTAAACATCCCCAAAAGTCTTTGCATATTTTTGACTGACCAAGACCTTTCAGACCACCAAGATTGGCACAGACTTTCAGCTTTACCTTACTGAGTATCTTATATAGGCTGTTCTTTATTAATTTAATGAAAGTACATTTTTCGTGTGGCATGATTCCCAAAAAGTCCCATTGATTAACACTGGATGTTCGTTATGTCCGTTAAGCCGCACTTCTGCTGGCAAACGGTTCGAATTTAAACGCATGCAACTCGTCCTAAAAAGTCGCGCGCCGGTGCAATCTCCCGCTTAAAAGTTTTACTGCTTAAGAAAACAACACTGACCTGTGTGTTATATGATGTTCATGTGTTGTAACGTTACCTGGCTGCAGTGTAAAACCTGGATGTCTTTGAATGATGAAAATGCCTTATTTAAATTTTGACTTTTAACTCCCAGGAAGAAATTCACAACAACAACAACAAAAGAGAAATGTCAGAAAATGAAGACTCTCCTAAGGATGCCAGTGGCATAGAGAAAGAGACAACAGATCGTGGGTCAGAAATACCTGGCATGAAATTTGGGGAGGAAAGCAGTATGTCATCTCATGAAAAAGAAAATGCATCCTCACATCAGGATCTAGAAGTGAAACCACCACTAACCACCATAAAAACAGGTATGATTAGTTTTTGTGTCTGACATTTTACAATGATCTGTCTTTATATGTATTGATGAGCAGGATTTTTTGTATTGTTCATATTATTAAATATAGGTGCGGGTAGACATAGAAGAATTGGAGCACAAACAGAAAAAACAATCAATCAGACAATACCAGCTGCTGTATCCCAGACAGTCACCACTGCTGTCAGTAATTATTATTACTTATTTTTTTATTTTTTGTTATTTTATTATTTACATTTGTATTTAACAATTTATTATTTTGTTTTTGGATTATATATAGCCAGGCGTTTCATATTTTTGCCCATCAAAATAACTATTATTTAATTTATTCAGTATTTAAATTTTTTTTATTGAACATACCATGGGCATATCGACTGATGAGGCAAATGTCTGAAGTTTGCACTTAAGCTGACTTGACCTTCTCTCTCAGGTGTCAGGGAAGCGCTCTGTGATACTATCTAATGAAGCCCGAAAGGAGAAAATCAAACAGGTCAAAGCTCTCAAAGATGAGCGTAGAGCAGCTCTTGATGGCCGACACAAGTACCTCATCTCAATCATTGCAGAGATGATGAACCTGGTGGACACGGAAGTCGAGGAGGCTATCATCTCAGATGATAAGGTGTGTAAAATATAACACTACTAATGCCCTTAAATCACAAACATGTGGTTGCCACGTATAAATGTGTGTATGTGTGTTTTACAGTTCTACATGATTGAGGAATTCTTCTCAGCAAATGGTTCAAAGAGTCTTACATTCTTCTACCAAGTCACAGAAGCGGTAAAACACATGACTTGATGGTGACTGCAAAACATCCTAAAATGATATTAACAAGCCATATCTGCCTTTATTTCTCCACAGTCCCATTCTTGGATAGATACCTCAAATGTAGCCACCGGACAGAAGAAGCTATTTATCACAACAGGCACTAATGAGGTACAACAGCACCATTACTGTTACACTTTTAACAAAACCCTATAACTATTTTCAACAGAAATAATGAGTATTATTAATAAAAGTAATACTAATGTTTTTCGAAGGATCATGTGACACTTATGACATTTAAAAGTTTAGTAAAACAGAAATCTATAACTAGATGTGTAGAAACGATTAGGCTAATTTGTAGTAGTCGCAACAAGACAAGCCAGCAAGACATGTTGTCCTGGAGGGACTGTCCCTGCAATTAATGCAATTTAAGTAGCTTTGGAAAGACAGCATGTCCTAAATGGCGAGTGACTAAGTAACTATATATGCATGTTGCTAAGGAGAAAAACAATGAACTGGGCTGCTCTTCCTTCACTGATTGCAGGGCCTTACCGGGCAGTGTTTGTTTTTCACAAGAATCACGGACAAGGCCATAACAACCACAAACATATCCCAGGTCAGTGTGGGTTGAGGTGGGAAGGTTTATTTTTCGAGTATAACTGGTACTCTTTAGTATCGTGCATAGGTTATTAGATACTCTTGTCATTCTCTGTAGGAGGTGAATTTCGGAATGCTTGACTGCTCAGAGACAAGTGTCCTCCACAGTTTGGAGTTTCTTTTTACTCAGGTCATGAACCAAGCTCTCAGATCCCAAGAGGTATGATTTATGATTCCATGAATTTAATAAATGATGAATGGAATAGGCCTGTATAGCATTGCTCTCTGTCTTGGAACATATATTAATATAAAAAGTCATAATTTAAACAGACTATTTTTACATTGTTGGTCCAGTAAATTAGCAAAATTATTTATTTCTGTCAATTAACTCACCCTCAAGCAATCAAAGATGTAGATGTGTTTGTTTCCTCTTCAGAGTAGATTTGGAGAAATTAAGCATTTTATCGTGCTCACCAATGGATCCTCGGTAGTAAATGGGTGCCGTCAGAATGAGAGTCCAAACAGCTATTAAGAAAATCCATAAGTAATTCATACAACTGTATGTCATCAGTTGATGTCTTATAAAGTGAAAGCTGCGTGTTTGTAAACCCCAAATCTATCAATAAGATGCATTCAGCTTCAAACAGTTGCTTAAAATACAAGCTCTCTATAATATTGCCTTCTCCAATGAAAAAGTAATCTCATCTTAATCAGAAGAGAAATTTGCACAGCAACGGTTACAAACAGAAAAGCTGAACTGAAGCGGTTTTAATTCAATTTAATTCAAACTAGATATAGCTTATCAGTGTCGAGTTGATGTCCATATGGCAGAAATGTAAAATAAAAATCCTGCAGTTAGTTAATGAGACCAATGCACCGCGGAAGGGCCATTCAATGCCAAATAAAACAAACTCATCTATGTCTTGGATGGCCTGAGGGTGAGTACATTTTCAGAATTAAATTATTCTATATTTATGTATATTTATATATTTAACATAAGTTATTATCATTATCATTTGAATACTGAAATATACAAAATGACATATTAATCAAACATTTTCTTCAGGATTGGGGAGCTATAAAAGGTGGTCAAATGAGTCCAGATGTGCAAGACTTCCTGAGGTCAGTGGATAAGTTCAACTGTACCCTTTCTTCAGTGATGAGGAGTTTGGAGGAAAAGTTTAAGCTTCATAACATCCCATCAGCCCCTGACCTGAGTCATATACAAAAACCTGAAGACTACAGTAATGCAGGTAAAATGTTGAATATGGGGAAAAAAGAGTTAAATCATAAATGCATAATAATATTTCGGCGAGGCAGAGGGCTTGACGCATGATTTGTATATAAAATGTACATACTACTTATAGGGGTTTTTCACAAGGTCACATTTTATTTGTTACACAGAAATGATATATTTCATCTTTAATTAAAAATAAAAATACATAACACATGAAAATTAGAAGCTAGTACTAAAGCTGGTATTATTCTCTTTTTTTTGCTTTGGGATTAAGCTAATAACTCAGAGCTGACAGAAAGTCTAGAAACAGTGCTGCTACACTGGGCCAAGCAGATAGAGCAAGTGCTGACAGAAAGTGAACGCATTAGGAAAGAATCAGATGATATTGGACCCTCAGCAGAGCTGGCACACTGGAAGCGCAGAATGATCACCTTCAGCAGGTATCATGCCAAGTGTTTTTTCCGCAGTAATGATATACACAATTGGTATTTCATTTAGTGTTTATTCATATATTCAATTTACTGTGTATTCATATTTTTTTAGCCTCTTGGATGAAATCAAAGACCCGTATGTGAAGATGGTCATTGGTATATTGAATGCGGCCAAGTCCAAGACTCTAAGTAAATGGCGAGAACTGGTCAGTTAAGTAGATGTTTTGTTGTGCATTGCATTTTCATACTTTTTAATACATATTACATGAAGAAATGCCACATTTTAAAATCAAAAAGAAAAAAAAGTTTATGTTTTGCATTTGGAAAGTACAGTCTATTTTTGCTGTCTACAGGATGCAGGTATTACGGTCGTGGCCAATGAAGCTAAAGATAATGTGAAATATCTATCAACTCTGGACAAGTTTTTCGAACTTTTGGAAAAAAGCACTCCAGTAAGCTTCAAAATTTTATATATTCTTCAGTAAAAACTGTTAACTAACCAGGAGTGCCATTTATGGGTCACTTAAGTCACAGTTTGAGTATTATGTGATTTTAAAACATAAGGAGTACTGATGGACTGCTTATTGTCTCTTTTGATTAAGTTGCATTATTTCATGTGTAGATATTCGTATTGTTTGTTTCAGTCCACCATGCTGAATCAAATTCCCAAACTGATGAACAGCATACATATGATTCAGCGTGTGTCTCAATATTACAACACCTCTGAACACATGACATCACTCTTTGTGAAGGTCACTAATCAAATGGTGACCACCAGCAAAGCTTATCTCTGTCAAGGGGTGACAAAAATCTGGGACTTGGACAGGTTAGTATTATGTGAGATGCTGTGAACTGTAATTCTAAAATAGACAAAATATATTGATCTGTATTTGCATTTAGGAAGGAACTGCTTAAGAGGATGAAAGAATGCATTCAGCTGAACCAGGAGTACCAGCAGTGCTTCCACCGAATGAAAGATAAATTACAGGAGAACCCTCTTGAGCGGCAATTTGAACTGAGGTCTGTAAACCAGTTTAATGTCAACTTAAGATAAAAATTTTACCATTTATCTACTTTCTTAACTCAGCTCTGCTTTGTTGTATTATCAGTGAAAATTATATATTTGGAAAATTTGATACATTCTGCAAACGTCTGGAGAAGATAACAGATATGGCCACAACTCTTGAAGATTTTTCAAGCCTGCAGTTTATGAAAGTTGAAGGTGTTGAGAAAATATACATGCGCTACCAAACGATTGTTTCCAGCATTAAATCCAAGACCTACAATGTGCTTGACCACCGCAAATTAGAGGTCAGGTCTCTAATGACTGTATATATTTTGATTTAGTTCAGTGTTTTTCTTAGACATGATCCATCTCTCATATGACTTTTCTTTTTTTTAGTTTGACAATGACTACACTGAGTTCAAAAGACAAATCCAAGGCTTATATCAGTCTCTTGATGCACTGATTGACACTTGGCTTCAACGTCCGCTCATTGTAAGACCTTTTTTGTCACCTAAATGAAAGATTTATATTATTAATTGAACATTTGAATGAATGATCAATTCACTGCAGCTCATGACCAATATATTGCATAAATGTATTCCTCCTACACTAAAAAGGGCATTTAATTACTGCTCCCACAGACTTACCAGGTTCTTGACCTGCTGTCCAAATTTGAGAACGGTGTGGGCAGACAATTGGACCTCACTCAGAAGTATATGGTAGTTCTGCAACGGTATGAATGTGACCTTGAGATTGTGCGCAAACTCTACCAAAGAGAAAAGAACAATCCCTCTTCTGCACAATTCAAGACTCCTGTAAGTTCCCTGTTGAGTGATTACCAAACTGCTCGACTCTATTATTATATTCAGAATATCAAACACAAGAAAACACTGGCACTACTGTGACTATTTATTACTGTGACAAATTGTTTTACATTTTCTTTTGCAGTTGGCTAGTAAAATTCAGTGGTCACAAAATCTGTTTAAAAAGATTCATTTGCCAATGCAGATCCTAAAAGACAAATTGGACATTATGCAGGTAAAATACAAAGACAAAATTGTCACATCTCATCAGTAGATGAACACAGTTTATTTTAATTTTAACGAAATTTGGTCTTGAAAAGCGTCTTGTTTAAGAAACTCAATTATTTTTTCTTGATTTTAAGATGCCAGAAAGGAGGAAGATTATTCAGGCATACAACAAACTTGCTGCCGTGCTCATGGAGTATGAAATGATACATCACAAAGCTTGGGTTGATGGTGTGGAACTGGGACTGTATGGTCTCAAAGCTTCACTGCTGACTAGACACCCAGAAACCAAGGTTCACAAGTTTATTTTATCAATTCAAAACAGAATTTTAAAATGCATTATTCTTTTGCAAAATGGAACATCACATTTTAAAACAGTTAAAAAACTGCTACAAATTCTATTTTTTAATCTTATTATTTATAAAACCCAAATTATGTACTCATAAAATCATAAAAAAATAAAGAAATATATTTTATGGATTTGATCACTGAATTCTCCATTATTTGTGGATAGGTGTTCTACGTGAATCTTGACCCTCTAGTCCTGGAAGTTTTGCAAGAGGCAAAAAACATGTACACACTAGGTGCTAATGTT
The DNA here is from genome assembly GCA_032359235.1 of Enteromius mattozi. NCBI lineage: Eukaryota > Metazoa > Chordata > Actinopteri > Cypriniformes > Cyprinidae > Enteromius > Enteromius mattozi. Next base: position 14,282,460 of record JAUMHE010000082.1, read on the forward strand.
CCCGATGTTATCTACAACATGGCTGCCAAAGAACCTCAGCTGAAGGAGTATCGTACCAAGTGAGTGCGTAAAATATGTACCTTACATTAAAGGAATAGTTCAGACAAAAATATAGATAAGTTTGTTTTTTCATCAGAACAGATTTGGAGAAATTTAGCATTACATCACTTGCTCACCAGTGAATGGGTGCCATCAGAATGAGTCCAAGCAGCTAATTAAAACAGTGCAACAAGTCATCCACGTGACTTCAGTGTTTATGATAAACAAATCCACCATTAAGATATTTTAACTTCAAACAAGTTCTCTATCTGTAATATTGCTTTCTTCAGCAATATTAAAAAATCTCATCTGAATTAGAGGTGAAAAATATGCACGGATCGAGCACCATTTACAAGCAAAAACATAAATATGTTGGTGGAATTTGATGTGAGAGGACAACAGAGGATCGACTTGTGGAGGATGTGGAAAGTGTTTTTATGGACATTTTTTTCCAGAAGCGAAGGTTTAAAGTGGATTACTGTGATGTTTTTGTTAGCTGTTTGGACTCTCATTCTGATGGCAGCTATTCGCTACAGAGGATCCATTGATGAGCAAGTGATGTAATAATATATTTCTCCAAATTTGTTTCAATGAAGAAATAAGCTCATCTACATTTCGGATGGTCTGGGTGTGTACATTTTACGCAAATTTTCATTTTTGGGTGAACTACTCCTTTAAAATTTCAGTGATCATACTACAAATTATTTATGCAATAGTATTGCATAAAGCAGTGCTATTTTGGTGGCATGTATAGTTGCTGCCTATAAAGTTTTCCAAATCAGATTTTATAATGTTTAGGGTCAATGTTATCACACCCTGTGAACAAGCAAGCATACATTACTGATCTAAATTGAAATATAACGTTAATACATATAGTACATTCATTGAACTGTTCTCAGATTACAGGAGATGCTAAGAAACTTTGATGCAGTAGTAAAGAGGATACCCAGTGTGCTACAGTCTCCGATGAAGCCCTTCATCAAATATGTGGAGACTGCCCTCTACCCTGGACTGACCATTCTCTCATGGACTTCCCTCAATATTGACCACTGTAAACAAAAAACAAAACCTTGAAACCTTTTATCTTTAATGCTATTTTTGGTTTGCAAAATTTACAAGGGCACTCAAAAAGTATTTGGGCACTAATGTCACACTAAAAATCTGAATTTCATTGCTATATGTAACAAAATATTGATATCTCTATACTAAATAAAGTTGATGTGTATAGAATGATATCAAGTAACCTACGTTAGAGTGTATTAACCTACAGTGTTTATGTGGCCAGTGAAGAGTGTCTTAGAGTTTGGAAAATCTATTCAATGTCTAATCCTGCCTTGGTATCTAAGTCTTTTTCCATTGTTTCTCAGTCATAGACTGTGTGTACAAAGCACTGCAAGAGCTGGAGCAAGTAGTGAAGGTTGTTATGGATATTCTGGAATGTCGACTGGAGCGTACCTTAGAATCCATGGCTTCCACTGATCTGTTGACACTTCCCAAAAATCAGCCAGTTACACCTGAGATGTTCCTCACCAACACAGAGACAACTATCACCACTGCAAGACAAACACTCAAGATGTGAGTGACACTTTCATAATCTTTTGTACACAGATTGGTATGGTTTAAACATCTATATTTATAACAGACTGTTCAAAAAGTTCCTCTAAAAGTTTAGCTGAAAATGAACTCAACCTCAAGCCATCCAATGTGTTGATGAGTTTAGGTAATTAGCATTAAATCACTTGGTCACCAGTGGATCCTCTGCAGTGAATGGGTGCCATCAGCATAAGAGTTAAAAACATCACAATAATCCAATAAAGCTCTTTGAACTCTCATTCTGACAGCACCCATTCACTGCAGAGAGAATCCATTGTTTTTCGATATCAAAATATACTGTATATAGAATCTTGACTGAGGACCATAGATAAATGTCATTTAAAAAAAATTATTTTAGCAATCCTTAATTTTCATTCAAGTGCAAGCAAGCAGGTGGAGAGCTCAATGATGGAGATGGTTGAAGAACTGAAGAGAGTGTTAAAACCTTCAGAAAGGGTCAACTTGGAGGTACTATAAACATCAGTTATGAAGGCTTTATTATTGTTTTAATTATAAAACACTTTTTAGCATTTGATTAGATGGGTTGTAGCTCATTATGTGTGATATTATTGTTGCTATAAACGATCACACTAGACATAATAAGTATGTTTTCTAAGAAAGTCTTGATGCGTATGTTCAGAACTACAAATGTCTGCATCCTGATGCCAAGCAGAAGACACGTTGTCTATACTGCCTGCCATGTGCTTTCTATATCATGATGGGACAGTTATGTCAGAAGAACACAGAGGCCCTGGTCAGAGGTATACATGCATTGTGGAATCATGCATTAGTTTCATCTGAATATTGAGAACCATACTTGTATCACCTTTTCGAGTCATTCATTAATGTTCTGTTCTTCATTTGAAAGCCACTAAATGCTCACTGGATTCTCTGTGGCGTCGGCTACTTGTGAACTCCAAGTATCGTTCTTCATCTCAGAGTGAAGCTGCTCTACAGTTTCCTCTTTTCAGGGTTTCTGTTGAGCTGGCCATTCCCAACATTGTCTTCAGACCAAGTTTTGAAAAGATGCAGGTACTGGCGTGAAAACAACAAGGAGTACAATGTCAATATGTAAAGTATACTTGCACTTCTGTTCAAAAGTTTGGGGGGGATTCTCTTCAAATAAATTGTTATTTTTTGACTTTGTATTTGTCAATAAATCCTGAAAAAAGTATTTTGATTTTCACAAGCAGCACAACTAATAAGAAATGTTTCATGCACATCAAATCAGCATAGTAAAATTATTTATGAGGGATCAGTTTGCCCTGAAGCTTGGAATATTGGCTGGTGAAAACAATCAAAACAACAATTAAATTACATGTTTTATATTCACCATCAAAATCTTAAATGAAGTGTCCCATGAATGTTGTTTCCTATGCTCAAATAGCGTTAAAAAACATATTTTTCAGGCTAGACCAGCCAATGTGCAGTTGTAAACGCACAGAACAGCAGCTACTAACAGCTGCTGCAGTGACACAGTGACTTTACCAATCAGTGATTGGCTCTTTCTTTTAGAAGGCGGGACTATTTCACTGTATTGCATGTTGCAATTTCTCCTGTTCATAAGTATAGGAGTGAACTGTCTTCGTATTTCTATAGTCTTTGACACAAAAGATTCTTTCAAAGACATTATCAACCCCAAACCTTTTAACAGTTGTATATATAGTATACTGTATACTTAAAACACAAGCCATCAGAAATAGACATATTCACGTATGTACATATTGATATGAATTGTTGTGCAGGGCATTCTGAATAAAGCTGTGAACATGGTGCTTTCAATGGCAAAGGATATTCCACTCTGGAAATTTTCCCATGTCCAACAAGAACAACTGGAGGTAACAGAATTAAAGGGTTGATGTGGGTTCAAAACAAGTTAAGCTTATCAATACATTGCCTCACAGACTTCCATTGTCCATGGAAAGACCTTCAATGTACATTTGATTTTTGCTAATTTTTAAACTAAGATAATTACTAAATTATACTGTGATAGTTACTGGCATGTGAAAGATGTGTTCTAACTTCTATCAGAGGTTAGTTAGATGTAGAAGTCTTGTGACTCCACAGGCAGAGCAGGCAGCAGCGCGTGAGCTTGGAGATGAGACTCTAGTCACCAAACCACTCATGCTGAGGACTCTGGATAGACAAGTGACAGAACATAAGGATGTGAACAAGGCTTTGTCCCAGCTTGTCCCTGTGGTGTCCTCTCTCAAAGCAGATGCTGGGGACATCCTGAAAGGGTTGCCTCAATTCTCAGCCCTGTGGAAACAGGTATTCAGCAAAATCGCTCTCTATCTCTCACTCTCTCTCTCTAGATATATAGTGTGTCAGTAGGAAATGTCAGTTTACATTTCCAAACATTTATTTTGCCATTAATTGTAATAATAGAGTGAGATTTTTGTTTTCACAAGGAATCTGACAACAGCCAGCGCTCCACACAGAGATCTGATTTTATCATCATCCAGTCTGTCTGGAACAGAACAAACTGAGACAGATTAAATCCTGAAGAACTCTGGCAACATCTCCAAGATGGTTCAAGAGACCTACATGCAAAGCTTCCTTGAAAAACTATGCAAAAGTGCTCCTAGGGCAAAAGCTGATGGTCACACCAAATGTTTACATTTATTTAATAGAAAGTAACTGATAAAGAAAATCTATTTATGACATTATTTTTGATAACATCCTCATATCCAGCAACAGCATTTTTACCGTTTCAGTGCCTAAAACTTTTAACAGTACTGTAGCTGTGCTACAGGTAGGTTTCTTGAAACATCTTGGAGACCTTGTCACAGTTCTGGATTTAGTCTGTTTCTGTTTGTTCTGTTTCTTCATGTCATTCCAGACCGACTGGATGATAATAATATCAGATCTCTGTGTGGAGCACTGGCTGTTGTCAGACTCCTTGTAGAAACAAAAATCTCACTGGTTTATTACAATTTATGGCAAAATAAATGTTTGGAAATTTAAACTGATATTTCCCACTATGAAGAAATAACTGACCTGAAACAACTTTTTGCTGGTCAAAATCATATTGTTCTCAGTTTTGGATACCACTGTGTGTGTGTGTGTGTATATATATATATATATATATATATATATATATGTATATATATTATAATATAATTCTATTAAATATATAAAAAAAAATCTTTATATATATTTAGGAGTGAAATATGATCCAGATATGTCTATGACAGGCACATAATTTTTTGTAAAATAAGGAAAACAAAATGTGTGACATTTCATGATTCTGATTCTAATTCTGATTCTGATCTAGGACCCAGCAGAACAAGTGAAAGTATTTTTGGAGACCAAACCAATATTGTCAGAATTCAGCGCCCAACTATCTTTGTATTCTGTACGTAATTTTCAAATAATGCTTATAAAATTTAAAGATAGTTGCAGTCTAACTGAGAGTGATCCTAAATTCCACTACATGTATTTGATTAGACATTTGAGACCCGGATTCAAGAGCTTCCTTCCACTTGCACCGTCTGCCCCATCCTCTATGAAACTGACTCCCTCAAGCTCTCCCTCGTTCAAGAGTGTCGTACCTGGAAACGTGCATTTGGTGCAGCTCTAAATCAGAAAGCCTCAGTGGGCATGGCTGAAATTAGCTCTTTTGTGGATGGGGTGAGCAAGCAGCTGCAGAGGCCAATTTCTGACCTGGATGATGTGAGGGAAACCATGGCCGCCCTGCAAGAGATACGAGAAGCGGAGATACGGATAGAGACCACCAGAGGACCGGTGGAGGAATCGTTCGCGCTTTTAAATCGCCATGAGCTGTTCTTCAATGATGGAAATGCGGAAAAAATTGATGGGGTTGTATATGCCTGGAAGGAACTTAATGTAACAGTACGTTTTTTGAGACCACATGAAGTAGTATATGTGGTAGTTTGTTCTCTTTATTTTTTCTACTTAATGTCTCATTAAGAAAGTAGAGAATCACCTTTACTTTGTCTTCTTGGGATTTAGGTTTGTTTGTAAATGTATGTTGATCTGTTTTTAATTTGAAGGCAAAAGAAACACAGAATAAGCTTTTGGAAATTCAGCCTCAAATGAAGGCTGAGCTTGTAGCTGGAGTTGAAGTCTTCCAAGAATCTGTGCAAACTTTCTATGCTGACTATGACAACAGGTGAATTTGCATATTAACTTCATATAGTCTCTTACATACCTTTATTAGTGATTATAGTGTCTTAATAAAGCTTCTGCTTTTGTTTTCAGTGGTCCTGGAGTTGCAGGTTTGGCCCCACGTGAAGCCAGTGACAGACTGCAAGTTTATCAGGCCAAGTTTGATGAACTGTGGAGGAAATTTGTCACCTTTTCTAGTGGAGAAGAACTGTTTGGCCTCCCTGTTACAGGTGCTTCTGTGTTATTTATTTTTGTTAAAATAGGTTTAGGTTTAGAAAGGACAGGGTAGATGCTATGTTTACTTAGATTTGAATGAAAATGAGGTTGTGAGGGACAGACATGTAATCTGGTTAACTGTTTGTACAGCCTTATGGTTCTGGATGTAATGTGAAATTTTCTATTTGTAATGTTTGTCAACTGTACAACCCACTCAAGGTTTTTTAGTTTTTGAAAGTCACACAGTAATATTGTGAAATACTATTGGAATTAATCATTTCTAATTTGATTTATTTTAAAATGTAATTCATCACGATCCTTCGGAAATCATTCTAATATGCTGATTTGGTGCTTAGGAAACATTTTGTATTATTATCAATGTTGAAAACAGCTGCTTATTTACTTATTTATTTATTTTATTTTTTTGTGGAACTGTTTTTTTCTTTAAATAATAGAAGGTTCAAAGGGAGATTCTAAATGTCTTTTTGGGAATTTTGCTGGATTCCATGCATCCTTGCTGAATGAAAGTATTAATTTTTTTTTTTTTTTTTTTTTAATCATTCTTTCTTTTTCCAGAATATCCTGATCTTCACAGAATCAAACGAGAGCTCAACCTTTTGTCCAAGCTCTACAGCCTCTACAATTCTGTGATTGACAGCGTTTCTGGCTACTACGACATACTATGGGCTGACCTCAATATTGAAAAGATAAACAGTGAACTGCTGGATTTTCAAAATAGGTTTTTATGATTTTACTTTTCTAACTAATCTAAGTAATAAATATTGTACATTGTATTAAAGAGAATTTGAGTGCATATTTTGTAATTCTTTTCAAGGATCCGTAAGCTGCCTGGGGCCCTGAAGGAATGGCAAGCTTTCAATGACCTGAAAAAGACCATTGATGACTTTAATGAAACCTGTCCTCTACTCTACATGATGGCAAATAAGGTGATGTTAAGCAAACATCTGTTCATACACACATATTGCATTTATACACAATAAGCAAACTATTTTTTATTAACATACACATTTACACAACTAGGCAATGATGCCACGACATTGGCAGCGCTTAACCGATCTTACTGGCCACAAGTTTGAAGTGGAAGCTCCCAATTTTAGCCTTAGAAATATCATGGAAGCACCTCTGCTAAAGAACAAAGAAGATATTGAGGTATTGTACAGGCAAAATATTCCATTTAACATAACCTCAATGGTTTTGCATCAGCATAAAAAATTGCAATGCTGCCAGTATCTTATGAAAACATTCTGGGTGCCAGGATGTGTGTATCAGTGCTGTTAAGGAGCGAGACATTGATGCCAAACTCAAAGATGTTGTGACTGAATGGAGCAGCCATCAGTTCACGTTTGCATCATTCAGGTCAGAGAAGGAATTAATCTGTAATTAAATTCAATAATTTGCTATAAATCAATTCATTCCTTCATTTATTAAAAACACCTTTTAGGAATCGTGGAGAGCTGCTGCTAAAGGGATCAGACACCTCTGAGAAAGTGGCTTTAATGGAGGACAGTCTTATGGTGCTGGGGTCTTTAATGAGTAACAGGTATTTTGTACTAATCATGTGTGTTTGTATATAAATGTTTGAGTTTATACGTATGGTGGTTAATACACTGGAAAAATATATGTTATGCAATTTGATATTGTATTTCATTATAGGTTGATGTAAATTTGATGTAATTTTTGTTTCAGATATAATGCTCCGTTTAAGCCCACCATCCAGCAGTGGGTGCAGAAATTGTCAAACAGTTCAGAGGTGATTGAGAAGTGGCTCACAGTGCAAAATCTGTGGCTGTACCTGGAGGCTGTGTTTGTGGGTGGAGACATTGCCAAACAACTGCCGCAGGTAACATGAATCCAAATACATTATCCCTTTTTTCGTAACCTCGAGACCTTGTGTTTTTTCTATTTCACTGCCAAAATCCTGGATTATATGTGGAAATAGTGTGAATGGCCTCTAAAGTAGTAAGGCCTCTTTTAACACTCACTTACATGCATTGCACAAAAAAGCTATGCTCAGGTGATGCACACGAGATAAGTGCAACATGATACATAAGTGCAAAGAATAGATATTATGTGGAATAACCTTCTGTTAATTACATTAAACTGTTTTTTTTTTTTTATGTATTTACATTTTTTGAACATGTACTCTTTACAGGAGGCTAAACGCTTCCAAACCATCGACAAATCATGGCAGAGGATAATGCAGCGGGCACACGAGATTCCTGGTGTCATTCAGTGCTGTGTCGGGGATGAGACGCTGCAGCAGCTGCTGCCGCACCTTCTGGAACAGCTGGAAGTGTGTCAGAAATCTCTGAGCGGATACCTGGAAAAGAAACGCCTTGTCTTTCCACGGTTCTTTTTCGTGTCTGACCCTGTCCTGCTGGAGATACTGGGTCAGGCATCTGACTCCCACACCATACAGGTGCGCTTATCTAACTTTATAATATAAGACTAATATAAGACTTCTCATTTATTTATGGTCATCATAAGCAGCATTTAGTAAATGTTAACCTCTAACCTTTTTTCTATTTTTTTTTTTTTTGCTTTTTAGGGTCACCTGTTGAACCTTTTTGATAATGTGAACAGAGTTGTGTTTCATGAGAAAAACTATGACCAGATACTAAGCTTTCAGTCACAAGAAGGGGAAACCGTGAATCTGAGTGAACCAATCAATGCCCAGGTATGACATTTCTGAGATTACATTTATCTCAAACCTCAAATTATGTGGAGAAGTGTGATATTACCTTAAGTTATTGGGGTTTATGGTTTCTGCCTCATGGTTTATAAAACTGTGAGAAATCCCATAGATTTACTGATAATGAAGATGGTTAATGATGTCACCCCACAGGGTAATGTAGAAGCCTGGCTGGGTCTGGTACTGGATGGAGTCAGGAAGACCATTCACAACATTATACGACAGGCCCATATGGTTATTACTGACCAGGGCTTTAAACTGGTGGAGTTCCAGTCGATGTTCCCTGCTCAGGTTGGGCTGCTTGGCATACAGCTCATCTGGACCAGAGATGCTGAGGAGGCTCTCTGTAATAGCAAGACTGACAAAAAGGTTTCAATTTAGTCCTTCATGTCAGATTTAAAATCAGGATGTTGAAGTTTATGAATGGACAGCGTTCTTTCACTACCAATAAGATTTATTCAGTATATATGTTCTGTTGCAGTCTAACATTATTTTGGAGGATGTTTCCATCGTTTGTCTTTTCTGTACAGATAATGCAGACCACTAACCAGAACTTCCTGGATCTTTTGAATGAATTGATTGATATGACTACTCACGATCTGACCAAGATGGAGAGAACCAAATATGAGACGCTCATCACAATACACGTTCACCAGAAGGACATTTTTGATGACCTGGTATTTAATTTGTGGGCTCTTCAGTATAAATTGTTTGATATGTATCTTTTTCCTAAAATAGCTTTATGCTTACAGACCAAATTGAACACAGTCTTTATTCACTGTCATTCAAAATCAAAAATATATATTTTCTTAAGGTCACCAAAGCTACCTTTATTTGATCGCAAATACAATAAAACAGTAATATTGTGAAACATTATCATAATTTGAAATCATGGTTTTCTATTTGAATCATTTTTTAAATGTTATTTATTCCTGTGATGCAAAGCTGAATTTTCAGCATCATTATTCTCAACTTCAGTGTCACATGATTCTTCAGAAATGATTCTGATGTGTTGATTTGCTGCTCAATAAACATTTATAATAATATTTTTTTCCCCACTTATTTTTGTGGAAACCCTCATATGATTTCATTATGATATTCAGTAAAGAATAGAAAATTCAAAAGCATATATATTTGAAATAAAACCTGCAGAACCTTGTACAAGACTGATTTGTTTCACTTCTAACCTTTACATTGCCTTTTTATGCTCCACTCAAGGTACGAATGAACATCCGGTCACCGTTAGACTTTGAATGGCAGAAACAGTCCCGCTTCTACTTCAAAGAGGATACAGACAGATGCATAATCCAAATCACTGATGTGGAATTTGATTACTGTAATGAATATCTGGGCTGCACTGATCGTCTGGTGATCACACCTCTCACTGACAGGCAAGTGTAGATATATTGGAAGATGCCACATTCTTGATCAAAAATGGCTAATAACAAGTAGCACCATTTTCTCCAGTGCATTAACCACCTGTTTATTTATTTTTGTTGATTTGTTTCTTGCAGATGTTATATCACGTTGGCCCAGGCCTTAGGGATGAGTATGGGAGGGGCTCCTGCTGGTCCTGCTGGGACAGGAAAAACGGAAACCACCAAAGACATGGGCCGTTGCCTGGGAAAATATGTGGTTGTCTTCAATTGCTCTGACCAGATGGACTTCCGTGGACTGGGCCGCATCTATAAAGGTTGAGTCCACCTGAACTAATTGAGTCCACCTGCACTTACGGCTTTCTTCTCTTTCACCTTATACAGAGCACCTGTTTCAACAATAATCAAGATAGTGGATGCATGTTTAACATGTATGGCCTTTTTCCAATGGTGTTTCATGTTTATAATGTTTGTCAAACAGGATTAGCTCAGTCTGGTGCATGGGGCTGTTTTGATGAGTTCAACCGCATCGAGCTGCCTGTGCTCTCAGTAGCTGCTCAACAAATCTACATCGTCCTGCAGTGCAAGAAGAACAAAAAGTCTCAGTTCATATTCACAGATGGAGATGTGGTGGATATGGATAGAGAGTTTGGCATCTTCCTTACTATGGTAATGTAACACCCTTTGTATGCCATGGAACTATGCTGCAGTCATGAAAGGGGCCATATAGGAAACAACTGACTTGTTTTGTCTTAGTCGGATGATACATGGGACAATTTTTTGAGCAGTGTTGCCGGGTAACTATTTTTGAGCAGTGTTGCTTGAGTACTTTTTCACTCAAAATAGGTAACAAATTTCTATCTGTATACTTATGATTGGTCATGGGCCCTGTGTATCACCTGGTTGCCTGTTGATGGCAACATTAACCAAAGTTGCCCGGCAACATTGCTCAAAAAGTTGCCCCGTGTATCATCAGCTTTACTCTTTCTTCAGTATTTTCCCCTCCATTAAATGGTCATTTTTCATCACAGAACCCAGGTTACGCTGGTCGACAGGAGCTTCCTGAGAACTTGAAAATTCAGTTCCGCACAGTGTCCATGATGGTGCCTGACCGAGCCATCATCATGAGAGTGAAACTTGCCAGCGCAGGTTTTCGTGAAAATCAAGTTCTCAGCCGCAAGTTTTACACGCTGTACAAACTGTGCGAGGAACAGCTTTCTAAACAGGTACTCACAATACATAATTAAAGGGATAGTTCACCCCCAAAATGAAAACTCTGTGTTGTGTTTCAAGTCACATATATGTATAAATATATTTAAACAATACAAACTGTTTCAAAGCAGCTTCACAGTAATAAACAGAAAAATTACAATATTAATGTTAATTTTACTTGAGTTTTTCATTAAGTTTTTGAAGCTAATATGTCGTTAAATAAATAAATTTATTAATTTTTTTATTTAATCAATTTTAAACAAAGAAAGTTTTCTTTCTTGATGGGCATAACATCTTTTTTTTTATCACTTAACAGGTCCATTATGACTTTGGCTTGAGAAACATCTTGTCTGTTTTGAGAACTCTGGGTGCTGTAAAGAGATCTAACCCAACTGAGCCAGAAAAAACTGTGGTCATGAGAGTTCTGCGTGACATGAACCTCTCCAAACTGGTGACTATGACTGATCCAAATCTGTTTGGAAATAACACCTTGAAGTAATATGATAAATGTTTTAGTGTGTCACAGATATTTTCAGCAGCTGACTCTATTCCTGCCTCTCCCTCCAAACAGGTAGATGAAGATGAGCCCCTGTTCATGAGTCTGATAAACGACTTGTTTCCGGGCATCCAGCTGGATAAAGCCGGTTATCCTGACCTAGAAGCTTCTATCACCAAACAAGCTGAAGAAGCTGGATTGATTGCACACCCACCCTGGATTCTCAAACTTGTGCAACTATATGAGACACAGAGAGTGAGACATGGTTAGACATTTTCCATTTGACTTCTATTAGAGTTATAAGAATGAATTTTGTCGTATGCCCATGGCTGAAGTGGGCAATGCTGACCTCATTCCATATATTTGTTCTCTGTATGTAGGTATGATGACTCTTGGTCCCAGTGGAACAGGAAAGACCACCTGTATCCACACTCTAATGAAAGCAATGACAGAATGTGGAAGTCCACACAAAGAAATGAGGATGAATCCCAAGGCTATTACTGCCTCCCAGATGTTTGGCACACTGGATGTGGCCACAAATGACTGGACAGATGGTGTCTTCTCTACACTGTGGAGGAAAACTTTAAAATCCAAAAAGGTGAAAGAGTTGCATTAACAAGCAACTTAAGTTAATGATTGATATGCTTATGTAAATTGATCCTTGACTCTATTGCCAATAAGCATTTTATTTTATTTGTCGTTACTGATCAAATATGACTTTTTTACCTGTTGCTCATGACTTTTCACTAGCACGTTCTTAAAATTCCAATTAAACTACTCCATTGTAAAACATTTCACAGGGAGAACATATATGGATTGTTCTTGATGGTCCAGTCGATGCTATCTGGATTGAAAATCTCAACTCCGTCTTGGACGACAACAAAACCCTCACCCTGGCAAATGGAGACCGAATACCAATGGCTCCCAACTGCAAGGTGGTATTTGAGCCACACAACATCGACAATGCATCTCCTGCCACTGTGTCCCGCAATGGAATGGTCTTTATGAGCTCCTCTGTCCTGGAATGGCAACCCATACTGCAGGCCTGGGTGCAAAAGATCCCAGCAACACAGGCTGAAGTGCTACTGGCCTCCTTCAACTCTATCTATCAGGTGACATGTGGGCAGTATTTTACATGCTCTTTGATACATACTGTGGATTATTGGAGTACAGCTTACCTTTTATAACCTGTTATTATCAGTTATTATGAGAATATTTAGTTACATTTTGAGAGGCATCTAGTGATATAAACTGGGTAAAACATCAATATTAAAATGGATCAATACAACGCTTGTACAACCATTTATGCTATTAAGTGGTTTATGAATATGAAAAGCTTATTGATTTTTTTGACATTGCCTAGGGAAAGGTAAGAGTTTGTACACAGTTTTGTAAATCTCTTACTGACTATTTCCACAGGATTTGATGACTTTTGTCTGCACTGCCGTTTCCCCAAAAATGCAGCTGCTTGAGTGCATGTACATCAAGCAAACAATAGATTTATTACAGGTAAACTGTGATGCACAGTCACAATCATTTTCATTTATCATGAAATAAAGCTTGAGCAGCTTCTTAAATTAATACCCCTATCTGTTCAAATTTTTGACACACTCAATGGGTTTAATTCATGTTATTGATGCTAAAGATAGAATAATCTTGAACTATAATCTTAGCAAATGGTGGCTACTTTGAAGAGACATAAAATGCTTCTGATTTGTTCAATATAGGGCCTTTTGCCAGCCGTTGAAGAGAAACACCTAACAGCAGCTCACATCAAACGTCTCTTCATATTTGCTGTGATGTGGTCTGCTGGTGCTTTGCTGGAATTGGATGATCGAGCCAAGATGGAGGTATTCCTTAAACAGCACAATGCCAAGTTGGACTTGCCTAAAACACAGGGGGACCAGACCATCTTTGAGTTTGTGGTCAGTGCAACTGGAGAGTGGGATCTCTGGTCTACAAGGGTAAGACCAATATTTGTTAAGTATAATATTAAGTATAGTTTAAAAATCCCTAGTGATCTTTTATTAAAGCATGTCTCATGCTACAATTTTTGTCTTTGTGTATTTATCTTTTTGTTCAGTGCGTTAGTAAGTTGCCATTTTTAAACAAACCTTTTAATTGCAATGTCATTAGGTGCCAGAGTATAACTATCCCAAAGACTCAGTTCCTGACTATGCCTCCATTCTCGTACCCAATGTTGACAATATACGGACAGACTTCCTGATGCAAACCATTATGAAGCAAGGCAAAGCTGTCCTGCTCATTGGTGAACAGGGTACAGCCAAGACAGTCATGATCAAGGTACATGTCTGTTTCAGTTAATCCATGCTGTTATCAGCAGAATAACATTTTGTTATAAATAATTCACATTCACATTTACCACTGCTAAGCAAAATTTTACTAGTGAAATCCAGTGATTACTATACAGATTTTACTCCTCAGGTGATTCCACCATTAAATTAATTCTGACAAAACTATGTTATCCAAAAAACAGGGCTACATGAGCAAGTATGACCCGGAAACGCATTTGAGCAAAAGCCTGAACTTCTCCTCTGCCACTCTGCCTGGCATGTTCCAGCAGACTATTGAGAGTTACATAGACAAACGCATGGGCACTACCTATGGACCTCCAGGCGGGAGGAAGATGACTGTCTTTGTTGACGACATCAACATGCCAGTTATCAATGAGTGGGGTGATCAGGTGAGCAGTCACATGTTCCTTTGTTAATTCATTTTCCAAAAAAAAAATCCAGATTTCTTTGAGCACACTATGTATTATATAGATGACCTCAACAACTGTAGTTTTGGATTTAAATTTTGTGGAGTTTGTCAAATAACAATTCGTAATTAATAAATGTAATAATACATTTTAACAAGTAAACAATGATAGAGGGCTGCAGTGATGTTTGTTAGCCAGCCCGGAAGTAGAATCACCCACCAGAAGTAAAAAGCTAACCGCAGGCTATAAATGAACCGCTCCACACAAAGTTTCACTAATGTCACCATCACTAAGCTTGGGACACTTTCTAAAATCATTTTCTCTGAAAGTTTTAGCTAGAATAGTTCGCAAGTGTGCAATTAAAAAGACAACGAGCTTTTGCCAATGAAACAGGAAGTCTACAAAAATATCAACAGCACTCAATAGTATCCTGTTTGTCTCTGAATGAGCCTCCTGTTTTTTTGTTTACCACTCAGATTACTAACGAAATTGTTCGCCAGCTGATGGTCCAGGGAGGTTTCTTCAGCCTGGAACGATCTGGGGAATTCATCAGTGTAGTCGACTTGTATCTGGTGGCTGCCATGATCCACCCTGGTGGTGGCCGCAATGATATCCCCCAACGACTCAAACGCCAGTTCTGTGTGTTTAACTGCACTCTACCATCCAACTCCTCCATAGATAAGATCTTCCACACGCTGGCCAGTGGTTATTTTTGCTTAGAAAGAGGCTTCACAGAAGAGGTGTGCTCTCTAGCTGCTGCCTTGGTCCCCACCACCAGACGAGTGTGGCAAGCCGTCAAAGCTAAGGTACTGAAGTCTTAATATGATCAAAAGAGGTATTGCTTATTAAACATGGAATGTAGGGCTGGAAAGCTGTAGTCTCTTCCAAAACTGATTTCATTTCATTTCGAGTCTTTTAAAACATGCATGCAATGAGTCACAGCACACAGTGGTCCAAATTATTAGAAAATGGTGCCCTCTTTTGGTCAGTAAATTGAGCTTCATTAATTTTGTTTAGCTCTTGCAATATATTTGAAATACACTACCATTCAAAACTTTAAGGTCAGTAAGATTGTCCTTTTTTTTTCAAGAAATAAACACATTTAATCAGCATGGAATCAATGAATTTATCAAAAATGACAGAGTTTGACATTTTAATTACTCAACTTATCTATTTTAAATAAATGCTGCTCTTTTTGAACTTTTTATTCATCAAAGAAGTAAATAAATAAATAATCATGGTTTCTACAAAAATATTAAGCAGAACAACTGTTTTCAGCATTGATAATATTAATACATTTTGCTAATATTAGAATGATTTCTGAAGGGTCATGTGACACCGAAGACTGGACTGAAAATTCAGCTTTGCTATCACAGGAATAGATTAAATTTTAAAATATATTTATAAATGTATTATAAATATATTTTGAAAAAGTGTAATTATATTGTTTTTAATGTATTTTTGAAAAAAAAAAAAATATATATATTTTAAAAACAAAAAAAATCTTACCAACCCCAAATATTTGAACTAATAATGATATTATGTTATTATTGTTTTCAGATGCTGCCTTCTCCTGCAAAGTTCCACTACATTTTTAACCTGCGTGATCTGAGCAGGATATGGCAGGGGATTCTCACTGTGGGATCAGAAGTATGTAAGACGCCTCAACTGCTGGCATCTCTTTTCCGCCACGAGTGCACACGGGTCATCGCCGACCGTTTCATTGATCAGAAGGACAGAGAGACGTTTGATAGCATTTTAGAAAGGGTGTGTCAACTTAATCCTCACAGACTTTAAGAGAATTTTTTTATATGTTTAAGAAAATAATTATATGTTTTAATTGTATGATATGTATTTTTTCACAAGTATTTGTCTGTTCTAAAGATCACAGTACAGGATCATGGTCCTGACCTTGTGGAACAGGGGCCAACGGAAAAATTTTTTGTGGACTTCCTGCGGGATGCTCCAGAAATGACGGGAGATGAACCTGAAGATGCTGAGGCAGAGACACCAAAGATCTATGAGCCCATTCCTTCCTTCAAGGCCCTATCGGAGCGCCTGTCTGTGTTTCAGCAACAGTATAATGAAACTGTTAGAGGAGCAGCCATGGATCTGGTCTTCTTTGAGGTTAGTGGAACAAAAATTATAATGTTGAAAAATGTTGGAAAATGTTCTGTAGAGTGTCAAGCTGTTGAGTTCCTTCTTTACAAAAAAGGCATAAAAAGCCAAAAAAAAAGATATATATATATATATATATATATTGTAAGTTATATATATATTATATATAAGTTATATATACTATATATAACTTATAACATATTAAATAAAAATATTGATAAAAGTTTTGTTTTTTTCCTACAATTAATATGTTTATTTCCTGAATTCCCTTTTTTTTTTGATCTCACATTGACCTCTGTACACTCTCACAGGATGCCATGATCCATTTGATGAAAATCTCTCGCATAATCCGGACAGCTCGTGGTAATGCACTACTGGTTGGAGTCGGGGGTTCTGGGAAACAGAGTCTCACCCGACTTTCATCCTTTATTGCTGGATACCAGAGCTTTCAGATTACACTGACACGGTGAGAAAATTGTAATTGTTCTTAAATTTGATGGTTTGATTTCTCATTTTTGTCATAAGGGCCTTTCACACCCTGAAAAAACTGAGTATTTGTTTCATGTTTTACATTCTGTGGCCCCTATCACTGCATACTGTAGTTTTCATAGTTTTGGCAAGGTTTCTTAACCATGAGTAAAAATGGTGCAAACACTGCTTCTAATTTACAAGTGTGAAGTGTTCCTCTTCCTAGGGTAAAAAACAGAGTTTAGATTGACGATGACCTGGAGTAAAGCGAAGTGGGAAAGGTCAAATAGTATATAAGGACACAGTACTGTTCAGTAATTTCTATCAGTGATTTAAATTTAGTTCTGTGAATAATTTATTAAATGATAAAAAAATATGTAACATAATTTATTTTCTTACAGAACATACAATGTGAGTAATCTAATTGAGGACCTGAAAGCCCTCTACAGAATTGCAGGTTTGGAAGGGAAGGGTGTGACCTTTATCTTTACGGACAATGACATCAAAGATGAAGCTTTTCTGGAGTACATGAACAACGTTTTGGCATCGGGAGAAGTCTCAAACCTGTTTGCTCGAGACGAGGTGGATGAGATCACCCAAAGTCTTATTCCCGCCATGAAGAAAGATCTCCCACGCTGCCCGCCCACAATCGACAACCTCTACAACTACTTCCTGTCCAGGGTGCGCAGTAATCTTCATGTTGCTCTTTGCTTCTCTCCGGTGGGTGAGAAACTGCGCTCCCGTGCCCTGAAGTTCCCCGGGCTCATCTCGGGCTGTACTGTGGACTGGTTCCAGCGGTGGCCACGGGATGCTTTAGTAGCTGTGGCTCACCATTTCCTCTCCAACTATTCACTGCGTTGTTCAGACGAGGTGAAGAAAAGTGTGGTAGAAACTATGGGAACTTTCCAAGACATGGTGGCAGAGATCTGCACCGAGTATTTCCAGCGCTTCAGGCGTCAGACCTACGTGACACCTAAATCCTACTTGATGTTCATTAAAGGATACCAGATGATTTACTCCGAAAAAATTGATAATGTGGGGATGCTTGCAGAGCGAATGAACACAGGTTTGCGATTGCATCAGAATTTTAGATTTGTTGCTGTACTTTCCCATACAGAAAAAAACAATTATATAAAAATATTTCTAAAATATGGTTTAAAATATATTAATTTAAATATATTTTCTACTAATATATTTCTTCTTTTTTAATATATAAATTAAAATAATTTACAAATACATTTTGCCATCTATATACAGTAAAAGCAGTTTTCCCTCTGTATAAAAGCATTTAAAAATAGCTTTTGCACTCTATATATTTCAGTCCAAGAAAATGCATTTAAATTTCACATTTGAAGAAAAAATTCATTAGAAATATATTTGAAAATTTTTCGTTTACAGCATTTATTTAGCATGTAATTCAGATTCAAATATAAATCAGTTCTCAGCTTGGTGTCTTTGAGCTTCACTGTTTACAAAATACATTTCAAAGTACATAAATAAATAAAAAATATAAATAAATATAATAAATATAAAAAAACATTTTACTAATGACAAGGTCACATATTTGAAAATGACATAATCTAAACTCTTTCATCTCATTGCAGGTCTTGAGCGACTCATGGAGGCCGAACAGTCTGTTAATGAGCTTCGTGTGGAGCTGAGAGAGAAGGAGAAGGTGCTGGAGGTGGCTAACCAGAAAGCAGAAGAAGTTTTGCAGGAGGTCACGGCCAAGGCACAAGCTGCAGAAAAGGTGAAGGCTCAGGTCCAGAAGGTGAAAGACAAGGCCCAGGCGATTGTGGATGAGATAGAGGGGGACAAGAAGGTGGCTGAGTTCAAACTTGAGGCAGCCAAACCAGCATTAGAGGCAGCCGAGGCTGCACTAAAGGTAGATGTCTGAATGATGCTAAATCACCTCTAAAACATGATTGGTATTTCATGTTGACTTAAAGATCTTGAATTAAGTCTGCTTAAATCTTTGTACCATGTGTGCTTTCTAGACCATAAAGCCTGCTGACATCGCTACAGTGCGTAAACTGGGAAAGCCTCCACATCTGATCATGCGGATCATGGACTGCGTGCTGCTACTGTTCCAGCGACGGGTGGACGTGGTCACCATGGACCCCGAGAGACCCTGTGTAAAACCTTCATGGAGTGAAGCTCTTAAACTGATGAACAACTCTGCATTCCTCAGCATGCTGCTGAACTTCAACAAGGTCAGACAGCACTGTAAAACTAATCAAATCTTAATTTTATGTCTTTATTAAAGCGATTGATCTTATTGGATGAGCCATGGTAAAATAATCTTTACACTTTTTACAGTAAGAGTCAATTTTAAATGTTAAGTAATATTTCAAGATAAACACTTGACTGATAAAACTTAGGCTTACTTGATTATATAATTAATTTAAAAAAAAAGTACATATATATCAAATATGAACCATCAGGCTTTTGAGGAACACTTATTTGTGTATCCCTGGCTACGAATGGTCATTGTGTTGTATTGCATCAATAAAAGAATATGGTCATCAGCAAAAAACACATACACACATTTTTATATATTGATTGACTGATTGATTGTCAAAGCTTAAAAATAACTTCATTAACAACTTTTTAATAAAAATAATTTTTTCGTATGTTTCAGGGTTTATATTATATTCGAGATGAGCACTAATTATGAAAACTCTATTCTCATATTGCACTCATGTAACACTAGTAGTATCACTTCATCTCTCAGAGTTATTAATTCCATCTACTGTATATGGAGCTACATGAATCGTTTGTGACTGCCATTTGAACACTTCATATCTAGAAGTGGAAGTGGAAACCCCCATATATTTTTATTGTGCATTATTAATACAGACTTTCTGCTATGCACTCTATCAGTGACAGAGTGCCCTTTGGGATGTGGGTCAGTGGTTACTGGAGAATGCATCTGTTCAGACTATGTAAACAGGATTATAGTGTCCAAGTAACGATCCGAGTTTAGAGCAGCCTTAGGCCAGTATGACACAGAATATGCAGCCATCAAAGTCAAATAGTTAGCACAGTCACAGTGGAATCGACACTAGGACAGAAATAAAGCAGAGATTAAACTTAAATCTCTATCTGATCTTTAGATATACCCATTTCTTTGGGTCAAAGTGATTAGATTTTTAGTATTAATTCATCTTGATTACCAATGAAATTCTTTGTTGTGGTCTGTTTTAACAATGCAACAGCATCACATTTTCTTGATATTTTTGTTATCCTTTAAAGGACACTATTACGGAGGAGATGGTTGAACTGCTCTCTCCATATCTGTCGATGGAAGACTATAACCTAGAAACAGCTAAGAGGACCTGTGGTAATGTAGCCGGCCTCTGTTCCTGGACTGAAGCGATGGTGGAATTCTTCGGCATCAATAAAGAAGTGCTGCCTCTAAAGGTGATGTCATGATGTCTCACTAACCTTTTGCAGGATGTCCTTAAAGGAAATATTTAACCTAAAATTGAAAACTCTGCAAACTGTCAAAAAACAATAGAATAGCATTTATTTTATATATATATATATATATATATATATATATATAATTTTTAGAAAAATCTAAGTGTCTTTGCTCTCTTTTTTGATCAGTTTAGTGCATGCTTTCTGAGTAAATCTCCTAATCTCTTAAAAAATTTGTTAAGTCCCTTAATAAATTTATTTTCTTACTTTATGTGTGTATCACAGGCAAGCTTAAAACTTCAAGAAGCTCGTTTGACTGTAGCACAGGATGAGCTAGCAAGGGCTCAGGAACAACTGGACGCGAAGCAGAGAGAGCTGGATGAGGCTCAGGTGTGATATTTATGTGATATACTGTATAACAAAAAATTGGTTATATTTAAAAAAAAAAAAAAAAAAGTGTGACTTCTTCTGCAGATACGGGCAGAATTAATGAATTTATGAGTTTTAAGTATATAGTTAGCTCTAATGTTTTTTCTAATGGATTTGCATTTGTAATTTCAATTTTGTTTTCGCCCAAAATTTAAGTTTATTTGAATTTAAAAAGTTTTAAAATCACCGATGGATATTTTTGCACAGGCAATGTATGATGCTGCCATGAAGGAGAAGCAAGACCTGCTGGATGATGCTGAGGCATGCAAGAAGAAAATGTCCAATGCTGTGGCACTTATAGATGGACTTGGCGGAGAAAAGGTTTCAAATTTCCTTGCAGAATTTAGAATGGATTAAATGAGCTATACTACAGATGTTTGACTGCTAGCCTTGAAAACATCCAAAACGGTGCATCCGTGCATATGCTTATGTCCGCCTTAGATTCGCTGGACAGAGAGCAGTGCTCAGTTCGCAAGACAAATCAAAGATTTGGTGGGGGATGTTTTGCTAGCCACTGGATTTCTATCCTATGCCGGCCCTTTCAACCAGGAGTATCGCAGCCTTCTTTTGCAGCAGTGGAAGAAAGAGATGAATATCCGTCACATCCCTTACAGCGAGGTCATCCTGAGTCTTTTTCATTTAATATTTCAACAGCAACAACTTATTATTTCTACAAGCTTGTATTGTTTTTACAGTTCATGAATCTTATAAAACGGTTCTCATGATTTCCTGCACAGAACCTGAATTTGATCAGTATGCTGGTGGACAATGCAACTATAGGAGAATGGAACCTGCAGGGTCTCCCCAACGATGACCTGTCCATTCAGAACGGTATCATCGTAACAAAAGCTTCTCGTTACCCTCTGCTCATTGATCCTCAGGGCCAGGGCAAGATCTGGATCAAAAACCGTGAAATTAATAACGAGCTACAGGTACTGATCTGATAAGAGTTTCATCTAATTTTAAAGTTTGATTATGTTATCATTACCGTAATTATAGGTTTATCTGTTTTTTTGCCCCATCAGGTGACATCTCTAAACAACAAATATTTCCGAACTCACCTGGAAGACTGCCTGTCATTGGGCAAACCTTTGCTCTTAGAGGATGTTGGGGAAGAGCTTGATCCAGTGCTGGATAACATTCTGGAGAAGAACTTCATTAAGTCTGGAAAAACTTCTAAAGTCAGTCATGTGACTTCAAAAATAAATCTCAAACTTGTCTGGGCTTTAGTAGACCAAGCTAAGACATTTGCTCTCTTGTTAGGTAAAAGTCGGGGACAAAGAAGTGGATGTAATGGATTCGTTTACATTGTACATCACAACTAAACTAGCCAACCCTGCATACAGCCCAGAAATCAATGCTAAGACAGCAGTGGTGGATTTTACAGTTACCTTGAAGGGTTTGGAGGACCAGTTACTCGGCAGAGTCATTCTCATAGAGAAAAAGGCAAGTCTATTTTAGTATCATAATATACTATTATAGTTATTATTTTTGATTTGAATTAATTTTGTATTTTTCATTAAAATATTTGTCAAAGTTTTAGTCCTTTTATTGTCATTTTTTAATCAATTATTTTCCAATCAAGGAAATGGAGGCTGAACGTGTGAAGCTCTTGGAGGAAGTGACATCGAACAAGAGGAAGATGCAGGATTTGGAGAGCAATCTTCTGTACAAGTTAACCAGCATTCAGGGCTCTCTAGTGGAGGACGAATCTCTTATCGAGGTGCTCGGAGTCACCAAGACTATAGCACAGGAGGTACTTTCTTCAGTTACAGTCCTGCACTTTTAAGCGGATTTATAAAACTGACTTACAACTGTGTTTTGATGGCTAAAATGTCCTGCCATCCCCTAGGTAAGTCAAAAGCTAGCAGTTGCTGCGGAGACCGAAATTAACATCAACCATACTCGAGAAGAGTACCGTCCAGTGGCCACCAGGGGGAGCATCCTCTACTTTCTGATTGTGGAGATGAGCCTGGTCAATGTCATGTACCAAATTTCACTACGCCAGTTTTTGGGCATCTTTGACATGTCAATGGAGAAGTCGCCAAAGTCCCCTGTTACAGCTAAAAGACTAGACAACATCATGGAGTACCTCACATTTGAAGTGTTTCGCTATACTGCTCGGGGACTCTACGAAGATCACAAGTTCCTCTTCACACTGCTTTTGACATTGAAAATAGACCTACAGGCCAAAAACGTTTCCCACAGCGAGTTTCAGACCTTCATAAAAGGTTTGATCCAAGATGTTTTGCAGATAATGTTGTTCAGTTTGCTGTTTATATCACAATTAAATTCAACAGCATTTATTTTAGCTTCAATTTAATAGGACAACAGCACACAGAAGCTACAGTTGATGACCATTAAATGCATATTGATATCCCACAAAATTCCCTATAATACAATCCATTTAGGAACTTATTTCAGACCAAGTAATTATTTATTTTACGCTCTTTCAGGTGGAGCATCTCTGGACCTAAACTCTGTCGATCCCAAGCCAAGGCGCTGGATCCTGGACACAACGTGGCTAAACTTAGTGCAGTTGTCCAGCCTGCCTCCCTTCACTGCTCTCCTAACCCAGGTGGCCCGCAATGACCGTGCCTGGAAGAGCTGGTTTGATGAAGCCACTCCGGAGGAGACTCCTCTTCCTGATGGTTATGAGAGCCATCTGGATGCGTTCCGCAAACTGCTGCTGATACGAAGCTGGTGTCCTGACCGCACTATTGCACAGGTGCCGGAAAACCTTTTGTCTGGGTTTAAATACTTTCTTAAGATACAGCCCAATGTTATTTTAGTGACATTACTGTATCTTGAGAAATATCTTTTATGAATATTGATTTTTGTTTTTCAATTTTTAATTTTACTTTTTGTTTGAAAGTTGTAAATTTTGCTTCTGTCTTTTTTATTAGTTTTTGTTCTCTGAAATGTCTTGTTTTCATTGATTTTTATTTCAGTTTTAGTTTATTTTTGTTCAGTAGTTTTACATTTTTATATTCTATTTCATTACTGTTAACATTAGTTTATCTGTTAAAAGTAATTTATTTAAAACAATTTTTTGTAGTTTTACTTTTAGGTAGTAATAATAATAACACTGATGCAAAGTCAAATATAAAGGTTGTACAGAGGTTGATTCAACATTGCTTTGTTATAGAAAAAAAAATATCTTTAGACAAATAACTTCATATAAACTTCACCTTTTGAAGGTACTTTTTTTTATAATGAGTCCCTTCTGACCTTTACAATATAGCAGATAAATGTTCGTATTTTGTATTCATAATATGTTGGATTATGAAAAAACCCAAACTTGTCTGATATCCAAACCTGCTCTTTTGTGAGCCCTTAGAAGCAGCTAAGTAAGCTTATTTCCCTTTCAAGACCTTCCAGTCTATTAAAAGATCCTGTGAAATGAGTTTGAACAGCTGATCGGCCACCCAAGCTCCTGATTGTCACTTAACATTCATAATCAAACCTGCCTGTTATGCCGTTTAATGATCATGTGGTCACAAAACCTCTTAAGAACACATACCCAGGTCACTTTCATGCCAAAATTAATAGCAAAAAAAACCCCCAAAAAATCATTTATACTTTGCATATAAATTAGTTATTTATGAAGTTATAAGTTGCCCTTGATGCTGGTATATCCAGCATCTCTGTGGCTCTATATAGGACAAGCAGTTTGGAAAATTGATTGATTGATTTTTAGCTTTGTTAGTAGATTGTCCATAGTAAGAGTAGAAGGACTGAGGATGCCCCTGGCCATGGTCATTTATAATTTGACACCACAGGGCTGTAATATGGTCATGGGTAGGCACATGTTATTCATTTACTGGTCAGTGGAGTACAATCACCTTATTTAGGCATAGATCATCATTCTTTTAGACTGACTGAGAACGTGAAAATTTGAAAACTTGAAAATTTCCTGCCAAATACTAACATGTTGCATTTTAATATTTCCTTTACATAAAGAGACATTGTTGATCCAACCACTTTGCTCCTAAAATGAGTTAGGGGTTAATGACATACTGTAGCTTTCCCAGTACACCTGTTCACCCCCTGTCACTCAATGGACTATGTGAGATAATATTTTAATGGCAGCACTCAC
>JAUMHE010000082.1:14311652-14327512 GCA_032359235.1 Enteromius mattozi
ATAAATACTTAGCGGGTTTTTTTTTTTTTTGGAAATAGAGATGCTTCTGCTTGAAGCTGCTGCGGGAATAGAGACGCTTCAGACGGGACGGGGCAGAGAATCAGTAAAAAAGTTCTGGTCAGTATAAAATATTTGTTAATTTTTTTTTTTTTTTTTTTTTTTTGTGAATACAGACTTTTTACTACCCAGTAGTGTCTTATAAAACTTCTTTATAAATTTTATAAAGTCTTAATTCCGCTGGTATTTTCCCCATTTGTTAAAATCTTTTATAATCTAAACAGACTGAAGCACAGCAAATGACATAATATAAAAAAAGATAACAGTCTGCCTGATTCAGAATTTTGGGTGTAATTCTTTACAATGAATTCGTCTTTAATATCAGTAAAAAAATAAACAAAAATTTACAGAAGCACATCCTGTCACAATCTGTCGTTGAAGACTGTCTTTGTTTGCAAAATCATGATATATGTATTATGTTTTTGGTAGGTTCTCTTCACACCATTGCCGGTTGTGCATGTGTATGCTGTGAGCAGCACCACAGAAACCAAGAAGCCTCCCATTAATCTCTACTCCTGCCCAGTGTACAAGAAACCAAGAAGAACTGACCTGACATACATCTTTTCACTGTTGCTCCGGAGCAGCCAGAACCCAGACCACTGGACGCTGAGGGGAGTCGCTTTGCTCTGTGACTGTAAATAAACTCATAATGTAGTCCAGAGCTATTTTCACTCAAGAAGCTTTTTTTTAAAAAAAGAAAAAAAAAGAAATATATTCAAATCAAAACAGGAACTGTTTATTTTACTGAGTCTCCTGTTCAAGAGTGAGAAATTATTTCTTTGTTGGAACCTTAATTTTTTCTCAATTTATTATCAATAATATGACTATTCTCGTATTTATGACTATTTGTAATGTACTGACACTTTTGTTTTAGCTCTTGACTAATTTTGCCATTCTGCTTTAGAGTATTGAAATTATATGCACACCTGAATTTTCACATAAGATGGACTGGATTTTATTGTGAATTTTTTCCCCCTTGTTTGAAAGCACGAATAAATACTTTTAAATATAAACAATGATTTGCACAAACATGCTGCTGAATGTAGCCGTTTTCCTTGAACTATTCAGAAATGCCCCTATAGTAGTCTGTCTGGGATTGCTATTTTTGTTAATTCACATTATAGCTCTTGTGTCTATGAAGGAAAATAATATGAAGAAGAAACATCATTGTTCCATTACAACTAGTGTTCTTGAGTGAAATGTTCTTTATTCACACATGCACTTTTCAAGCATATCATAAAGTTCAAAGTGTGATTAGAACAGTGTAAAGACAATCTCATGGTGCTAGTCCATGCTTTTTGTCATCATTACAACAATGATGTTGGTGATGATTTTTCTCCATTCCCAATAAAAAAAGTTTGGAAAACTGCAGAGTAGGAAATAAAAAAGTGCCATACAGCAACTTTATTTTACTACTGTGATCCTTAAAAATCAGACTGATTTCAAAGCTCTTATAATCTTATCTTGATTACTAATGCATTTTTTCCAGAAACTCTTCAGAAACCAGCTGATTGAGTTAATACGTTTATTTAAAAATACTACAACTGAATGGTGACGTTTCATCACCAAGGTTAGACTGCAAAAGTTGTTTTTCAGAGTTTACACAGAAAGGCACAGAAAATATTGTTTATAAATGACTTGCACAGTTAGTTATATTCCAAAAACCACTACAACATCTAAAACGAAAAATTTAATTCATCCACAGTTGACATGCTGGATGTCAGTTGACACCAGAATATGTTTAAAGTTCTCTGGAGAAAGTCTAAAATCTTCTTCTCGGTGAATTCTTTGTATATTCAGCTATTCAAAGAAATTTCTTCAAAATATTTTTATACACACCTAACACATAATGTCAATCCATAAAAGGTGCACTCAGTCAAAAAAAAAAACCCTGAAGAATGAATAGAGGCATCAGTGTTTTACAAAATCTGTTTTATTCTACATGAAGTGGATCTATATCCTACCTTGATTTTTCATGATGCTGCATCCACTCCCATAGGTGGCAGTATAAAGGCAAAGAAAATCACTGAGTGCACCAACTTTTTAGCTGAATTTAAATTAGAAACCATAGCCTAGTCATCTCAGTACATTAGTTTAACATTTATAACCCTTCGTAGTCCATAAGAGATGTAAACAAGAAAAAAAAAACTACGGATATTGTTTGTAATGTACAACTTCCTTAATTCGTTCATTCAGTTGTCGTTAGAACCATCCACTTATCCACACACTTAGAAGAAAGATCTCTTATCTTCCCAATCTTTGCACCTTCAAGTTCTCCATAATTGAATTCATATCTGTACATGAGTCTTTCCCAAATGTGACTGTCAAGACTTGCCGCTTAAGAAAGCTGCTTCATATCATACATCGGCACTTCTGATTCCTCGCCCTTGCCCTCGTCTGGACCTTCTTGTTTCTCCGTTGGCTCTGTGTAGGCCACACCAGGGCTGGACTTGCGACCCTTCGGTGGTGGGATGGGGGCCGTTCCTTCCGTGGTCCCTTCTGCTCCTTCCTGACCTTCAGCCACCGTCCTTTCCTTCTTCAGGTTGAGTTTTGCTGGCACGGTTTTTGTGATTGTTTCCTTGAAACGCTCGCCAGACTGTTTCAGACGTTCCCCGGACTGGCGGATTTTCTCACGTCGCTCGGCTGTTACTATGCGCTCACCTAGCTTGTTGACCTTGGTGCCCAGATTCTCTTTGGTCTTAGTCATGTTCTCACGAGAGAAGGTCTGCTTCAGGCTTTCGATGCGCTTCAGGCCGGTCTTCTTTAGTTTGGCAGCAGTAGACGAGTCTGCCTCCTCAACGACCATGTATTCCTCATCCGAGTCTGGAAGTGGGGCCTCTGGGGCATCAGGGTCTAAGGAGGCGTCTCCACCCGTTGCTCCCTTCAGAGATGTTTTGGAAGCAGCTACAGCTGGAACCTCCTGATCTCCCTGTGGGAAGAGAATAAATGTACCATATATTTACCATACGTTTACCATGTATTGCAAAGCTAAGACCACTTAATTCAAATGGTATTAGGTTACTTAGACAAAAAATGCACATATCAAACACCTCTCCATGAGAGTAGTTTATTCATCTGCAGTTTGTAAAATGTTATAAGTATAATGTGACTGGTTACTCACCAATTAAATGTGAAGGTTATACAGTGATTTGAGTGTAAATTATTTTAGAATTGTAATTGAAGCTTATTCTCTTAAAGCTTCCGCTGAGACAAAATAGTCCATTAAACGTACAAAACAATCGTTTGAGCTCCAAGATGGACACTATGACAATATTACAGTGAAATTAAAACTGAAGTCCTCTGAGGTTATTTTCACTACCATCGACAACTGAGACGTAAGATATCGCCTATTGCGTTTGAATGAAAGAAGAGCGGAAGTCCGGTGCGGAGTGATACGCGACACGAAAGTAACGCCAGCGTTACCCGATTAGGCGGGATATCAGCCTGCCAATCAGAATCAAGTATTCAAAAAGAAAGCCATTTAAAAACTTGCCGACATTGAACTCCAGACGGCTAAATGCTTTTACGTTTCCTGTTGGTCATTTGATATTTAAAAAAAAAAAAATATATATATTAGTTTTAAGCAAAATCAAAAAAAAAAACAGGCAATATCTAAATTGCAGAAGACTAAACTGTTAATGAATACAGCATTGTGAATCTGCATCCATCGGATCGCTCAGTGGTTTGCAAATAATGATAAGGTAGGTTTATAAATGGGTTTAGATTAAATTAATATTGTGTTGTTATATAAACCTAGTAGCTCGGTATAGCCTATAAAAAGGCTAATAAGTGAATCAGGTCACATGACTCACGCGGCCATGAACTTTACAACTTATGATAAATAGTCGCAGTGCTTTGAACAAAATGCATGTTTTATATAAGTAAAATACTACTGATAACAAACGGCCAGTATTCAAAAAGACTCAACAGCTTTTCTAACCATCACTCTGTCAGACGAGATAGCACTATATTAGGACATGAAGCTTCAGTGCAGCTCTCAGAATAACCCTGAACAAATCTGTCAGCTGTTCTCCTCACGGTACAAGAGACCATCAAACCCATGGGCTCTAATTAAATATAAGAAGTAAAAAAATAATATGAGCTAATATGAGTATAAAAAATATGAGCTAATTTGAGTACACTAGTTGCCTATTAGTCTTCAAGAAAATGTCTATTTTATGGTAAATGAAGAACACTATCCCATTTCCTATGATAAATCTTCAGAAAATTAAGATAAATTCTGAACTAAAACACTGTAATTGTACATTTTTCATAATTATAAATCTGAAAACATTGTTATTTCAAACAATAGCGGATAACAATAACAGTATTTCCAGATTTAGCAATGAAACAATCCTCCATGATGTCATAATTCCGACTCGATCTTAATCTGATTCCAGAAATCTAGGCTCGTTTTAAACAACAGCTTATTCCAAATAAGGCTTCATAGTTCATTCTCTTATGCACTAAAGAGTGTATATTAATTCATTTTTACTCCTTCATGGATCACATTACATGGTTTATCTGCGTGTTACTCCAGACATCCTGCCACATATCAGATAAAATGGCTGCCAACCTAATCCTCCATTCTCAGTGGGGACTGGCAGAACATTCCTGCTATATTGCGTTTGGCTATAGGCCACATAACCTTCTAATGTACCAGGATTTATCTTGGATCATGCAAGACCTTGTATCTTGAAACAATCTGTCTGTCTTTGATAACCCCATTTGCTCAAGTTAAAATGTTGTAGGTCAAGCTCAGAGTTAAAAAAAAATCATCAATGCATGGAGTTTCAACCGTGAGTGAAGGAAAATGGTCCATTATTAAGGTGTGTTTCCAAAATTAGACCTGCTTGAGAGATGCAAACTTTATATGGAACCGAGAAAAACTCATTCCACAAGCTGAAATATTGTAGGACAAACTAAGAGTCAAAAAACAATTGATGCAAAGAGTTTCAACCACGAGCAAATGAAAAAGGTCCACTGTTCCAAAGTTAGACCTGCTTTAGAGATCCAAACTTCAAATGGAACCCAGAAAAATCGCTGCATGGAGTTTCAACTATGAGAAAAGGAAAAAGGTACGTTTCCAAAATTATACCTGCTGTAGAGATCCAACCCCAAAAATCCAGTCCAAAAGAAAACATTCGCATGCCACCAAAAGCAAGTCTTACCTGGTAGATGACGACACGGAACTTGTTCTTGTTCAGCAGCTCGACTTGGGTTTCCTCCACTTTCTTGACACGTATGTTCTGCTTCTCCACACGCACACGGACGTCCTTGACGTGGCAGCTGACCTTGCGTGTTTTCTCTAGAAGTTTCTCCACGGTGCTACTCGTCGCTGTGTGCTCCTTCGTCAACTTCACCACGTCCGCCTGGATGGCCTTCACTGTGTTCTCCAGCTCCAGCTGCCTCTCCTCCATGCGTTGCTGGCACGCCTGCACATTGTCTATGATCCCAGAAACCCTCTCCAACAAAGTGAAGATGTTCAGGGTGCTGGGCTCATCCGCCACACCTGCCAATCCCAGTTTGTCGGCCATGCTCGTCCTTGTAACCCAGTGAAGACCCTAGACTAGAACTGCCAAAGGTCTCAGGTCCAGCTTCGGTGGATTTCTGTTGGTGCACAAGGGGGTGTTGGGTTATGGGGTGGGTTGCTGGATCGCGGGGCCGTGGTGGGCCCTGGAAGAAGACGCTTGGATGAGACGAACTCGCCCTCTGACTGGAGCTTCATGGACGTTCTGGAGAATATAGAAGCTCCACCCTTCCTGTATATAGGGAACACAAGGTTCAAAGGCCAGACACACAGGGAACGACTGGAAACGAGGGCAGAGGGGTTGGAAGGAGGCACCAAACCAACTCACCATGAATTCAGCGTTATAAATATCCACAGTAAGGTGACACCTTGTCATTTTTAGAAGATGCGTGTGCAGCTGAGATAATGGAAACCCCCTTCGTTCTTATTTATTTTACAAAGAGCTATGTTTTCTTAAAGAAAAACTTATGGCTTGGACATATTTGGTTAAAAAGAATAGCACAAACAATACCAAGATGTCATCATCGATAGTCACCTGATTGCCTACCTTTAGAGAAAAGGTTTCAGCTTTACTGTTACCAAGTTTGGAAAATTAACAACCGAGGAACCAATTGCTTCTAACCATGTCCACAATGCTAAGATCAAACTCAAGGATGATTTTGACATCTACGTTGCGACCTGGGGAAGATGATCCACCTTAAGTTGGACTGTCCAAACCCGTGAAATGATGCCACCAGCTGCAGTCTATTCTTAAACCCCGAGCCGTCTATAATTACTCATCACTCATGTCATAGCTGAGCGAGGCTTACTTAATTCTCCAGAACTCTTCATTCAGCTGATACTCAACACCACTTTCCTACACACCAAATCTCACGTGAGCAAACAGTCAAACTTTTGTGGTCAGATCCTTTTTCTGTAAATAGCTGCTTCTCAATGCAATCTGTCATTTTAGAATCTGAGAGCATAAGATGTCACTCTTAAAGGGATAGTTCATACAAAATTCATTCACATACTCAAGTCATTGCAAACCTTTATGGCTTGCTTTCTTCTGTGGAACTTATTTTGTCTTTAAAGTTGGCATTTTTCAAAATATCTTCTTCGTTTTCCACAGATAATATGTCATACAGTATTGGAACCACATTAAATTATCCCTTTAAGATGTTTTGTGAAACTGTAACATCATCCAAACTGGTTCAAACTTGATGTCTTGGAGTATGATGCTAATGATTTAAACATGTCCAAAGTACTTGAACTGGATTCTTAAAATTAGATTACTCTGAGAGATTGTATTACTTAGGACAAGCCATATCTGAGTTACTCGAGGTTTAACAACTAACATTACACTGTGTGTATGTGTACAGGCAACGAAAATATCTAAGACTGAGAATTAAATTTTATTAAATCTACAGCACTGGACACAGTTTCACAGGTCATGCGATATGCAGTTCATAGAATTAAATTAATGTCAATAATGTTCGTTTCAACATTAACAACACCGATAACATTAGAACATAAAAACTACAAACATTTCAACATTGATAAGATTAGCTAGTCAAACACATTGCATTTCATTCTCTGGAATTCCCTTCAAAAGAAACTGTAAACGTCATCACTTCGGCAAACTTGTTCATGTCCAATTAAATTTGGTGTTTAGCTATGTTTGATTTGAGGAAATAAAAATCAAATCAAATTGGGCAGTTAAAGACAGTCCAGAGTTAATATTTTCAGTAAAGAAGCACATTCCATGGAAATAGAGGACGTCTGTTTTTGTGGTACAGTTTGTGTGCCGAGAGTTACATTTAACAATACGTGAAAAAACCTGGTACCACCATCTAAAGAAAAAAAATAAAAATAAAAACAAAAAACTCGACAAAAAAGAGCTGGCTTTTATCATTCATTTGACAGTGTTTGCCACTGACATCAAGTACCTAAAATGTCCTGAAAACAAAAAACAATAAGGCACCATCCAATAAAATAATAAAATAAAATTTAAATTGATAATAACCTTATTGTCCAGAGTCAAGAAAGCACAAAACAAAAAAGCACATTAAAACTGTAATCCACTCGGTACAAAAAGTATAAAAAAAATAAAATAAAAACAAGCTACATCATCCTTGCAGAGTTGTTTGATGAAAAGTTCTGCTTTTGCCGTCTTCCACGATTGTTTTTAGGACATTTCCTTGAGAAAGAAAAAAAAACCAAGTTTTATTAAATTTTATTATACACAAATATATATATAATTTATATATGTATAAATAAACTATAAATTTATACATACACACTATATATATATATATATATATATATATATATAGACACACACACACACACATTTCTATATTATATTAAAGATATTTATATTATAAATATATACATTTTCACATATTACACATATAATTTCTATATTTTAACTATATATATATATATATATATATATATACACTTTTAATAAATGGAGTGCAATTACAAGAATTTTGTGCAAATATCATTTTTTTGCTTTAATGAAGAAAGTGCATTAATCTTATGCATGCTTTCAAAAGATGCTAAAGTAATTTTTAGTAATTTTTCAGTAATATTCCTCCAGCTCTTACCTGGTAATACACATGACGACTGCCACAATAATGGCGATCTGCACGGCTCCAATGATAGCAGCTATGAGCACATAATGAAGTTTCTGACCGCTGGGTACCACATACAGGATGTTAAAGTCAGCGATCTCTTCACACTGTGTTCCCGTGTAACCTGAGTCACAACTGTGGAAAAACAAGAAACCATCTGAAACTCGTTTCCCAACAAATGTTCTTTTTTAATGAACACCTGAAAGGATGCACACAGATCCGTGCAACCAAACACCAGACGCTCACCGGCAGGAGGCGATGCCGTAATTAAATTCACACTGCCCGTGAACGCAGAAGTTGGCGTAGTCATCTGTGCAGGGAACGGGCATCCAGCCGTATCCTTTTCCTTCACCGGCTTTTGCTGGGTCTGAAAATAATCAATGCAAACTTCATTGCAGATTAAGCTCCTATATAGCTTTGTTTTTAAAAACTTTTCACCCTGAAATATTTCACATTCTGGAAATGATTAAAAGAGGGAGATTATTAATAATGCACTTACCAATCAATTCTGGCTTGTAGGGAAGCCCAGCTTCAGTTTTCTTAGCTTTGTCTTTATCTAAATGATAAAAAAACAACAACAACACTGATTAGCCTTGGTAGACATCTACTATTCAAAATCGGTTATAAAAATGGACTATTTTGCTTTATTTGCAATGCTGTGACTGTGACAGGATCTGACCTGGACATCTCCCTAAATGTTTGACATCAATCTGTTCCTGTTTCATACAGGACGCCTCTCGCACCAGGCAGGGGTTATAGTAGGAGTTTCCGTCTGTGCCACACACTGGATTCTCATTGTGCCCACTGCAGTCGATTTTACACGAACAGCTGCAACATTACAAACATTTTTTACACATTTAAGGCTGTGAGTCTCAACTGTGCTATGTATTATTCAAAGGCCAAACATTTCGCTGGTACTTGAACTGTAACAAATGTTTTCAATAAAGCCCTGAATGTACCAAAAAGGAAGCTTCTTTCAGCCACAGTGTAAAAAAAAAGATATATTATATATATATATATAAAAAGATAATTATCTCACAATTCTGTTTTTTGTTCTTTCAAGTTTAAATCTCAAAATTGGGAGATACGAACTCACAATTGTCAAAAAAAGTCATAATAACAGTTTTTTGGTTTTCTGAATAGTGATATTTAAAATAAAAATGTAGAGAAATAAGTCTGAATTACAAGATTTTAAATGTAAATCTGACCATTCAATCATTACTAAATCAATGGCCGGCCCCTGTTAGAGCTGTCCTGTGTAATTGTCTCCCCCTGCTGGCTCATCTACTGTAACTAATTAGCTGTGAGTGTCTGAGAGCTGACGTCGGATTCTTTTTCCCTGGGCTCCTGAATCTCATGTCCTTGGAAGCTACAGCTCTTCCTGGAGTTAGTCCACACTGTTCATTAGCGCTTGGCAAGAAAATGCAAAAGTAACATGAACCAGGCAGAAAAACTTTTGATACAAAAAAGTTGCGCTGCGCTTCCCTGTCTCGCGGGAGTAATGTTATTTTCCGGGCTTTGATAGAACTGAATTCTTTCCAGCTTTATTCACAACGGCAGTTGTTTCCAATGTTGTAAATAAATAAATAAACAACACTCTTTCATTACTTTAAAAAGCTGGCACGAAAAAGCACGAGATTTATTCATTATCAACCCCTGGATACTCTCATAAATCAGACGACATAAGCATAATGATAAAGGAATGAATGCAGCACGTACGAGTCTTCATCTTCTGCGTCTTCATCACATTCAGCGCCGTACTTGCAGTTGCTGCATTTTGTGATTTTCTTGCCTGAATCTATGCCTGATCCGTCATATTCTATAACACAGTGAGAACACAAGTTAAATCAAGGTTATTTATAAAATTACATTTTATTAAAGCATTTTCATTAGCACCGAGGAACACTCTGAATATCTATTGCTGCCTTATTTATATGAAATACTTTAACTGTTTTCCTCCTGTTTGTCCTTCACAGTTGTCCATTTGATTATAAATATTAAAAAAACGATTAATTGCGATTAATCACAAGTTTTTGTTTACATAATATATATGTGTACGATGTATATTTATTATGTATATAAAAATACACACACATACAAAAAAAGTTTTTATATTAAATATTCATATCCAATATAAATGATATGAATACATGAAAATTTTTCAAAAATATATACAGTGTGTGAATGTATTTATTTATACATAATAAATATAAACAGAGCACATTATGTAAACAAAAACTTATTTTGGGTGTGATTAATCGCTATTAATCTTTTGACAGCACTAACTATAAATGATCAAATTTAGCAGATTTTTTAATTAGAGGCACTTTGAAATACTTGAAATATAAAATATATGAAATTCAAAATTATAGAACCTTTTATGTAATAAAGACTTTCAGTAATAGTTTTCTTAAAAAGCTTGGCATGATTATAGAAATATTAATGCAAAATTAAAATAAATCTTTTTGTTATACAAACACCGCACAGAAAAACAAGTTCTTTGAGGAAATTCTATTTTAACAATATACATTTATTTGTATATTTAATAAATATTTTAATATACTTTTTAAATTTACTGTACATTATATTATTACTATTATTATAAATATCTTAATTTTTTCCATTATCTATCTTTATTATTTTTAATACAGTAAAATAGAGAAATTCTGGCACAAACAATTAGAAATTAGACAAAAAGTTAAATTCCATTATAATTTATATATATATAAAAAGAATGATGAAACACACTCAGTGGCAGAGCATAGATTTCAGAAGTGGCCACTGAGCGAGTACATACTCAGCAGCACTTGAGTTGTGTTCCTGCAGTGGTCTGTAATTTGCTGTAATGACAGCTTTAGAGCGGCCTTCATCTTTAAACCCGCACTAGGGGAGGTTCAAACCCAGCGCAGAGCTGGGTCACTCTTTTATCACACAACTGGCAACTTCAGCATGATGGGGCTAAAAATAACCTCAGATGGCATGTTTTGGCTGATCTACAGCGCTCCGGAGTGATGGGAGGTGACCCGTTTCTGGGATAATTTGAAGTCTGTAGGTCAAAATCTTAGAAATGACCACTTTTCAATTTCCTGGATATTATCCGTTGCTGCTTTATGGTCAGAAAAAAAAAAATATTAGGAAAAGAAAACAAACCTCCATCTCCAGATCCCGAGCTGCTATCTGGAACAAGAAACAAGTAGGACTAATTATAACTTTCCATTTATAAATATATCAATATATGTCTAGAGTTCATACAGCGGTAGCAGCAATGCATAGTCCTTGTGTTATGTATTATTAACAAGCATATCAAATTCTTATGAGCCATGGCATGTAATTTGTGGATGAAAAGTAATCATAAGATTAATTAGCGCTAAAAATAAAGGCTGTCATGTATCAGATCACACTGCTCATTAGAGTCTGTAATATAAAGCCTCTGCATATACACCGGAGGTTAAAACAGCATTTCTGGAAAAATTGTTCATCTTAATGTCTCTTGATGACAGTTTTGTCACCAGTGGTCTGTTAGAGGCTCATCAAAAATGCAGTCTGAATAAAAACCAGTCAAATTAACATTATTTGAATAATATTGATAATGTGCATCAGTCACATTAAAAAAAAATATATATATAAAAATTTATTTTATTTTTTATTTAATGTATAAAATGCAATGTGGGTCCAACATTATGGACAATGTCACTGAAAAATGACAGAAAAGTCCCTGAAATTCATAAAGTTGGATAAAAAAAAAAATCTGTATAGGATGCTGTCAACGATTAATCGCATCCAAAATAAAAGTTGTTTACATAATATGTGTATGTACTGTGTATATTTATTATGTATATTTAAATACAAACACATGCATGTATATATTTAATAAAAAATTTGTTTATATATGAAATATATTTATATAGAATATAAAATATAATAATATAAATATATATGGGTCAAAGACGAAAAAGGGTTTAACAATTAAAATAATAAGTGTAATACTGTTTTAAATAGTTTTTGTTCCCTCCCCCAAAAGTTTTCTGTTTAAATTAATTGCAATTTTGTTTTTGGTTCTCTGAGCATTTTCCCTGATTTACTACATTTACCAACTAAAATGTCATTTGGTGCAACAATCGTCATACTTACAACAAAAATCAATTTATGACATTTAAAAAAAATTTTTTTAAATTTAATTCATTTAAATATGCCACTATCCTAGGTTTCACCCATTTGTTTTTTTTACTCATTTAAAACACAATTACATTTTATATGCTTTCTTACTCTTTTGATATGTACAAGTCAAAATAAGCATGTAATTTGAATTTCTACGTAAATATTGTGATACTCTGAATGACAATGTAACATTACTTCAATCAAATTTTGATATTTTATTCTCCAAAAACTTATTTGAAACCTTAAAAGTAGACACTTTACTTGCATTAAATTTGCTTTCTGTAGAAATAAAATCACTTATGTGATCTTCAACGTTCAACGACCCATATACATGTAAATATTTTCAAAAGAGTGCTGTGTGTTTTTACATATACACATAATAAATAGTGCACGGTACACACGCATATATTATCTAAACAACAACTTTGTTTTGGAATGTGATCAATTGTGATTCATTTGGCAGCACTACTTTTTTTTTTTTTAAATACCAGCCACCCCAAAATATCCCCATGTCAGAAATGTTGATTGCTGCAGCATCTTAAAAGAATGCTTGAGACTTGTTCTATTAAAACACACACAGTCAGTGTAATCTGAACTAAGGCAGAAGATGTCAGGTTTTCATTTCAGGAAGTGGAGGAGACGCTCTGGACTCACCAGGATAGCAGGGGCCCTCAGAGGCCAGAAAGATGGGTCTCTGCTGGGTACAGGCTGCTTGTTTCAGATAGCAGTCGTTCTGATAGGTGTCTCCGTTTGTACCGCATACAGGGACGTAGTTCTTAGAGCACTGCGGCAAACACAATACATGTGAGAGGATTCAGATACTGCGAGGAAATTGGTGGTTTTGAATGCAGTATTGAGTTCAGCCACTTAGGATTTTTCACTTAAATATGTTTGAAATGGCTTAATGATCGATGACTGGGGAAAATAATGCAGGTAAATGCTAAGCATTGATTCAGCGTTATAATTTGAGTGCTTTCCTGAAGGCCAGTCACAGAATATCCCAGTGTTCGATTATTATTTTTTAGAAGATCGAGAGTGTACAGAAGCCATCAAACCAGCAAGAAGTCATGATAGGTTGTGAATTAAAAGAATAGTTCACCTAAACACGAACATTTACAGAGAACGGACTCAACTTGAGGATATCATAGATGTAGGTGAATTTGTGTCTTCATCAGATTTGGAAAATGTAGCATTACTTGCTCTGCAGTGAATGGGTGCCGTCATAATAAGAGTCCAAACAGCTGATAAAAACATCACAATAATCCACAAGCAATCGACACCACTCCAGTCCATCAGTTAATGTCTTGTGAAGTGAAAAGCTGAGTGTTTGTAAAAACAAATCTATCATTAATAGGTTTTCAGTCACTTCTGTCCATAATCAATAAAAGTGCTTCCTCCATTAAAAAAAAAAAATACATCCACAGTTTTTCTCTCACACAAAAATAAAAAAAATTGTTTTGGACTGTTTTTGCTTGTAAAATGAACTGTGCATATTTCTCTCTTGATTAAAATGAGAATTTTTCACTGAAAAAAAAAACTATATTTTGGAGAGAGGGCTATTTTCTAAATGAAGAATTTATTTCTTACAAACACACAGCTTTTTACTTCGCAAAGCAATAACCGATGGACTGGAGTAATGTGGATTAATTGTATGTTATTGTGATCAGCTGTTTGGACTCTCATTCTGACGGCACCCATTCACTGAAGTAATGTAATACTAAGTTCTTCCAAATCTCATGAAGAAACAAACTCACCTGCATCTCACAAGGCCTGGGTGTGAGCAGTTTCAGCAATTTTTCTGAAGGATTGGTTTCATAATAACAATCAACAGCATTACAAAGTAATAAATAAAAGATATAAAATGTGTACCTGAAACTCGCATGCACATTTGATGTCAGCGCCGTTGTTTTGGCAGATGCCATTGTAACGGCACGTGGTGGAGTCACACACTCGCAGGTCGCTCTTCTTCTCTGACAGATCTGACAATAAGACATAACAGAGACTGATTAAACAACAAAGATTGACAAACTGATCACTTTGCAAGCTATGAAACAATTTTTACTTGTATGCTTGTTTCTTTTAAGAATTATTGTGAAACAAAAACTTATGAAAGCCCTTCCATGCCACAGAATAAAAAAATAAAGGTAAAAAAATACAAATGATTTTACTTAACACTTTAAACGTATGTTTTATCTCGCCTCTTCAAGACTGAACTGCCACTGGTGGCCCCTCAAAATACTACAAGTTCAGGTGGCCAACAAATGTCTGTTTAATGAGTCTAAATGTGGTTATGTTGTGTTAACGAGGGTCCATATGAATGCTCACCCATATACCATAAACCAGCCTTCTATATCTGGAACCAGGAAGTTAATTTAAAGCTAAAATTCTAGTCCAGAATCAGCTTTATCCACTCATTATCAAAGCTGTGAAACACACTGATCTGAAATCAGACTGAAGCCCAGGAAGCAGCTGTACAGAGCATGTGTCCAACAGCTGTCAACAGTCAACTGTCATTCATATTTCAGACCACTAGCTGAGTATGAAGCCTATTAACAGAAATTAAATGAGGCCAGCTCCTCCATCTGACACACAGCTGGGACTGACAAACCTTTTAAGACCGGGTTCAAGAAATTGTTCAACCAAAAATGAAGTGTCTTTCATTATTTATTTATCCTCATGTTGTTCTAAACCTGTATGACTTTATTTCTGCTGTGGAACGTAAAAGAAGATATTTTGAAAAATGTCTCTGTGTTTTGGACCCCACTGACAAAGATGTGCTCCTCAGAAAAAAAAGACATACAGGTTTGGAACCACAATATAACCACTATATATATATATATATATATATATATATACACACACAGTACTGTGCAGAAGTCTTAGGTCACTAGTATTTTCAGCAACAAAAAATGTTTTTAAGTGGGTTATTTCTATCTTTTTTGGTAGCGTGTCAGTTGGAAATATCAGTATTGAATCCTGCAATAAATGCATTGATAATAATATGAAATGTTATGTGGGCAGCACATCAACATATTAGAATGACTTCTGAAATATTATGTGACACTGAAGATGAGTAATGATGCTGAAAATTCATCACATCATAGGAAAAAAATTACATTTTAGAATAGAAAACTTACTTTAAATTGTAATAATATCTCACATTATTACAGTATATTTAATCAAACAGATACAGCCTTTGTGAGCAGCTGACTTCTATTAACCCCAAATTTTGAAAAAGAGAAAGAAATAAAAATCCATCCATTTATCTAAATATTCAGAATTTTAAAATCTTATGGTCAGTGGCGGAGCTACAATTTGGGGAGTGGCCACTGCTATTTCAGGGGGTCCACGCACACACACACGCACTGTACTCATAAAGTTGAAATAATAAATTAAGGAATTTAAATGTTTGAACCTGAGCTGCCTCTTTGTGCTTCTTTATAAAGAAGTCTGATATCTCACCCTTTCTTTTCATGTTTAATTGACCCTGTGCAAAA
>JAUMHE010000082.1:14327612-14338281 GCA_032359235.1 Enteromius mattozi
TTTGTCTTGGATCTCAAAGCGTAACCTATTCAATCTAGCATCTGCATGCAAGCCTTCTGTCGCATGGCAAAATGTAACATTTCTTATACAAAATGTTAGAAGGGTCAGACAGCATTTTTCCTGACGGGCTCTGCAATATTTTCATATACACATATTGAAAACTTTGCTCAAGTTTATTGTGTAAACTATAATATAGACAGTGGCATAAAGTATGCAGGCAATGACATGAATCAAAGAAGAACGCTGGAAAATACGACAGAAATAAGATGCTTGTCTATAGCCTCCTGCAGTACAAGCCGCAGTTCAGCTGCCAGTGTGAAAGCACAATCGGCGCGCGCTGCTCCTGCTCTGCATACGCACCGCTTCCGCGCTGCTTACGCCCTGCTGACGCGTGCAGCGTGAAACCGGTGTTACTTTGAAAAAAGCTCTATGTGAATAAAGCACTTCAAAGCAAAAACAGCAGCCTTTGACAACAATTCTTGCTGTTATCATCAGGATATGAATGAAGTTTCACGTAGCCTAAATTAAGAACAAAGCACCCCAAAGCCGGTCATTGGTCATGCAAATGCAAGGTAACGGACTCCGTAACCCTCGTGTAAACGCAGGCAGATGAGACGAGGCGAAGGACAGCCCGTTAATGAGAAGCAGACACTTAAAGCCACTACAAACGTTTCCTGGCTCTCGGCCGAGTCGTGCGTGCGTTTGGAAAACTGCTCGAATGCTGCGGCCAAGTGTTTCTGGAGAAATGAAGTGTTCCTGATCAAACCGATGCACAGACTTCAGACAAGAGAAGTTCGGAGGAGCAGCAGTTTGAGAAGTTAATTAATCAGGCTGTTTAAATGAGTTGAGAGGT
Organism: Enteromius mattozi; assembly: GCA_032359235.1. Lineage (NCBI taxonomy): Eukaryota > Metazoa > Chordata > Actinopteri > Cypriniformes > Cyprinidae > Enteromius > Enteromius mattozi. Next base: position 14,328,466 of record JAUMHE010000082.1, read on the forward strand.
TAATCTGTGGAGGTGTTAAAGTGCTGTGATAAACGATGTGTTGGGTCTGGCACCTGTGGGAATAGACCCACTGATAATAAGAACACTGTCAGAGTGAGCTGGATTTCACAGTACAGCAACAAAAGTGAGAAAAGTTATCACAAGACGTTATATATAAACCCATACTTGCACATTTGATTAATAACAGTACATTAAGAAAAATGTTTTGTATTACAAGTCTTCTGAAATGTTATGATTAAATATGCAAATGCAAATATGCACTAATTTGCATACTTTCCAGAACACAAATCTGAACACTTGATAAAACTATAACGTTCTGTGTTTGTATGCATTACTGAAGCGGAGATTTCTGACTCAAAACAGGAGGGGGAAAAACATTTAAAAAAAAACAGGCCTTTCAAGTGTTTTTGGAAATTATTATTCCACATGGAGAGAAACTAAACAACCGGAGTGTTCTCCCAGTAACCAATTGTAATGCATTTCTCACTTATGTTCCCTTTTATGGGGCCCCTGCCTGCCTGACAGAAACAACACATCTTGCCTTGCACCCTTTGAGCACGCATAAAGACACATACAGATGCATTAATCAAGAAATATGATATAGGACATCCTTCATAAACACAAGAAGGTAGGACAATGTGACATCTGAGAGATAATATCAAATGGTAATATCATGATACTTTGATACATACCATGGTAATGAATGACTATATATAAGGATACGTAATGAAAATATATATAGGCTTAATGGTTCACTCAAAAATAAAACTTTTGTAATCATTTACTCACCCTCAAGTTTCTTCCAAACAGTTGCTGGTTGACTTCCATAATATGAAAGAAAAAAATACTATGCAAACCAATGGCTATCATTCATTTCATTCATTTCTTTATTTATAAAGCACTTTAGAACTGCACCAACAGACCAAAGTGCTGTACAATAAACAAAGCATCAACATACAAACCACAAAAATCAAAAATAAAACACAGGCTACCCCAACTCTTCGAAAGCTAATGACAAGAAATAATTTTTTACCCCAGATTTGAAGGCATTTATGGATGTAGACTCTCTAATCTCAGATGCAAAGCTATTCCGAACAATCATAAATTGTTTGGTTACCACCATGCATCAAAATATCTACTTTTGTGTTCAACAGAAGAAAGAAACTCATACAGGTTTGGAACTACTTGATGGTGAGTAAATTATGATGAATATTTTAATTTTTGGGGGGAAATACCCCTTTAAGTTACATACTGTAGCAGGCTGAGCAATATTTAAAGGGTTAGTTCACCCCAAAAATGAAAATTCTGTCATTAATTACTCACCCTCGTGTCGTTCCAAACCCATAAGACCTTTGTTCTTCTTTGGAACAAATTAAGATATTTTTGATGAAATCAGAGAGTCACCTGACCCTCTATAGACAGCAACACAACTGAAATGACCCATTTTGGGGTGAACTAACCCTTTAAGGATGTTGTGAAAAATGCTGTAAGAATGGCCATTATTTCAGATCAAGTTTTCAGTGTAAAAATACACCATTGCATTCTCTTTATATTCATGCTCTGCTTCATAACCTTCACACCAAACCTCATTCAACTCAAGTTCCTTCATGGGACGTTCCTTACACGTCCCTCATCTGAACTGACCCATTTCCAACTGCACATCTCCAAACAAACAGAGCGCAATGTGTGTGGGGCAGAGGGGAGACCCAGATCTCACACTGCGCAAAGATAATCAGAGCAGCGACGGAAATCAATGCCGCTTGAAAGATAAGGACATCAGTCCATTGCCTGTAGCCAAACAGCTCATCTGCTCAAGACCAGTCAATACTCATCTCCTCAATGGGTCAATAGACCCCGCAAAGTGTCTCTTATTAAAAAGGAGGAAGCTGTGAGGTTATAGCTCCACTTTGGGCCCTTGTTCCCATTTAAAGGATGTTTAAATTGCATCATATGCTAGCTGTTTTTCTCCTTCTACAGCAGCTTATAACGTTTCACACATTTAAAGATGTTTTTGAAAGAAGTTCAATGCAGGTATCATATAAATATGAGTCTAAAGGGAACTGTGCTGCTTTGGCCATGTTATGCAAATGCAACTTTAATAACCGTGCTAGACCGGCAACATGAACCAGCCTGAACCAGTATGGAAATTCAAGCATGACTTTTCAGCAGGGATTCTTCTGGAGTCCAGCGCTGCGAAAACAGCATAACAGCACAGCATGTGCAAGAGTCGGGTCAAAATATCATATTACATGCAATTATTGATTGCATACATATGTTAACACATTACATATTTTTAATATAATTATTACTTTTATTTAGCAAGGATGCACTGATTAAAAGTGACAGTAAATGTTACAAAAAAAACATTTTGTCAGATTAACGGATTAAATATATCCTAAAAAATATGAAAAATATATATGATGGTTTCCTGAAAATTTGAAGCAGCACGACTGTTTTCAACATGGATAATAATAAGAAATGTCTCTTGAGCAACAAAAGAATTGATATCAGATATTTGATATTGATACTAGATTGATTTCTGAAGGATCGTGTGACTCAGCTTTGCATCACAGGAAAAAAATTACACTTTAAAATATATTAAAATATAAAATTTTTACTTTAAATGAAAAAATATGAATAAAAATAAATAAATGCAATCGTAGTAAGCGAGAACAAGCAAGAACCCTTAAAAAGCAAACACACATACACACTGGACCACAAAACCAGTCATAATCTTTCCATTGATGTATGGTTTGTTAGGATAGGACAATATTTGACCGAGATACAACTATTTAAAAATCTGGAATCTGAGAGAAGGGAAACAAATCCAAATATTGAGAAAATTACATTTAAGGTTGTCCAAAATTAAGTTTTGACATGGTAAGAAATTTACCAAATTTCTTCTTGGAACATGATCTTTACTTAATATCCTAATGATTTTTCGCACAAAAGAAAAATCAATAATTTTGACCCATACAATGTTTTGTTAGCTGTTGCTACAAATATAGCTTGCTACTTGAGACTACACAACTTAACTAGCTACTCAAATTCAGCTTAAACGTGCTTAAAAACAATGAAGTAACCCAATCTCTCAGAGCATGCGCTCCAGGCTGTGGTTTAATTGTACAACTGTAACTGCTGCGAGGGACAAGAGCATTATACACATTTTCTCCATTCTGTAGAGCTTTTTTGCCTCCGGCATATTAGGGACACACACACAAAAAAAGACAATAGACTTACTAAGAAGCAGAGAAAGACTGTTAGAGCACAGAAATTGGGTAATGGGTATAGCTAAAGGACAGAGACACTTAAAGCTACTTCAAAGAAGCCAAATGTATATCATGACCTGGAACGCATTGCACTTTAGTCTGAGGGTCAGGGTGGTAAACATCCTAAAGAGAGTGGACGACTAGAGCTGTTGTTAATGAGTCCAAACCAGAATCCACTGCAGTCGACTTGTACTGTTATAATTAGATCAGTCGGGTCTTTGAGATCAAACAAGTGGTGATACGGATCTCTTAGTCTAATGCTGTAAGATCAAACATCCAAAGGTATGAAGCTATCAGCGATTACTGTGAAGGAGTACAGTGTTTGTGAAGTCTAGTGGTCAGGAACCACAGCCGCTTTGATCTGCAAGATGGTTAGTAACATTAATTTAAAGTTTGGCAGTGAAAATATATCTTCTAACATCTGCGGGGCAGTCGTGGCCTAACGGATAGAGAGTCGGACCTGTAACCCAAAGGTTGCGGGTTCGAGTCCCAGGTCCGGTAGGGATTGTAGATGGGGGGAGTGAACAACCAGCGCCCTCTCCACCTTCAATACCACGACTGAGGTGAGACCCTTGACCAACTGCCCTAGTATGGGATGTCACATGTCACGTCCTTTCCTTTCCCAACAAGTTATAGTCTTGTGGTAAAGAATGCCACAACTATATATACAACACCAGATCCATCAACTAGAGGTAGGAAGTATGGTTCTTCTGAAGTACGCAAGACAACACTGGCCATCAAAGTGATGGTGTAACTACAGATGTAGAAGGAAACAAAGGCCTACCAGCATGGTCCACTTGGCAGTGTCTGTGGGTGGGAGTAATTGTGGTTTACTGTGGGCAGGGCCACTTTGAAGGCACCATCTGTGAAGGGTTTCCTTAAAATAATTGCCTTTTAATTATACGCCGGTGTGCAACTGACAGAATCCACAAGCATGACATCAGAGATAAGCACTTTAGGACCAAAACACACCTTGGTATGGTATGACGCAAAATCTTACGACAAAAACAAGTAGGTTAATTATTAAGCTAAGTACATAGAATATCTTAAATTTGGAGCATTATTGGTTTGTTTTAAATGGTCAAATATTTTCTCATTCCAGCTTAATATGCAGAGACAATTATAAGTAAACCATTAATTTATTTTTTAAAACAGTTGTTGAAGCATTCTGACAAGCTCCACACGGCAAGACTGGTTAAACCAATGGTGTGAGTTTGAGGGCAGGGCTATGTGCTCTTCTGACCAATGGCAAACTGGCTCTTTAAACCAGCTGAACAGTTAAAGACATTTTCTGCTTCAATTCTAAGCATAGCACAATATTTTAGCATCTAAAGACTTTTTAATTCCAGCTTAATGTACAAAAACAAATCATTATATCTGCTACATTACACTTTTGAAAATAAAGGGAATCCATAGAAGAATGATTTTCCCTAACTTTGAAACAATACATTTTTTTAGTGTGAAGATTTTTATAAATCTAGAAAACATTTTTCCACTTATGACGTTACTTTGAATGTTAAAGGTTCTTCAAGGAACCACAGATAATATAAATAACTTTTATTTTAAAGAGTGTGGTGCTGCAGAAATGACACGGTTTGCCTACTAACTTTTTCAACTGAAATAAACATTTTCAGCTTAAATTCTAATAAGAATAGACCAATATTTATGTGTCTTAAACAGAAGCCACCAAGGACTTTCTAATCCCAGCTTAATATACAAAGAAAAAGTAAACCATCAGTTGACATTTTTGTTAAAGCATTCAGCCCCACATAGCAACACTGGCTCAGCCAATGGTGTGAGTTTGAGGGCGGGGCTATGTGGTAAGTCTGACCAATGACAGAAGGAGAGTGTTTGGAGATACCTAATTAATAACAATCATAATTTCTATGATTAGTAGCAAAGAAATTATACTTTTTGCCCTTTAAACCAGTTAAAGACTGTTAAAGCATATCTGCTTAAACACTTTCTGCTTAAATTCTAAGCATAGCACAATATTTCAGCGTCTAAAACAGAAAGGACTTTCTAATTCCAGCTTCCGACCAGCTCCACAAAGCAACACTGGCTCAACCAATGGTGCAAATCTGAGGGCGGGGCTATCTGTTCATCCTGACCAAAGGCAGAAAGGGGAGTGTATGGGACACCTTATTGAAACAATCCTCTTATTATTTCTGTGACTCTAAAAAGTTGTTTTTCTTTTGGAGGGATGCCATAAAAGCACCATTTTTGGTCCACTTTCAGTGAATACTTCTTAAAAGAACCATTTTTAGATTATTTTCATGATCTAAGGAACCATTTCCTCTATATGAAACATGTGCAATGAAAAGGTTCCATGGATGTTAAAGCTGCTTCAAGGGACCATCAAAGCCAGTAAAAAACATTTATTTTTAAGAGTGCAGTGGTGCAGAAATTACACTTTTCACACTTTAAACCAGCTAAACAGTTCAATTCTATCTGCTTAAACATTTGCAACTTAAATCCACTCCGTCTAAAACAGAAAGCCAAGGATAGGCTAAAATAGCGTGACAACACACAGAGTGAACATATTGACTTAAATGGGTTCGCAAGCGCCCGCTGCATGCACACACATGCATTATGCAAAGCTTTGCAATACCGCTTCCCTCCGGTCGACCCCTCGCCCTGTCACGGTGGACGCCATTGATTTCAGACCTATGGGCTACGAGGAAGCTATGTGCATAAAGCATCTCTCTCGCACTGGAGTGATTTAGAAGCCGTTTGTCTGTTCAATGGAAAGCCATTAAATTGACTGATGAGTATAAGAGTTGGGTTTTCATATCCAGCCTTGCTTTAGAACCCAGGCATCCTTGAATACAAAACGGCGGTTGCATGTCAATTGATATTCTCTCAGATGCGTGCGCTTTGTGTGGTGAGCGATGCGTGTTTCAAGAGCGGTCTGGAAATGGGCTGAAGACTACTTAAAGAAATCATTCTATGCAGCTTCAGAGGTTCCCCATTAATGAGTGTCTGTCCAGATCAGACAAAGATTACAGCTCTGATTGCTAAGAGCACAGGATGTACTCAAAGGTAAATGCTATTTAAAACACATTATCTAATGACATTTTCCAAAATTCAAATGGCTTATTTAAAGAATAATAGATTAGATAGAGATTAGATATACTTAAAGTGAACAAGTAAAGTTTCTGTTCTCTATCTAAAGGTCAGATCGTGATGTCATTATGGGTCACAGAGTTGGAATGGTATGCATGCATGCACATCGACTAAATGCATATACTAGAATTTATGCATTCAACAAAATATATGGAGCAAAATATGTGTTTAAAAATCATTTAAAAGTTAAATATTGAATAATGATTAATTCATGCAAATAAAATGCAACTGTGTGGTTAGGAAAGCAAAAGAAATTGTAATATAAAATTTAAAACACTTTGCATGTCAACGAAACAACTGTATTTTAAATATATAATATTATAATATATATAATACAACTATATTATTTGGCACAATGTGTTTTTAATTAAAATGCTGTTATTTACATAAGACTTTTTTCATATACGTTTTCCTATTTAATTTTGCATATTGTTCTGATCACAATAATATTTATATTTTTCACTCAAAAGGTTATTTTTTGTTCCTTTGGTACTCTAAACAAACTCTGAAACTGTGTTGCATCACCAATTCAATATAAAAATCAAGTTCTTGAGGCAAACCGCTTTTTTAAACCAGGTAAGCAATTTGATATTTATCCAAAAAAGCGAGTGCAAAATAATTGCATTCTAATTCATCATTTGTTGACAACTAAAAGCAAGAAATGAAAGCAGAGATGCAAGCATAAATATTGATTAACCGAGATTCAGGATCCAATTCCAGGAACTTCATCAATACAGAAATCATATCTGGGTTTTTAATATAAAAAACCCCCACAAAGACTAACATGACAATTAAATGCCCTTTTCGCATGGCTTGCAACTTCCTTAAATACATCCACTAGCCCCTTTAATAAAAGAAACACCATTAACGCAGCGGTCCAAAATAGCACGTCTAGTGAATTAGTGACACTAAGGAGAAGGGCATCAATGAAAGCTGCTTTTTCTGCTTGTGGTCAGTACTATCCAACTGCTGAGGGCAATTCGGATGCCCCTGAGACTTGCTCCATTGTGTTCCAGCCTTTTACAAAACCAGCCCGGCGCTTATGCAGGACAGCCACTGATTAAACCACTGGTGCCTGGAGCTTTGAATCTGAAAACACTGGCGCACAATGGCCGCTATTGTCAGCTGCTTTTCCTTCTATTAATTCTAGGTGACAAAAAGGGTGTCAGGATTTTAAAAAGAAAGACAGCGAGGGGAAAAAGCGCCCATCTGGAGAGTTTACATGATATATAATGACCCAAAAGACAGAGATGAGCTTTGTGTTAAAAGGTTACATTTTAAAAGCCTACTTATGCAGAGAGTGTGTAAAAGTCATCAGGTGAAAGTGTACTAGTTGTGCCAACAGGACTAAAATGTGCAATTATATCCGTCCAAGTATACTAACAAGCAAGTTAAAGCTTTATAGATCAGCCTACAACCGAAAAAATCACAAAATGTTGCAATTCAACTACCATCCCAGGGATTTAACTCCACTTATTTTTAAGACAATTACTTAGGTACGCTTGGAAACATCCATTATCCAATCTATAAGACAACGAATAGGTTTCTAAAGGTCATACACAACAGTAAATAAGACCACAACACCTTTTCAAACAGGCCTTAAGCCTGAAAGCCCCTCACTGGTCGCCATACGGGACAGTACGGACACCGGGGCTCACTGTTGCCTTCACAAGCCGCATGCATGTGGCCCAAAACCTAATAATTGGCCTATACTTATGCATAAAGAAACAACCATACACAAAGCTATAAAAAACCCAATAGAATCTCATTTACAGAAAGCTGAAGAGAGAATTTGTGGTCACCCCTGATCTGATGAGAGTGATGTTATAGGGTGGGGTTCACGCTTCCTCCCTTTATATTGTCTCACCTGATCTGGTGCATCAAAAGATGGATGCTTTACTTGTAACCCATGCAAAAGCATTCAAATGCGAGCTAATACGCGCACGCGATTCAAAACAGCCCCATGCATCAGTTTATTTGACAGGTAGTTTCATTTTAGCATCCCTACACTGCCTGCATCTCGCAAGCCTCCAGAGGCCACGCTCGAATCTCCATCTTCAGCAAACGTGCAATATCTGCAACAAAGTGAGCGAGCTTTGGTTTTCATGCAGCGTATTAAATAGTAAACGCGTACCTAAGCAGCCTTTGCCTTTGCCGGACACACAGTCAGTGTTCTGCGGGTTGGATGATTGAACGGACCCCAGAGCTGGGCTGAGGATGACGATCAGCAGGCAGAACACGGACAGTTCTGGTCGGGTCCACCTTACAAGCCCGGTGCCTACCAACATGATGTCTCCTTATCTCCTCTTGACCCGTTAAATAAAGGTGCAAGGGAACAAAAGAGGAGCAGGCTGTGGAGGATGTGGAAAATATCCCTTTTAAAACGTGTTTGTGTCCCAGGAAGGCCGTCGGAGCCTTATGAGCATCCCTCCGGTTAAAAACAAGCGTGCATTTCGATCACAAGCGCATTTGCGGGGATTCGCTGTTGAGCTGGAGCGCGTCTCAATAACAGCTCGCGGATGCCTCTAGGTCTGTCTTTGTGTGCATCTCAAGCGCGTCTGTTTCGCTGCTTGCGAGGAAAAGGCGACGCGTATCGACGGTTTAGCGTCCTTCAGAAATACTTCGTCCTCGGGTGTCTTTGCTAGCCTTTCGCGCTGGAGCAATATCGCGACTCTCCTTGCCCAAAATCCCAACAACAAAGGGTCGGCACGGATGGGTTGCAGTCACGTGACTCCGGAACCACCTCCTCCCCCAATTCCCGGAGGAAACGCAGGACCCCTGAAAATCTGCAAGCCTATAGTTGGGTCATTATTAGGATGCATTCATTTCCACGTGGAGGTCGTATATATGGCTCAATCGAGTTTGAGTTTATTAGGCTAATAATAATTTATTTATTTATTTTCCAGTTGACATTTGCACATGGGCGTTATTGTACCATCACTGATATACTATTATAGTCTTACTACTATTGTGAATGAAGTATTTGTTACTTTTGTTTAACTTTTATTAACTTGTTTGTTTTTATCATTTTTGTTAGTTTTTATGTTTTTAAGTGTCTATAGTTTTTTTTATTAATTTGTATTTTTTATATTTTGGTCAAAGTTTTAATCATTTCGTTGTTTTTGCCATTTTTACTTATTTAGTTTGTTTTAAAAAGTTTGTTTTTTAATCGTTTTTAAAATATATTTTTTTATTATTAACTGTATGTTAGTTTTAGTTAAATAAGAAATGTTGCCCCCCAAATAAGTAAAAAATATTAATAATAATAAGGTTTTTAGTTTCAGTTATTGATTACACTGTTAAAGAAGCATTCTTTATCAACAAATCAAAAATTCAAAAATTTGGGGTCAGTAAGATATTTAATGGTTTTTAAATATGTTTCTTCTGCTCATCAAGGCTGCATTTATTAGATTAAAAATCC
>JAUMHE010000082.1:14338408-14408857 GCA_032359235.1 Enteromius mattozi
ATAAATGCAGCCTTGATGAGCAGAAGAAACATCTTTAAAAACCATTAAATATCTTACTGACCCCACATTTTTGAACGGTAGTGTATATAAATTGTAAATAATCATTTATTATTATTTAATTTCTGTATTTCTTTCTTTTTGTAACTATGTAATTATATAGACATCACCAACAGGAACTGTTGCTAAATAAAAAGGGCCAAAATGACACATATTGTTTTAATGGCTATATATAGAGAGAGAAAGAGAAAGAGAGGGTTAAAGTAGTGCATTCTGAATTCCCCTGTAAATGTTGTGACTCGGTGACTGTCATAATGATCCATTGAGACATGCATCAGAATTGTTTGTTGTCACCTTTCATTCTTTTGAAGTTTCTGTCATTTTCATCTATTATTTCTAAAATGCAGATTAATGGATTATTTCCTCCAGATGCACTAAATGCCATCCATTTTTGAAATTGTGGCCCATTTTGACATTTTACGCTGTTTAATGACTGTTCCACACACGAGGGGCCATTAAAAGATTAAAACACAGACAATGCAGTAATATGCAATAAATCTTCTTGAAATGTGGCTGTGAGAGAACCTTTGGCTCTTGGTACATCATTTATGTATATGTATGTAATTGCAGTAGATGCTTCATATCTAAACGTGTGCTGCAGGGTTGTTCATCATAATTTGTTCTGGATGGCCCAGCTGCACTAGTGGTGTCAATATTGATCCCGAGGCCACACGAGAACACTATTGATCTCACAGACAGACATTTAATAGACTGGCTTACAAAAACCAGACCATCACTGCTGCTGCTGTTTCTGTTCCTCCTAACTGTCCAGAATGAGTTCTTTATTTCGTAGCGAGGAGATGTGTAGCTCTTTTTTTTCAAATTGAATCGTCTCACAGTTGTGTGAATGAACTTGGGAATCTTGGATTAGTTTAGTTTAAAGATGTGAGTAACCTTTGTATTGCTTGAGTGGTTACAGCTTGCTGTGTGCATTTGTAAGTGACCGTCTACAAAGTCTGGGCACAAAGTCTGTGTTGTTAAACTTGAACTAAATGACATTGTAGCTGGAAATGAGCATCACTTGGTCATCAGCTGTGTAAATACTCTTTCACTGCTGGTTTGATTTTGTAGTTTTTATGATAAGATAGAAGATTCATTTATCAGATTGTCAAATTACCTTAACGGCATCCATTGATTTTTAAATGCAGTCTGCTTTTAGCAGTAGGCTATGCACAGTTTCTAGTGCATATAGTGGAAATTTACTGTCATTCTTCAGCTCATATTGATCTGTAATTGTCACAGAATTTGATTTGGTGAATATGTAATAGAGAGACAAATTATTTTCCAAAAAAAATTATATATATTTTTTTATTATAGGTTATACAAGGAAGCAAACATGAACAAATGTCAGGACTTCTACTTCATGTTTTGGAAGTTGTTGAAAAATTTTTGTTTGTTAGTCGACAGTCCTTTTTTGATTAATAAAATGTTTTGCAAGCAACATATGAATCCTTTTTTTCATTACATATGATATTATGAATATAATATAATGTGCAAATTTAATGGCTGTTTGAGTCTATCTATACACAATGATCACATTATAATTTTTTTTTTTAAATGTGTTTACAGTCAACAAATATGCAATGAATTGTGCAATATTATTCATATATATAATTTCCTAAAATTTAGTATGTACTGGTACAAAATTCTGTAAAACTTTACAACACTTAGTAAGGTAGTTTTTAGGGTAGGATTACGGATGTAGAATAAGGTCATGTAGCTCAAGACATTAATATGTGCTTATAATAAATGGCTTATATTCTAGTAACATGCATGCTAATAAGCAAGTAATAGGTGTAACTGTAATATAAAGTGTTACCCAAAAAGCAAACCCTTGATCCATGCACATTCTGTTCAAGAAAGCTTAGCAAGATCATCTCCAGCGCCACCATCAGGTCCAACAAAATCTCTAAAGCCGACTTAACCCTGATCCCACAGAACACAGGTGATACCTTGAGGAGTGTTACCTTGTTTGCCCTCTTGGGATGCAAGAAGGAAATCCAATAAAGGTGGACAAACTGACAGTTGTCCAGTCCAAGACCATTTGTAAAAACGAGCCGGGTCTCATGTAAATGCTTATGACACGCACGTGTTTGGCGTGCATATAATACGAAGTTTAACCCTAATCCTACTCATCGTGTAGCATATACACACCATATACACTCCATTTTTGTGTATCAATACCGCGAGTTTTCGTTTTTATTTTGCGTACTATTAATAATTAAATTTATTGCTCTGTTTGAAACGCTGTAGTCAAATCCTTTACAACTGTGAAGATTTATCTGTCAAGTCCTGACTTTAGCACAAGAGGATGCCAAGTCCTCCACCTTAAAGGGTTAGTTCACCCCAAAATGAAAATTCTATCATTAATTTCTCACCCTCATGTTGTTTCAAACCCATAAGACCTTAATTCATCTTCAGATGGCTCTGATATCATCAAAAATATCTTAATTTGTGTTTCGAAGATGAACGAAGATCTTATAGGTTTGGAACCACATGAGTGGGAGTAATTAATGACAGAATTCTCATACTAACCCTTTAAAGTCAACATTAAATCAAGAGCCTTAACTTCAGCCCATCCTGATTTCACTCATGGGACTCTTTGTTTAGAGAAAACATTTTTAATAAACTGGTGCAGAATTCTTCAAACATTTGTTTTTTTACATGTGGTTTACAGAAAATCAAAGTACACCATGAAACATAATAATCAGTGATAACTTGATGGAGGTTTGGAGTTCTGCTACATTCTTGAAACATAATAAGCAGGTTGTTTTTACACATCACTTGCAAACCTGTTGCTCATATCCTTTATGCACTATAGCAACTTGTATTTTTGTAACAAATAATATAGATATATTTTTTTATAATAAAAAACATTAGTATTTAAACAGAATGCTAAATTTGTCATGAAAGATCTGTCCAAATATGTCAGGAACGGTCCCTTACTGAGCCTCCAAGTCAACCTAATTTGAAAAGTAAGCCTACATGAATAAATAAAAGCATTTTCACACAGTGATTAAAAAATGAAAAATGCAACCTCTCACTATCGCAATACAATCTAAACAGGTTTCAGATAAATATAGTCAGCCTACTTTAAATCCATAGCATAATAATCACAGCAAAAGGCCTGAAATTTGTGATGTCAATTATGTTTTCTAATAATGTATATCTACTACAGCTGATGGGAAATGCAAAGCAAAATGAGGGTAAATTGAAGTCTTATCCTATGTTTCACAGACTTCAGGGCCATCTGACCCCACTCTTCCATAAGGTACACATGTGCAACATCACATGTAGTGTAATGACAACACTGGCATGCACTGAAATATGAACGCTTCAGATATGAGGCCTTACGAAAACATTGTTCTTTAAACACATAGCTATTGCTCTGACTGTTGAAGGCAAATCTTGTGGTCCGCCATACAATTTATTTATTTATTTTTTTTTAAGAGTAAAAGTTCACCTCAAAAATGAAAACTTGCTGATGATTTACACATCTTCTGGTCATCCAAGATATAAATTTGTTTGTTTCTTCATGGGAACAGATTTAGAGAAATGTAGCATACATCACTTTCTCACAAATGGATCCTCTGTGGTGAATGGGTGCCGTCAGAATGAGAGTTCAAACAGCTGATAAATACATCACAATAATACACAAGTAATCCAGACATCTTCAGTCCATAAATGTACATCATCAGAAGCAAAAAGATGAGTGTAAGAAACAAATTCATGATTTGGTGACATTTTTAAACGGTTGCTTTTAAAAAAAATGTTTTATCCATAATCCACAAAAACACTTCCCTCTTGATGCAAATGATACAACTTTCTCACTGTAGGAAGTGTTATTATGGATTATGGACTGCTATTTTAGCTGGAAACGTGGAAAAATTTATTAATGGATACAAATTGTTTGGATTACTTAAAGTTTTTAGCAGCTGTTTGGACTCTCATTCTGACGGCACCCATTCACTAAAATGGTGAGCAAATTTATACAAATCTGTTCTGTTGAAAAACAAACTCAACTACATTTTGGATGGCCTGAGGATGAGTCTCAGCAACTTTTCATTTTGAGGTGATAACTTTTCTATACAGAGAGTCAAGCTGTGAACACAGCCCGTTAACTGAAACTCTTCTATTGAAAAAGTTAGTTTGCAATACTACAAGATTTGCTGAAGTTATGAGGGAAAAACAGACAGAATTGCTTAAAATTACTGCTAAAATCTCATTCATACAAAATGACAGTCGCACAACTCTACTCTTTTTTTCCATACCCTTGCTGAACGTACAACACAAAACTTAAGTGGAAAACTTTTTTTTTTTTTTTTAAATACTACATATTGTAACAAGCTAAATCAAGTATGTGCGCTGTACCTTATTAAATGATACTGTTCATTTGATCTTTGACAAATAAAAAAAAGAAAACGCTGCTTTTAGTAGTCTTCACGGCAGCATTTTGTAAACCATTAAAGATCTATGAAGCACATTTGGCAACTAAATGAACTGTGCAGGGCCAGGACTACTGAAATTTTGGTAATTACAAGTGATGATCAGCATTTTTAAAGTGTAAGCAATAGTTCACTCAAAAATGAAAATCCAAATAACATTTACTCACCCTCAAGTCGTTTCACCTGTATGCGGAATAATTTCATGCAACTTATGCGAAATATATGCGGAAATGTCATTTTTAAGTGAACTGTTCCTTTAAAGAGACAATACACCCAAAAATGAAAATTCTGTCTGCTACCAAACAGTTGATAGCAGTCGATAGCCAGTGATTTTCATAGCATGAAAAAAATACCGTGTAAGTCAATGGCTACTGTCAACTGTGTAGTTCTTTAAAATATCTGTTTTTATGTTCCAACAGCTCAAACAGGTTTTTATTTTTGGTGAACTATCCCTTTAATATGGAAGCCCATGTTTCCGCCACTGAATAAAAGGTTATTTGCAACTTTTTATCTTTTAATTCTGACAAACTCGCAATTCTGAGAAATAAACTCACAGTTGCGAGTTATAAAGTCAGAATCGTGAGATATAAAGTCGCGATTCTGAGAACTTTAAAATTGGACTTTATATCTCACATTTATGACTTTATAACTCACAATTCCAAATTTAAAATAGTAGAATTGCGACTTAATATCACAATTCAAGTCACAATTATGACTTTAGAATTTGCAATTGCGAGTTTATATCACGCAATTCTCAATTATTTCTCGTAATTGTGATTTTATATCTTGCAATTCTGACTTTAAAATTTGAAATTGCGAGTTCGCATCTCGCAATTATGAGAAGAAAAGTCAGAATTGTGAGATAAAAAGGCTGCAATAACCTTTTATTACCTTTTTTTATTTTATATTCAGTGACGGAAACAGGCTTCCATACTTTAAGACCACACTAATATAATAAAAATATTTTTGGAGACTCTAGTCGATGAGTATTGCAGGATAACAGCACCACACTCTGCATTAGTCATGATCATAATCATATTATTATTATTAAATCATAAACACGTAAATGAAGAGTGTTTCAGGGTCCCTCTATCCAGCTATAGCAGGTGTGATCCGAACTCGAACTGAAAGATAACTGAACACTGGAGGTGTTGAAGGGGTTTCATGAGGTAAGACTGGCCCATCTGCGTTCCTAAATGATGTCAAGGGGATCTGACATTTAGGGGGGGCAGAAATCGGCAAAGTAAGGGTGCTGTAGGGCTTCCTCTGCTGAAATTCGCTGAACTGGATTGCATTTCAGAAGATTCTGCAAAAGACAAACAAAAAAAAAATCAGCTAAACATGAAATCATGAACTCATTGTTACCACAATGAAAATACTTTACCTGTAGTAGGTCTCTGCCAGTGCTGCTGAGTTTTGGGACGACATTCACAAGTGATGTAGTAGCTGGGTACATCGGGTATGGCTGTCAAAAAAAACAAACAAACATATTCTCATGTTTTTGCTTTTTTTTGTTCAAAATCTTATTATCTGCACCGTTTCACAATCTTCCTGCCAGCACTTAGACGAATGAATGTACCTTATAATCGGGAAGTTTATTCATAGTCTGCCACTGTTCTTCCGTCGGCGTTCCCAGTAACGTGCCAAAATGTTAAAGGTAATCAGCTCATACATACATACATACATACATAAATGCCAAGCCAGTATTTCTTTTTCTTTTCCTATTTTAGTTGAAGCACTAAAAGCACTAATTAGACATTAACAAAAACTGAAATAAATTAAACCTAATATATATATATATTTATTTAGGTTTATTTATTTCAGTTTTTATTAATGTCTAATAAGTGTATAGTAATATATATATATATAGTTCATTTGCAAAAACAGATAACTTGTTTTTTGCATTCCAATTAATCTAAATCAAACTGCAGCTGGGTTATTTTGATTAGGTTAAAATTAATATCAACAACACACTAAAAACATGATATGCATATAAAATAGAACAGAAAAAAACTACAACAGAATTATTACATTTAAATTACATTTTTTTTTTTAAAAATCTAAAATGAAGTGAAAATCTACAAAAAAAACCAAAACAATTCATTAGACTACTATTAATTCATAGTTGTTTATTTATTTATTTTTATTTAAATTTCACATTTAATCCACATGTAGAAACCCAACAGAAATCTGAGTGTAAAGGATATCTAAAGATCCTCTTCAGCTGGTCGTCCACATCATTACCAGGAAATAATGGCCGCCCTGCATTTGCCAATTCTAAAAAATATCAAAAACAAAACAGAAAAATGAATTCATATACAACAAGGAAATATTATGATTTTAAATGAAGCCATTCGTACCTGCAAATATACACCCTGCAGACCACATGTCAATAGAGGTAGAGTATAGCTTAGCACCAAACAGCACATCTGGAGGCCTGTACCACAACGTCACCACCTAAAGACGATCAACATGAAGTGAGGAACAGGAAAACTCTGAAACACCACGCTGCGTCTGAAGCGGTGTCGCTTTACCTCAGCAGAATAACAGCGTACAGGTATTCCAAAAGCTCTGGCCAAGCCAAAGTCAGCTAACTTCAGTTCACCGTTCTGATGACGACAACATAATACAGATAGTTGTTAGGTACAGCGGATTTAAGGAAACAAGCGTGTTAAAGTTCTAAAAAATCTGTTTTAACAACATAGTTTAAATATTAGAGTTGCAAACCCAGGCTAGTTCATGATACAAATGATTCAATATCAGGCACTTTGGGTCATTTACTCACTCTGTTGATGAGCAGATTCTGTGGTTTAAGGTCTCGGTGGAGAACATTTCGGCTGTGGCAGAAGGCAAGACCCTTCAATAACTGGTACATAAAGGACTGCAAGGAGAGAAGAATTAAATCTGCATTATAGTCTTCTCAGGGTTTCATGCATATAGAAAAAAAATCAAACCTTGACAATCTCTGGATCCAAGTCACCATTACAGCTGTCAAAGTATTTCTTTAAATCCTGTTTGAATGAAAATAGTTCTACATGTTACAAAACATACTCTTTTAAGTAGTTCAAGCAGCAAAGATAACTCGAATCTAATGATGTAATTTATGACGCAGGACCTACCTACCTGATCACAATACTCAAACACTAATGTCAGCTTCTTATCACTGTGAAGGACGTCATGCAACCTACAAGAACAAGAAACGGTTGTTGATACACCATTTTTATTTCATCACCATTTAATTATATGAATAATTTAAATTTAAAATTATTAAAAAAAAAGTACAATTTGAAAATAAATCAATAAATAATAATAATTACTACAAATAATAATAATTAAAATGCTTAAGATTACTTCCAACCAACCCAAACTGGCATTAAATAGTTAATTTATTGAAATATTTTTTTATGTGTAATATTAACAAATTCAAAAGAATTTTTTTACAATAATTTGAGTGCAATAATAATAATAATAAATAATATTTGTTTATAATATAATAATTATAATAAAAAAACCAAGAGAAATACAAAAAGCACACAAGTACTTATTAATTAACAACATTTATTTTGTATGTTGTAAAGCATCATAAACCAAGCTGCACCATTTTTATTTCATCACTATTTATATCACTAATTATTTAAAAATCTTTATGAAAAAAGTATTTAAACAGTTAAATGTATTAAATATGCAAAATTGTAAAAAATGTGTATAAAAAATATATACTAATATATAAAAAATACATACATTTATAAACAACATTTATTTGGCATTATGAAAATACTAAACATGCAATTAAATAAATAAAAGCAAACACACCTTACAATGTTTTTATGCTTCAGTTCTTTCAGGAGGCAAATTTCTCGCAATGCTGAACTTGGGACCCCCTGTAGTTGGATTAAAAATTAATGTGACAATTTGCTTTTAGTATGAGTTGACCCCCCAGCGGTCTCTGCTCTCCTTACCTCATCATCATCATCCAGTCTCACTCGTTTGAGGGCCACTATCTCGTGTGTTTCTCTGTTTTTAGCCTTGAAAACGGTCCCATAGGTACCTGGTGACAGAGCACAAAATGCATTAAAGAAACTGGGAATAAAATATTCGAAATGGCAGTCTGACTTCTAAGTATTAATTAGATGAGCTGGCAAAATATCAACTAAAATACAGCAAATCATCAAATGGGCGTGGCTTAGCGGTAAAACGTTGCATTTAATTTACAAAATAATTGTTATATTTACATTCTCAGTTGTTTGAATTGTAGTTCAATGGATATGAAACTGTATTTATACATATGTACATTATTGTCCAGAACAATTCGTAAGAATAACGTAAACAGTTGTCACGTGGTAACTGTTTACTTTCTCATCGAACTTCAGGATGGACCAATCACAGCCGTTCTGATTAACGTATGAGCATATTTTATTTTTTTATATTTAATAAATATTCAAATTTTAATACATAACTTGACTGCTAATTCAATAAAATTATTATATTTGAATTAATATATTTAGCGTACAAAACTCGCAAATAAGGTACAAATAGTCCTGAGATTTTAATGTAACTCAATGGAGAAAAGCCGACTTTGAGCCTTCACGCGCCCTCTAGAGGAAGAGCCTCTTCATGTCTCATATAAATCAGCTTCTAACAGCTCAATGAGAGTCAAAGAAAACCTGATAATGATGCTGCAATGAATGATCCATTAGTTTAATTAGAGATTATCAATGCACCGGCTTCATTTCTCTGAACAAAAGCGATCACATCATTGAACGGGTGTTCAGACGCTGTTCTGATTTATATAAAGCCAGGTGCATCATCTCAGCATGAGCTTGCTAGCTAGCTCTAGCTTGGACTTTAATCTTAACACATGCTTACGAAAGCCTAATTTACTGACTGTCAGCCGCTCTAAGCTCTGTTATAACAGTAAACATCCATGAATGTTAATACTCTATAAATCTAACACAGACACAGCCAGTCAGGCCAGACAATCCTTTTACTCACCCTCTCCTATCTTCTCCAACTTCTCATACTTTTGCATGGTTTTAGCCAGTTACAACAGCTTTTAAATAAAGCGTCCTGGCTCCTTATTTTCCTACGTATTAGAAGAAAGGTTTTAACAGTACAGCTGATTACTGTCGTTTTTTATCAACAAGGGGCGTAGTACGCAACATGAAGAGAGCAGTAAGGGCTTCAAGATGGCGATTCACTGAGAGACACTTCAAAATAAAAGTAACGTTTGTAAATGGACTTCTGGGTCGATAAAAATACTTTAAAATGCATCAGTAATAACAATAATAACAACAACAAATATTTAATTTGAATACTCTAGCTAAAACACTTATATTTTAAAAATAAATTTTATATTAATATAAACAAATAATGCAGGAAGAAAATATTTCATTTTATTATACCTCAATTCTCATGGAAGACAGAGTATCAACACAATGGTATTAGAATATCAATATATATTTCAAATTAAAATGTACATCTTGGTTTATTGAAAGCTTTTCATTTAAAAAAAGAAAAGATTCAAGATACTTTCAGTCTAGAGTTTGTAAATTAAATCGTATTTAAAAAGTTTGGCTACCATTATAACACTGACATATATCTATTTTACAATACACAAAACTCAAAACAGAGAATATTCACTAAAACTCATTTTCTTTGACAGAGCACCAAATGAAATTATCTTTAAAAAGATCATTTAAAATAACTTTGTGTTTGATGTGGTATGCACAGAAAGTACAGTATTTTATTTGTGACCATCGGATCGTTGTCTCTTTATGAGTTCAGCATACAGTCCTCCTTTGCTCAGTAGTTCCAGGTGTGTTCCAGCCTTTGAAAATATAAAAATGACAATAAATATCATCAGAGTGTTCACACATGTTCAGTATGCAGTGACATTGGTGAAGTCCTTCCCAACCTCAACAATACGTCCATTGCTCATGACACAGATGAGATCGGCCCCCTGTATGGTGCTGAGACGGTGAGCGATAATCAGAACGGTGCGTCCCGTTGTGGCTCGGTCCAGCGCCTCCTGAACCACGCGCTCCGACTCGGCGTCTAACGCACTGGTGGCTTCATCCAGAATCAAGATGCTTGGGTTTTTGATCAGGGCTCGAGCGATAGCTATTCGCTGCTTTTGGCCTCCAGATAGAGTCACTCCACGTTCACCTGAAGATTTTACAGGAAAAATGGATTCATTTTATTTTAGTATATATATATATATATATATATATATATGGTATATATATATATACACATTTGTGCTGTCAGCATCCAAAATAAAAGTTTTTCTTTACATAAAATATGAGTTTGCACTGTGTTTATTTATTATGTATATATTTAAACACACACATTCAGTATATGCACATGTAAATACATTTATAAAGGTATTTTCTTATATTTGATATTATATATAAATATATATAATATATTTTAATATGTAAACATATTTTTCTTAAATATATACATGCATGTGTTTGTATTTATGTATACATAATAAATATGCACAGTATACACAAACACATAACTTAAGAAAAACTTATTTTGGATGCGATTATCGGTTGACAGCACTATATACTAAATATACACACACACACAAAGTTCATTTGCAACAACAGATAACAAATTTTTTTATTTTCACAAATCAGTGTTTTTCATAGTGCATTCTAATTAATCTTAAACTGCAGTTGGGTTATTTTGATCAGGTTATAAAAATAACTAAAAAACACTTATCACAAACACAAAATACATCTTTAATTTTTAAATATTAAGTTATCCGTTTTTGCTAATAAACACATACATGTAATATATATAAAATTTATTTTCTGATTTTATTTAACAGTGCTTACCAACCACAGTGTTGTATCCATCCGAAAATCCTGTGATGAAATTATGAGCATTGGCTTTTTTGGCAGCAGCCATGACCTCAGAGTCTGTGGCACTGGGCTTTCCAAACCTGATGTTCTCCATCACTGAGGTACCAAAAAGAACAGGTTCCTGTAATAACAATGAGAAAACAGAATTATAAGATTGATGATCTATTTCATACATATATAACACAACGAGAAAGCTGGTATGTTAAAATGTACCTGACTAATGAACCCAATAACATGTCCTCTTAACCAGGATGGGTCTAGTGTTCTGATGTCCAGCCCGTCCAGCATAACCACTCCACTGCTGGGGTCATAGAACCGCTCCAATAAGGCAGCCACTGTAGATTTACCTGAATGAAGAGATAAATAAATTACTACATTAATATTAATATATTCACATGTGAGGGTCAGGATCATTTGTATGTTAAGTTTCTGTGCAGACCGATAGATAGTCACATGTATACAAAGAACTATAGATAGATAGATAGATAGATAGATATTTTACCTCCGCCTGACTCGCCAACGATGGCGACGGTTCTAGAGGGAGGTAGAGTCAGGTTGAAGTTCTTAAGGATCTGGTTTCCAGGTCTTGTTGGGTAACTGAGAAACATTGCAGGAAACATCAAATAACAGAGGATAAAACTCTTTAGACTGAATTCAGGTCTCGTTATGTTTGCATGAGAGCCAACAGAGAACTACCTGAAACTGATGTTCATGAAGTCAACTCTTCCTGTCAGAGACTTGAGCGGGATACGACCTCCTCCGGTGAGAGGAACGGTGGGCTCCAGAGTCAAGTACTCAAACACACGAGCCCCTGCACTCATACCACGAACCATCTGACACAAACCACAAACCAACATACACTGTATATAGCTCACATACTACATATAATGTTACAAAACAGTTGGAAATGTCATCTACTCACCTGTCCAAAGAGAATTGAAATGCTGGCAAGAGATCTATAGAGAGAGAAGTGATTCTATTATATTTGATATTGTAGACACTTCTTCAGATGAATGTTTGGTTCCTTCTACATTATATGCAGGAAAAAAAATTAATTAAGACTCACTGCAATCTCACCTCTGAACTGTTTGAGAGGCAACCAAAAAAGACATTAGATCACCAGGTGACATGTCATTACGGGCCATTAAAGACCCACCAGCAAAAATAGTCCCTAAAACAATGCCTGTCGAATAAGACAAAAATGTAACAGATCTAGTTCATGTGGTCACTACATTTGAATCAGTAAAGATCTATTAATACTCACAGTTCAGGACAATATTAGACAGGCCCTGAAATACAGCAATTCCTGTGCCCAGCGTCTCATTCATCGCAGCTGATTTCTGGACTTCAGCAGCATACATCCTGTGAAAGAGGGAATATCAGAACTGTTAGGTTTGGATAAATAATAGAGAGCTTTGATTATGCACGTCCTGATTAGTTTTAAAACATAATTTGTCCAGAAAAAAAATATTTAAATGCTATAGTAAAAAGTGTAAGTGGTTTACTTTTACATATATGTATTTTTGAGTGCTGTCAAACAATTAATTAATATAAAACAATTAATACTACACACACATACAGCACATATTTTGAAAATATCTACATGCATACATTTAAATTATATTTCATATATATATTTAATCTATAAACATAACATTTTTTTCCTTAAATATATACATGCATGTGTGTGTATTTACATATACATAATACACAGTACACACACATATATTATTTAAACAAAAACTTTTATTTTGGATTAATCGTTTGACAGCACTACTATTTTTATTATAAAACTGTTAAATGCATGTTTTTTACAATTAATTATACTAATTTATATATTATATATTATATTACATTATTACCCTAGTAGAAAAAAATACTTTGGAAGTCAATAGTGACCCAAAACAGCCTTGTTGCAAACCCTCTTTAAAATATCTTACTTTGTGTTCGACAGAAAAAAGAAATTCATACAGGTTTAGAACTACTTGAGGGTGAGTAAATTTCTGGGTGAATTATTCCTTTAATTTTAAGTAACCACAGCTGCGGTTTTTTTAACAGGATATTTTGTATTCTCAAATATTCCATAGAATTGCGCAAACTTTTGCAGACATACAAATATAGTAAACGTACTCTAGTTCTCGATCCTCCATGGCAAAAGCTCTCACTGTCCTCACGTTACCAAGAGCCTCGTCTGCCACTCCAGTAGCTTTAGCAACCTAAAAGAGGGAAACAGGGGAGTTAGCCTACAAAAGAGTAACAAAACTACAATCTCCACGTCTCCTACAGAGTGTCATTACCTGTTCCTGCGCTTTCCGTGACAGTTTACGGAGAAAAGAACCGATGAGAGCGCCAGCCCCCACTAAACATGGCAGGACAACCACAGTGAGACCCGTGAGTTTGGGAGAGATGATGTACAGCGACACAAAACAGCCCACCGTCTGTGTGGCACTGCGCAAGCCCTGGACAACATAACACACAACCAAATGAATGTGGTACGTCCATACAGCCTCACTATGGTTTTAAACACACTTGCTCTCGTCTGAAACATCCTACCTGAGAAATAACCAACTTGAAGGACGATTTAAACTCCTGGATGTCTGACGTCAGGCGATTAACCAGCTGTCCAGTCTTGTTCGCATCAAAAAATGCAACATCTTGTCTGTGACATGACATTTAGACAAGATGATTAGAAAGATTTCTGTCTTTCTAATTCCCTATGTGTTTCAGCATTTTCAACACCTTAAAAACTGTATTACCAACCGAAGCAAAGAGGTGAAGAGAGTTGTTCTCATGTCAGCAGCCACTCTCTCTCCAACTCTAGACAGAAGAATGATGTAGCCACTGGTCAACAGACCCTGAAAGACAAGTAAAGACAAATAAGTTTGGGGATATGTTTTAAAATAAGTCTCTTATGCTCACCAAGGCTGCATTTATTTGATTTAAAAAATGCTAAATAATATTACAATGTAAAAGAAATGTTTCCTATTTGAATATATTTTAAAACATAATTTATTCCTGTAATGCAAAGCTGAATTTTCAGCACCATTACTCCAGTCTTCAGTGTCACATGATCCTTCAGAAATCATTCTAATATGCTGCTCAAGACACATATTTTCAATGCTGAAAGCTTTATATTTTTGTTTAAACAATTATTTAAGCAGTGTAAATGTCTGTCAGTGTCACCTTTGATGTGTCTTTGTTGAATAATTATATTCATTTCTTTCCTTATTCATTCATAAATCAAGAAGCAAGTCAAATTTTGCTGACAGGGCTTCAGTGTAACATACCTGTAAACCATACAGCCCGAGCAGCTTCATAGCAGGTGCTTTAATGTCTCTCATGTAATGACCTGCTTGTTCTCTCATGTGGCGAGCGACGACATTCACAAGATCCCCCAACATCAGAGGAACCTGAATATTAAGGGCTGCTGCTCCAAACGCAAGCTGAACGAGGACACAATATGGTCAAAAAACACAATTAACTCAGCATAAGTGCCAACAGTTTAATTGTTTACTTACGATAATGGCTCCTATAAGAGCAAAAAGTTGAGGTCGAACGAACTCCCACAGGACGGCCCAGCTGAATTCAGGAATCTTCTCTTTCGCCTGAACTTCCAGCGGGACGTTATTGTTCACATCTGCTTCACAATGAGCCACAGTACCAAGCAAGCGGGCTGTCACCGTCAAAGCAGCAGGTCCTAATATGAATTTCAGAGTGATGTTCGGTGGCCTGAGCTGCTGCCTGGATGCTAGACGGAGAACTTTTTGAGCTTGTCTCCATATAGCGCTGACAGAGATCTGTGTGGATGGGGTTTGTGCACCGCTCCATGATACTGTATGCTGGCCTCGCCTAAAATACAAGAAATGATGGAAAAGTACAGTGTTGCATGGCGCTACTGACAGAAAGGTATGCTAAAGTGTATTTCTTTTTCACAATTGCATGATGGCATGGCTATAAAGCAATGCTTTTCTTTAGTTTAAGCTATGTAAATCACATAAAAATAACTTATTCAATCACTCATAATAACTTTTCAACACGTGTAGTGCATATTTGATCACATTTATGATGAATTGTGTTTATATACATATGCAAAATGAATTGCAAATAAATATTCTCATGAGCTCAAGCAGATGAATACGGAAATGACTACTGTGCAGACGATTAGTTTAAATTTAAAATAATAAACAAAGAGACAAATTGTGTACCTATTGAGGTGGTGGATCATGAAATCTCTTGTTTTTTGGGAGTTCAGAAGTCGATGTGACGTGACAGTGCCGCGGGTCAATCGACTACAACGTGCAAAGTGAAACATGTCGCTGTAGTGTTTAGAAATGACAGCAGGACGAAGAAAGAAAGACAGTTAATGGAACTAATAAATGAATTCAAGGATTAACATGTAGGCCGCCATGTTGACGCAATCCCATTCCCCAACGTGACTCCGCTGACGTCATCGCTGCATTAAAAAAAACACATGTGCCTTTAAGACACTATGTGTTTTATAGAATTGGCTTTTGTTTTAATTTATGTTCTGATTTTCATTTAAATACCCATTTTAGATTTTGATCAAATTGAATTAGAATTATACTAATTACTTAATAAATAAATGTATGTAATATTTTAATATCATTGAAATATTTTGAACCGACCGTTGGTCAAAGATTTACCTATTTCGCTGGCTGTATTGATTAAACACAACTCAAATATAACCAACAAGGACTGAAACTAGAGAATGATTTAAAACGTATAATTTATGGCATTTAGAATATAATGAATGTAACAATATCCAGAATAAAAGTCTCCCCGGAAGTGACGCTACTGGAAACCAAAGTGACGACAGGCGATGTTTGTTGTCATATCTGTTTTTGTTGTGAAGAGCAAAGGCGAGGATCATCTTTGCTCGGATGGTGAGACCAATTTAGCGGTTTACGTATTAAAATCCTTTCAATATTCCTTTAGTATAACTAAATGTCTTTTAATAAAGAAATCTCAACTAGACGATATAAGCTAATAATGAGCAGTTTCGTTAGCATGAGGTTGATGTGTGATGGTCAGCTCGCTCCCGTTAGCAGGCGCTGCATAAAAATGCTTACATTTAATTATGTTGTCGTTAATAATAGATGTATTTGTACGCCATCGTGAACTGTGGTGAAAACCAACTGCTCATGTGATTTTTATCAGAAGATAGAAACAGTAACACTCTTGTGAGTACAGTAGTGGATGACATCTAATTCCTTTATAATGTTATATGTGTTGTTCAGGACCTATGGTGAACATTATAGAGAGGTAGAATGTAAAACACGATGGCTGGTTTTGAAACGTACCAGGAGTATCAGCGAATAGAAGATTATGATGAAGACTCACCTCCAGGAGAGGAAGATTTACTCATCCACGTGCCAGAGGGCAGAGGAGGTTATTATTGATTCTTTTAAATCCTATACATTACAAACAAATAGCAAATGTGTAATATATTATTTTACATTTAAAAGACTGGATGGTATATTGTCTATCATTAAACTGAACAACAGTGTCTTTGTTACATTGCAGACCCTTGGCATCATATCAAGAACCTCGACAATTTCTTCACAAGAATATCCTTTCGACAGTATGCTGTATTATTTAATAGACTGAATAGGAAAAATCATGTTTTTTGCCCTCAAAAATCAGCAGTTGTGCAATAGTTGTAAACTCCTGGAATGGCATAATTTGTCTTTTCTTTTTAAAACACTGTCTGTATTCATAATTAGGCATTAATATTATGTTACGCTCTGGCTACATTAATGGCTAAACAAAGCTTGGAATGCAAGAGTCCTTGACACGCTCACATCTATCATTTCCATCAGAAGAATGGATTCGCCTGTATGGTGTTATCAGAGTTTTTTGAACTTGTGTAAGTTATTTATTTTTGCCTGAAGCGCTAATTCTTTTGCATCCATAACACTCCAGAACTAATCCTGTCTGGTGTTGCATTCCTATATTCAGGCAATTCCTGTTCGTGGTCACGTTTACAACTTTTCTCTTCAACTGTGTGGAATATGATGTTCTCTTTGCCAACCGAGTGGTCAACCACACGGGTCAGAGCCTCGGTCCACTGGAAAGGAACAAGGTCACCCTTCCTGATGCCATTTTACCCACTGAGCAGTGCACTGAGAGGTCAGTGTGTCCGCTTAATACCAGCACTTGCACGCTGAGTGCCTTTATATTACGAACTGGATTCAGCTTTGCTTGTAGCAATTTGTTGGTTACTCTGAATTGTATTTATTTAGACAACTGCTTGCATCCTTAACCAATTCAGGGTTTGTGTCATTAGCTAAAACTATTAAAGATTAAGTGAAATACATTTGGTGAAATTAGATTAAGTGTTAAAATGGATGAAATAAAGCTAAATAGAGATATTTAAAAAATAAAAGTTTACGTGTGTGTGTGTACTGTGTATATTTATTATTTATATATAAACACACATGCATGTATATATTTAAGAAAATATCTTGTGTTTATATGTTAAATATATTTATATGACATAATTTATATGAATATAAATATATACATGTAAATATTTTCCAAATATGCTGTATGTGTGTGTCTTTATGTATACATAATAAATATGCACAGTACACATATTATGTACATAATAATTTTTAAATGGGATGCGATTAATTGTTTGACAGCACTAAAAATATAATAAAATAAAAATGACAAGAGCACATAATAAAACAATTATTTGAAATAAAACTAAACTAAATTAAAAATGTGGAAACTACCTGAAGTAAAATAATATTAAGTTGAAGTATAAAAATAGCTCAAATTAAATAGAAAATTAAAATACTAATTGAAATGAGTACTGAAAATATAAATTTAAATAAATAAAGTCTGAACAAAATATAAAAATGACAAAAGCACACAGAAAAACTAAAAAAAAAACCGAAAAATATACAAATAAAAGCTCAATCGAAATATTGATAAATGCTATATTGCTATACAAATAATATTAAAGTAACCCTAGACCTATTTCAAATATAAAATCAGAGTTAAAAAAAAAAGTATACATTTTTATTTTCACTGAAGCAACCATAGTTCAGTGTTTAAACCAGGTTTTGGCTCTTGTGCAACATGTCGAGCTTGATTTCCGTAGTAGCCCGAAAGCAAACGTGCCCAAGAGCACTGGGTGAGAATGCTGTTTTCGTGTAAAGGATATATTGCGTCACACTGGGACTCAATTCAGCCTCACAGTGAAATTCACGTCATGTGAAGTTCGAAACCTCGACCTGATTGGTCTCCTATGTCTCAGACAGTGGTTCCAAAATAAGCAAGCAGTAAACAAGCACCTGTTGGAACATCAGCAGAGGGATGTTCTGCTCTCTCAGACGCTTCTATTCTATTTCTGTGGCAGTAGATGATACTCAAAGTGTGTATTACGTAGAGCTCATGGCTTTAAAATAGACACTGTGATGTTTTGGTCCATTTGATACTGAATAGCTGGTTTTTACTTGGTAAACCTTTTCATGGACAGAGTTTTCATAGACAGACAGTCCTAAGAAATAAACATCTTTTACAAGTGTGTTGTTGACACACAGATATGCGACACAAACATATTAATATCATAGCTGACTCACTTCAATGAGACTCATTTAGGAACATCTTGTGCTGTAATACAGCAATTAAGACTTGGTAAACATTTTCATTTGGTCTCATATTATTTTTTTTACATCTGTTTTCATTATGTTTCACAACAAACTGCATTTGGAAGAGAGAGTTAAGTTATTCAAGCCCAAAATACACTAAATCACAAACTGGGTATTATCATTTAGCACCTGTTTTAGTAAGTTGAGTTATACATTCTTATAATATCATGCAATCATCTGCTGATGATCTTTCTCTCCCATTTAGGATTCAAGGAAACAGCTGGATCATCTTTCTCTTGATAATGGCAGCCATTTTCTGGCTCTATCGGCTTGTGAAGGTGATCTTCAACGTCCTCAGCTACTGGGAGATCCGACAGTTTTATAAAAAAGCACTGAAAATACAGATGGTAAGAGATGATCACCACATGTGTATTACATGGTTTTTCATAGTTTTTAGTCACTTTTTTTCCTTTGGTAGATCATTTTAAATGGTCGACGGTGTGACAGTTTTAAAAGTACAACTATTTCATCTTGTCTCTCAGATAATAGTTATAAAATGGCATGTATAATAATAAAATGTAAATATAAATTTATATAATTCAAATAAAAGTATATACAAATTGTATTATATTAAATATTAATTTTAAAATAAATAAGTACAGTTTCTTATCATATTATAAGTAATTTTATGTGCTATTTTCACATTTATATTTTATTATTTTCATCATTTGTTTATTTAAAAAAAATTATAATTATAATAGCCATATATAATAATCAATATTATGACCAAATGTAGTATAATCTGAAATTACACACATATTATGTACACAAAAACATTTATTTTGGATGTGATTAATTGTTGCCCAGCACTACAAAATTTATGTTCTATTACATGTCATTATTTTAATGAATAATTAATCACATTTATTTGTCACATCTAAATATAAATATTAAATATTTATTATTTAATAAGCAAGTAAATCCAATATTTATATTAGTTTATAAATAATTAACCAACTATTATAAATATTTACTTATTGAATTATACAAATATTATATATAAAATGTCTAAATAATACTATTTAATATGTACATTAAATATATGCATTAAAATTGAATTGTAAATGTAATGTTGTTTACTTAAAACATTTTTTTTATGAATTTTTATGAATTTTAGGATGAGCTGTGCAACTTCACGTGGCAAGAAGTTCAAGGTCGTTTGATCCACCTGCAGCGTGAGCAGCCCATGTGCGTCCAGAAGCGGGAACTTTCCGAACTAGACATCTACCACCGCATCCTGCGCTTTAAAAACTACACGGTGGCCATGATCAACAAGTCCCTGCTGCCTGTCAGACTGCGTGTGCCCTTCTGCGGCAAAATGATTTTCCTCACGCAGGGCCTAAAATACAACTTTGAGCTCATTCTGTTCTGGGGCCCTCTGTCACTCTTCCAGAACAAGTGGAGTCTGCATCCCAAATACAAACGGGCGGCAAACCGGCAGGAGCTCGCCAAGCAGCTGAGCCGCATCATCCTGCTGACGGGTCTGGTCAATCTGCTGCTGTGTCCTTTCGTGCTAGTGTGGCAGGTGCTGTACGCGTTTTTTAGCTACGCTGAAGTCATCAAGCGTGAGCCGGGAAGTCTGGGGGCCCGGCGCTGGTCGCTGTACGGCCGTCTCTATCTGCGCCATTTTAACGAGCTAGATCACGAGCTGCAAGGCAGGCTGGGTCGTGGGTACAAACCCGCTGCCAAATACATGAATGCTTTCGTTTCTCCTCTGCTGGCGGTGATGGCTAAAAACGTGGCTTTCTTCTCCGGGTCGGTGCTCGCCGTGCTCATCGCCCTGACGGTGTACGATGAAGATGTGCTGACTGTGCAGCACATCCTGACCCTCATCACCGTACTTGGCGTGGTCATCACCATCACCAGGTATGTCTAGACTTTTACATTTATTCATTACAAAGACAAGGACCATCGCAAGACATTTGCTGTAAGAGCCAATGATATACGTAGTACACTACACAGTGCCAAGTTCAGAAGAGTAAGATTACTTTTTTTGTTAAAAAAAAAATCCCAACAACATGTGACCATCTTTGCCAAAAGAAATGTATATACTAGTGCCACCATTAACTGCATCCAAGATAAAAGTGTTTACTTAAGATATGTATGTGTGCTGTTTAGATTTATTATGTAAATAAGAGCACATGCCTGCATATATTTAAGAAAAATGTGTTATGTATTAAATATATTTGTATATCATGTAAAATAAGCATATGAAATAAATGTTTATACAAATTTTTTAAAATGTCAAAATATATACTGTATGTGTGTGTATTTATATATACATAATAAATATACACAATACACATACATATATTATGTAAACCAAAAACCTTTATTTTGGATTTGATTTATCGTGATTAATTGCTTGACAGCACTAATACACACACACACACAGATAGATAGATAGATAGATAGATAGATAGATTTTTTTTTATTAAAAATGCATTTATTGCAAGAGCTTAAACCAAACAAATCTCTCTTTCAGAGATGGTTTTTATTTTAATTCTTATTACTTTTATGAATTTTATATTCTTCCAGGTATTAGATTTTATGAAGACAATATTTCTCATTTAATAACTATTATTTATACAATTTAATAAAAAAAAAACTATTGCTGATTCTAAAACATTATTTTTAATGCTATTTTACAATTATTTATATACTATTATGGTTTATAAATATTTTGAAATAGTTTATTTTTGTATTAGTTTTTTTATTTTAATTTTAGTTTTTGATTTGGTCTTTCATTCATGTATTTATTTATTTTGTGCTTAAGTAATTCAATACTTATTTTTAGTACTTATTTTATTTCAGTTACCTGCCAAAGCAACATTTTTCATATTTGTTTCAGTTTAGGTTTTTTCTTCTAGTATTTATATTTTATTTCATTTCAGATAAAAAAAAAAAAAAGTTTAGTAACAGCTTAATAGTTTCAATTTTACAAATAAAAATAGATTTTAAAAATAGATTTAATTCCATTCTTAATTTGTTGCTGCCTGTGTAGAGTTTAAATCAGTGATTAACAAGGCTTCATTCTGATAAAGATGCTGTCTATGTAGACAACAAGGCACCTCTCATTGTATTGGAACAGGGCATGAATGTGACATAAAACATATTGGTCCAACTACGTGAGGTAAAAGACAATTCCTCTCGGCAGCTCTACTCAGCTGGCATCAGGTCAAAGAATAAGTGCTGTTTCATGTGTTCAGCTGACCTTGTTACACCCGAGCATTATCATTCTGATCTGTACAGTAAACGGCACGCTCTCAGCACCTGTTAGTGTGACTTGGCCTTCAGTAATGCCGTCTGACTCTCTTACAGGTCGTTTATTCCAGATGAACATATGGTGTGGTGTCCTGAACAGCTGCTTCAGTGTGTCCTGGCCCACATTCACTACATGCCCGACCACTGGAAGGGCAACGCCAACAAGAGTGAGACCCGCGACGAGATGGCACAGCTTTTCCAGTATAAAGCGGTGAGATATGCTTGACGTAGGAAAATTATTATTGTTATATAATAACATAGACATTATTTGCTTAATTCATTCATTAATATACTTTACCATTTAAAGATTTGGGGGCCGGTAATTTTTTTTTTTGTAATGTAATTTAAGGACACATTAAATAGATGAAAATTTACAGCAAAGAAATTTATAGTTTTACAAAAGAATCTTTCAAATAAACGCTGTTCCTGAAGAATCAAAAAACAAAATGCACAACTGTTTTCAATGTTGATAATAAATGTTTCGTGATCAGCAAATTAGCATATTTAATGATCTGAAGGATCATGTGACACTGAAGACTGGAGTAATGATGCTGAAAATTCAGCTTTGATCACAGGAATAAATTACTTTTTTAATTATATTCAAATAAAAAAACAGATATTTTAAATTGTAATAATATTTCACAGTATCTTACTGTTTTACCATATTTCTGATTAAATAAATACAGCCTTTGTGAGAATTCTTGATTGGTAAAAATGCATATAGTGTTTTTTTTTTTCTTGAGGAAAAACAAATTAAAAAAAAATCTCTCTTTCCTAACAAAGTGCATATTTTCAATGATAGTTTTTATTTATTGTTTTCCTTATTGTTGTCATTTTTAGCTAGCTCACTAGTAGTATGGTTCTATTTAGTTGTTTTGGAATTATATTTATTTTAAAAAGTAAAAATATTTAAATTTAAAATGTTTTTCTTCATATTCTAATAATAGACAGAAAGAGGATACACTTTTAAGTTGATACAAAGTATATATTTTCCATGTAATACTGAAATTTATTTAGACTAGTATTGCATACAGTATGTGGCATACTTGAATTAGTGCATGCTTATGGACAGAAAAATTAAAAGTTTTTGCAAATAAACTCTTCATATATAAACATTTTTAGAATAAATAAAATAATAACAGTAGTTTAAATTTGACCTTTTTAGTCTGTACCTTTGTTATAACAGAGGCACAAAACACAAAGTCTGATGAATGAAAATGAGTCAGTCGGTTATTTCAGTGTTATCTGAAGTATGAAATGACACCTTAGCGCTCTGCACCTGTTGTCGAGGAGTTTGTCTGATTTTGCACACCTGTTGTGTAACTTTTAATCTTCACTGCATCTGTTCTCCAGCGCTATTTCACACCTGCTCCGCTGTTTTTATGACTTCCACTCGCTGAGTTTCTCTCATTTTTCTGCACCTGTCCTGCAGGTCTTTATATTGGAGGAGCTTCTGAGCCCCATAATTACCCCCTTCATCCTCATCTTCCCCCTGCGGAGCAAGTCTTTAGAAATCATTGACTTCTTCCGCAACTTCACTGTAGACGTGGCAGGGGTGGGAGACATTTGCTCATTCGCTCAAATGGACATTAGGCGCCACGGAAATCCACAGGTATCAAAGAGCCCATGCAAGCGCGTTATTAATGCTTCAGCTCGCTGTAATCTGGAGTGTGGTTTAAGCAGCTTCGTGGTTTGTGTTTTTCCCTCTTGCTCAGTGGATGTCCGAAGGCCAGACGGAGGCCTCGGTGTACCAGCAGGCAGAGAACGGGAAGACGGAGCTGTCTCTGATGCATTTCACCATCAAGAACCCTCACTGGCAGCCGCCGCAGGAGAGCTCTGTGTTCATCAGCCACCTGAAGGAGAAGGTGCATCAGGACGCTCAGACGGGACCATCTCCTCAGCTGCTGCTGTCCGAGGCTCCTCTCTGCACCTCGCTGCTGTCCAATGAATCTGCCACCGGTGTAAGTCACACTTTTTCACGTGTATCCTCTATTATCATTTCCAGTCAATGCAATTCACAACACATTTAACTGCTGTAAAACTGCTACTAATGTTACACACACACACACACACAAAGACCATTCTGCATTTACATAAAAAAAAAATAATAATAATAATAAAATATATATATATATATATTATATATTTATTTATTATTATTTTTTCTTTATGTAAATCATCATCAAGACAAAAGAAACAAATATTACCCTGATTTTTTTTAATACTTCAGTAATTATTTTTGTCTTCCATTGCAATAATGGGTAATGTTTATTTTTATTTTTTTGTATTAATAGTGATTAACTTGAGAGAAAATAGCTTAATTATCATAACATAAAGAAATGCAAAAAATATTGTTGGTTTTAAATCGGTTTTAATTTTTTCTTAAAAATATTTGTAAACATATAAAATATAAAATATATAAAAATATTAAGGCACACTTACTAAAATATTTATTAATATAAATATATACTACTATTCAATTTTTTTATTATTTGATTAATTCAAAGTTCAAAAGAACAGCATTTGAAGCAGAAATCTTTTATAACGTTATCACTATGAATATCTTTTTAAAGATAAATAAAATAAAGGTATTAATTTCTTTCTGAATAAAAGACAAAGTAGTAATTCCTTAAAAAAAATCTTACCGACCCCAAACTTTTAAATGGTAGTGTAAAAATATAATAGTTATTATGATTGTTTTAATCACATTTAAAACAAGTTTTTGTTTGCATAATATATAAGTACTGTGTATATTTATTTTATTTAAAAAATGTTATATATTAAATATTGATTTCTAATATAAATTATGTTAATATACATAGAGATGTAAATACATGTAAACATTTTCAAAATATATACTTCATGTGTATTATTATATACATAATAAATATACACAGAACATGCACATTATGAAAACAAAAACTGATTTATAACTTTAAAAACTGATAAATATAACATTTAGGTACTTATGTTATTGTTATAATATACTGTTTATCTAATAAACATCTAAAAGTGTGTTTGACTAAAGCTTTAGGTTTGTCTGTTATGTAAATCTTTTTTTTCCTTAAATTTTTACCTAAAAAATTGAAGCAAAAGGCTCAGTTCAAATCAATGATTTTAAAAGCTGATATCTGCAGTAGTTGAATGGTTAACCCTACAGAATAGAGCTTTTTTTTATTGAGCAGGACACGCTTAGAAACACTCCATTGCGAAGGGAAAATGAAAGAAAAGAAAAAAACATTTCCTGTGGCATTCAGGATATTAAAAAACCTGCCAGAAGACAAGAAATATTGACATTTCATTTTATGCCTCTGCATTGTTTCAGCGCTTGCTGCCAGATTGGTTATTTCACAGATCATAATCCTATAGCCATCTGCGTCTGTGGGGTTACATCTGCCTCAGCATGCTGCCAGCTCATTTTTCACTTCTCTTAATGAGATGCATATGTTTGTGCATTATTTTTCAGCCTGATAACTTGCTAGCCAGTGTGCTGGCTCACCCCGTACTGACCGCTTCCGGACTGCCTGGGAGGAACCGCCGCTTCGTACAGCCGAGCAGCGCCGCTTCAGCTGCCGCTAGTGTCCTGGCGTCCCTTTCATCGTCTCAGCAGCCTCACGCCGGCCGCTCTCGCTCACACACTCTCCTGCCGTCCCGACAGAGCCACAACGACATCATGTACTGCAGCGAACACACCGTGGGCGACAGGTAACACTTGAGAAAACTAATAATGTCAAGTGGCCCACACGGTTCAATTCAGATTCTGAAGTAATCGATGTTACCTTTTTATTAGCATGTCTGCAAGTGACTCCCGGATGCTGAGTCAGTCTTATTCGGCCCTGGCCTCAGAGTTCGCATCAGCTGAGATGAGCCTGCACGCTATATACATGCACGAGGTGAGTGGTCTCAACACACTCAAACAGCTTTATAATCCAGTATGGTTTCTCAATACCTTTGTCCTTTCCCTTCAGGTGCATCAGCAGAAGACCCAGCATGCATCTGGACCGTTTCAGGCCTCTGTGCCAATGAGGGACTTGAGCGCCAACAGTGGTGAGTTTTACGAATTGTTTAATTCATGGGATGAGCATAAAATGGCTTTCAAAATGCATCGGATTGTGATGGCCATTAGTTGAAAGCACACAGCATCATCTCCTACATTCCACACAGTCACGGTGGCGCCCAATGCATTTCTTCAAAACTGATTAGAGATTTGGTAAGAAAATAATTAAAATCATATATTAATCATAAAATAAAATCATTATATATATATATATATATATATATATTAATTATAAATATTAATTATAAATATGCATATGCATGTAAAGTACACACACTTATATTATGTAAAAATGACTAATATGCACTAATATGCATATATATACACAGTATTTATAAAGTATTAATTTATTTACATTTTATTGCTAAATCATGATCAATATTCATATGATAGATTCTTAATTTATACCACTTGACATGTTAATGTGTTAGCATATGTAAAAATTAATACATGCTGTAAAAGTATTTTTTGTTATTGTAAGTCCATGAAACCGAAAGCATGAACAAGTACTGACAAATTGAACCTTATTATAAAGTGCTGCTGTTTTATCAGGAATGTTATTTGACTAATCAATTACTTCTCAGATTGTGGTTGGATGCTTTAAAAGTTATTCACTCTGACCAATTTAAAGAAGAAAAAAAGATTTTAGAAATAAATTCATCAGTCTTTACCACACATTTTTAGGTGCTACTGTTTTATTAGGGGATGTTACTCAACTAATCAATCCCTTTTCAGTTTGTGGTTGGTTGCTTTAAAAGCTATTCAGTTGGCCTTGGCAAGAGCAAACATTTCTTAACCAAAATAAGCTGCAGACAGACCCAAACATTAAAAGTGGAGTCTTATGTTCATTATCTCCTCTTGCGTACCTGTTAATGGTATAATAGTATGAAATGATCTGAAGTCGCTTCTTTCTTTCAGCTCAAAGTCCTCAGACACAGTCACCACAGACAGTCACCTTGGTGCCGCCCGCTTCTGGCCGGTTGGGCGGCTGGGCTGAAGAGGATGAGGAGGAGCAAGCGGACGAGGAAGAGATAAACACCAACCCTGTGCCGGATCAGACCAGCAGAGGGAGCAGCTGAAGTGCCTTCAACCTGTACAGTGCGTTTCATCACATCACAGACATTTTAAACTAGTGTTTCAATGCAAAATGACTCTAAATGAATTCATATTGCTGTTTTAACATCATCTCTTTCTGGTTTGCAGTTTTTGTTCATTTCTGGGCGTTGTGGCCTTACTTTGGTTTGACACCCTTTGATCAAGCATGTTGGGATGCCACACCGAGCATGTTGCTCAAGGAGCCCGCAGGAGCCGTACGGTTTTCTGGATGCACCGTCTTCCAGTTCAGAGGAACTGTGATGTAACGGACTGCCACTTCCCCTCCCTCGTCACGTCAGTTACATTTACATTTCAGACTGCTGTGTGTTTGCATTGGAGTGTGTGTTTTTTGTTCATGACACAACAGGGTGACACTTGTTTTACAGTATTTATTTCCATTTTATTTTCTTTCATGCTACGTTTGTTTCATTTGGGTTAGAGCAAGTTACGTTTTCCGCATCTCTGATTCAAAGGCGAGTCGGGCGGTATTTACTTTTGAAGCGCTGCCTCGGTTTTGAGGGATGAAAACATCCTTTTATCGTAGTATTGCTAGTTTCATTTTTGCATTACAGCATCAGCGGACAGAAAATATCACTGAATGTAAAATCATACCAGTTGCCTCATGAGAAAAAAAAAAATATTTGCCACAAAGTTATAAAACTTTTTTTTTTTTTTTTTCTAGAAGAAAATAATATATAGACTTTTTGCCTAATTAAAAAAATATTAAAATTTAAAAGTTTTGACAAATCTTAACAATAACCTTTTAGCCCGAGATTAAAAAAAGTTCAATTTAAAACAAGAAAAAAAAAGATTTTAGCAATAAAGTTTATCACACTTTACCAAAAAGCGTTGGATGTATAAGAGAACGCACAAAATAAATGAAGTCTTATTGTCTAAAACGTAGGTCTGTCATAAGCATTTCATCTACAGCAACAAATATGCTAGTTTTAATCATGTTAAAACATCTTAGATGACCATATGACTGCATAAAAGGATTTGTTATTTAAATGACACTAAAGCTTTAAGAGTGATAAACTATCAAACTGAAGAGTTAATGTGGAAAAACCAATTAAATTATTAAAAATGAAAGCATTTTTTAAAAGCCAGACATTAGTCCCAATTCACAGCCACTGAAATATTATTTCTAGACTACTTGTTTAGCTTGTAAACAGCAGATCAGCACATTATTTAACCACTTAAGAAGTTCAAATAAAACACCTATTCAAGGTAAAAGTCAGTTTGAAAGTGCAAGTGATGTTTTTGAGGATTTTTACTCCGTACCCAAACCGATAACAGTCTCTTCCAGTGTGTTGAATGAAATATTAAACATCCGACAGACGATCTTTCAATCCGAATCCCAGAATTCATCAGTTTAAGTGTGATGTGTCCGAATCCGTGTCGACCCGAATCTGAAGGGTATGATTTTGTGTGTTAAGAGATCAGTCAGGTTTCAAACTAGAATCTGCCGTTATCCAGAACAAAATAGTTGTAACTAATGTGCTCTCTTAAAGCGCAGGAAAGTTCGTCTCTGTAAAATATCACTATCACGAGAGCCTAAGAGCTTTTGACAGTTTACACATGACACTCTGGTCAGAGATATACCCACAATTCATGTGAAACACTGAACTTCCTGTGGCCGGAGCGTGTCAGAAATCGTCTACTTGAAATACTGCAGTTAGAGAGTAGCTTAAAAGCGTAGTTAATAAAGATAACGGCATCCATATCGCACCCACTGAAATACCTACAGATGTACCTTAAGACCGTGTATGTACAGTATTTATTGGTGTGGGACGTTAATGAACAAACGCGATCGGGATGTAGTTGCTGTTTGCAGTGTTACAGGATTGGAAGGTTTTTTTCCACGCAAGACTGAACTGCAGAAGTGAAACTTACAGCTCTCTTATCTTAATAGTCTGTTTAAACAGTCTGGGGTCGGACTGTGCCAGGTGCTATATATATATATATATATGTGTATATTTAATTTGTTTTGATATTTATCTCTTTTTGTTGGATTTTGTTGGATCAAAATAACACTATCAAAAAATAAACCATAGCAAAACCGGGATTTGCTGTCTTGGTCCATCTTTGCATTGTTCGTATAACTTTGTTATATTTTTGACATTGTCAGGAAGACAGAAGCAGAATTGGATCACATCAACAGACAGACAACATGTTAAGAGATGGTTAAATATACTGTTTATTATACTGGTTCATTTACATGTCACAACTCTGTTTTAAAATTGTGATACCTGTACTAGAAATCCCATTGTAGTTTATATAAAACAATACAATAATACATTGTAGCTGAAGTGCAGAAAACATGAAAGATGATAATTTTGCCTTTTACCATATTGCAATGTAGTGTAGTGAAGCTGAAGCAACCTCAAAACGTACTTGGACGCTCAAAAATGTCACTGCATTAGAACTAAATAGATTTTTCCAAGCCATTTTTCAACCAACAGGCCTAAAGGTGTTTTTGAGTTCATAACACGAACAATGAACATGATCCATCAAGATTAATACCTTTTTGTCTTTGTTTTGCTTTGAAATTGTGTTTGTGCTATATTTCTTTAAAATAAATGCCATTTGGTTTGATCATTTTTATCTAATGCAATGACATCCAGACATTTTTATAGGAGTAGTTATCCCAAAAAAGAAAACTTGCCATCCAAGATATAGATGAATCTGTTTCTTAATCAGAACAGATTTGGAGAAATTAAGCATTACATCACTTGCTCACCAATGGATCCTCTGCAGTGAATGGGTGCCGTCAGAATGAGAGTCCATACAGCTGATAAAACATCACAATAATCCACAAGTAATACAAAAAATGTCTAATATATCCATCAAGGTATTTTTAACTGTAAATACCAGCCCATAATCCAAAACACACTTCCTCCAGTAAAAAAAAAAAAAAAAAAACTTTCTTCAGTATCAGAAGAAATTTTCTTTTTCACTAGAGGAAGAGTTATTATGGATTAAGTATTTTAGCCTGAAAGCAACAGCTTTTCACTTCTCAAGATTAATTGGCGAATATGTTTATTAGCTTTTTTTTTTTTTTACTTTCATTCCGACGGCACCCATTTACTTCAGAGGATCCATCGGTGATGTAATGCTACATTTCTCCAAATCTGTTCTGATAAAGAAACAAACTCATCTACATCTTGGATGGCCCGAGGGTGAGGAAATTATCAGCATATTTTAATTTTGGGTGAGCTACTGCTTTAAGCGTCCAGATACTTTTTGGGCTATATTTGAACATGTATATCTGAGCAGTTCATGCAAGAAAAAGGAAGACACCTGTAATTTCTAGGTTGGCCCCCAAATGTAAAAGAATCAAATGAAAGCACTTTTGAGTAATGTCAACTGTATCATCTAAAATAATTGAATATTTTCTAGTGGATATGGAGCTGTGATCTATTTTTAATGCTCATTATAATTAATATGAGCGTGTAAGTCGTCAAGAGCTTTTCAGCGACTGATGATTTGATTTTCACATCAACACACCGCATACAGTCTTAGCCACTTAAGGTAATGAATTAGCTCCTGGAGGAAACAATCTGATGAATGGATTCACATGTGGGACTGGATAAGTGAAGCTTTACACATAAAATGCATCATTCATAAATCTAATAACATCCAATCTCATCACTGCCTAGCCGATGGAAGTGGAAATAAATAGAGTAACATCAGCGCGGTGAAATAAAACGGCATGATTGCTGGTAACTCAGGTTGTACCGAAAGCATCTGGTTCCTTCTGTTTACCTGACAGCTAATAATTAAGACTTGAAGGTAATATACGGTATTCATTAACACATTATGCATATTATTGCACTTATATACACAAAATATGAACAGAGACAAACATTCTGAATGATTACGTATTTTCGAGTACTATCGCAGGGCTGAATTCAGTCAAACCGCGGTTAAAGCTCACACGATTATTGTACAAAAAAAAGTGCCAAAATAGATTTAAACCTTGGCCAAACCGACTGTACCTATAACAATTTTTGTGCAATATTAAAATGCTTTCTTTTTCAGATTCGTTTAAGGCGGCTTGATCAAATTAGGCCCACAGTGTTCGTACAGGATTCAGAAAAGCACAGAGGAAAAAATACTCTCTCGGATGAAATACCGTCACAGTATTTGTACGTTTGAAATCGTCCGAAAAAGAAATGGCATGAAATCTACCAGGATTTTCCACAATGTCAAACAAACAGCGGCTGTGATGTTAATAAAACCTGAGTTTTTGTTTTGGAAGTGTTGCCTATTTGTACTTAATGATGATATATCGATTCTATTCAGGTGTTTTTTTTTATTGTTGTTTTTTAACTATATAACATGTACGTTTTCGTGGACTTACACTTCTTTTGGAGTCTTTTCGATATATATTTCACAGTTTTCCGTCGTATCATCAACCGTCCCTTCGCCTGCGTCATCAACAGGCGAATTCCTCGAAGTTGCCTATAGCCGGGTGACTAGGTAGCACGTTCGGCGCGAATCCGAGACTGTCCGAGTGACTCCGGAGTGTGTCGCATGTGCTCTGAAAGAGAGGAAACGGGAGATTGTGGGGGGTGGGAGGGATACCAGGAGATCAAATGAGGGTTGAGATGAATTCATGTCAGTGACACCCATTATTAACAATGGAAGGAAGTAAGGGAGTGAAATAAACAGGAGTGAATTTTTTGGGGGGAAAAAATGCGGTAGCAAACAGAACGTCAATAATGAAGAATGCATGTCAAGTTGGATTAAAAAAAGAAGGAAAAAAAGTCATGGGCATGGATGGATGGAGGGGAGTGGGGAAGGAATAAGTTTTCTTAGTTTTGTTTCTGTAGCTCTGGAAATCTACCAGCGAACTTTGCAATCACAAGCCCGTTTACTAAATAAAAAATGGACTTTTTGTCTCGCAAATATGACTTTTTTTCCTCAGAATTGTAATATAAAGTCAGAATTGCATAAAATAAACTCACAATTGCGACTTTATATCTCACAATTCTTAGAAAAAAAGTCAGAATTGCAATTCATTATACAATTGTGAGTTATAAAGAATTCCCATAGTCGCAATACTGACTTTATAACTTGCAATTGTGAGTTTATATGAATTTATATTATTTTTTTCCTCAGATTTGTTAGATAAAAAGTCACAATAACCTTTTATTTTTTTTATTCAGTGGCAGAAACGGGCTTTTATACAACTCAGCAGGATGCATAGAAATAATTCAGTGTGAATTCAGTGTACTCGTTGTATGTAGACCTGCCATGACACCACAAACAGATGCATCTAGTGATGTTATTGAACACAGGTCTCATCACAATAAAACAATGGAAACCATTTACCCTTTCAGGCTCAAATTTGGATCAAACTGTACATCCTATATTCCCCCTTGAAGTTATAGTAAAGTCACTGTTAAATTGTATACATAAGCTGTTAAGTTTGCAATTCATTTTTATAATAATAAATGTTGTTTTAAATTTCTTGAATAGACTTTTACATTTCTAATTTGTATATTTAAAAGTATAAATGTATATATTTAGGTGATATGCTGTTGATTGATTGTTGTTGAGGATAATTCTTCTGTTTGTAAAAGCAAGAAAAAGTAAAATGAAAGAAAATAATTCAGCTTGCATATCTGTATATTGTGTATAAATAAAATGCCAAAGGAAAAAATAAACGCAGCTTGTATATTAAAATAATGTGTATAAAAATGAGCTGTAAATACGAGCGTTAGTGAGTGATTTTATATACTAGGTCTTCAGATAAAATGCAGTTTGTATATATAAATAAATAAATAAAACTGTGTGTAATTTTAATGTCTTGCATAGACTTTGCATCATTGTGCATGTAATTAGTGCTTGTTTTAATGACCTGAAACGATCTGGTAATTAACAGCACATCGTATATGCTAAAAACAGAGCTGTATTGAAACCGCAAATGTCTGAAAAAGCCCCTGTATTTCGACTGCTAAAAATAATATGATAAAAAAGATAAAAACAGCAGTTTCACAAAGAAACACAGCAGCGGTAATTCCTCTGGCAAGTTGGCTTATTTTTCATATTTCATAAGCCGAAGCTTGTAGACAGACTTATGAAAGGTGTCGTTGGGTGAAAATAATTGCTCTGTGTGAAATAAACCAATAAAACTCCAGCTCTGGGAAGCTTGGCTCCTCTTTGCCTAGCATTTCCTACATCATCCTATAACATTGCTTTGTTTATCACTTAAATATTCAAACTAGTTCTTGGATCGCAGTCTAATATATAGTGACTACACACAAATTTATTTCATGTGGGTATGTTAAATATTCATGCAGTAAGGCGAATTCACAGCAAGAGTGATAAAAATGGGAACTTTCTCATGTAAGACGTCATTTTCCATTACATTTCCACCTTGTTTCATCATCCTTCTGTCTATCAAAAATCATCAAATCCTTCAGAATAGCTTCAACCAAATATATATGATCTAAATCTTGACCTTTCACTTAGACAAACCTTTCCATATGACTTACAGTATGTTGCTCATTTAATAATGATGCCCTGGTGTCGACACTAAAGAATCCATTAATTCCTTTCTCCAGACCATATCTTTACTAGGCTGAAAGCATTTACAGTTGTTAAGTAATCAAGTTAAGTAATCTTAACTTAAAAACTTATTAGTCATTTTATTTATTTTTTTAAGGTTGAGATTTTTGCTAATCATTTTTGGAGACCATATATACACTATTGTTCAAAAGTTTGAATATATTGTAAAATGTAATTTATTTCTGTAATGAAAAGGTGAATTTTCCTTCAGAAATCATTCTAATATGCTGATATGCTATTTATTATTCATTATTAATATTGAAAGCAGTTGTGAAATTATGGTAACACTTTAGAATAGTTAGCACTTGTTAATGATTAACTACAACATTTCCCTCAATAAATTCTTAATTTGCATCTTATTAATAGTTATTAAGGTAGCTGTTAAGTTTAGGTATTGGTAGGATTAGGGATGTAGAATAAAGCATTAATATGTGCTTAATTAGCACTAATAAATATAATATTCTAGTAATATGCATGCTAATAAGCAACTAATATGTGTAACCGTAAAATATAATGTTACAGAAATAGTTTTTTTTTTTAATTGTTTTTTAAATAAATAGAAATTTAAAGGAATATAAATATATTTGTAACAATGTAAATTTCTTTACTGTCACTTTCAACCAATTTAACTACTTTATATTTTATTTTGATACATATTTTCATATTTTAATGTACATGTAATTTTACTGACTTCTGAACGGTAGTGTA
Source organism: Enteromius mattozi (assembly GCA_032359235.1). Lineage (NCBI taxonomy): Eukaryota > Metazoa > Chordata > Actinopteri > Cypriniformes > Cyprinidae > Enteromius > Enteromius mattozi. Next base: position 14,373,162 of record JAUMHE010000082.1, read on the forward strand.
ATTAAGATACAAATACATATGCAAAACAGCAACATTTTTGGGAAAAAGAAATAAACACGTTGGGGGGAGAACAGAAATGTAAAAAAAAAAGACAGAATAAAAGCAAAAGAAAGCTACGGGTGTCGTTTTACCTGAAATTCTGCAAAACATCATCTCCATCTTGAAAGCTACAGGGTTTTGAAAAAGGGATCTTAGAATGCGTAACAATGACATTTGTGCATGTCTAGAACTACTGCCATTAAACGTCACGAAGGGAAAAGACTCTAAATGGCGTGAATAATGCAAGGATTTTAAAGAAGGACACAGTGAAATGCTTCTGCAAGATTATTAATGGCGGCGCTACCTGGGGACATGGTTAGGCGTGACACCAGGGCTGGTGGGATTCTCGGGGAAATCCTGGAATAAACATGATGGAAAGAGATGAAGATGACCAAACCCAGGACGAGGCCAATTCACTTCCAACTTACTGTACTGTAAAAATCACACTAAATATTCCTCATTTAATAAATACATTTAAATATATTTACTAATTAAATATATTTAAATATACACAATTACATTTACAGAAAAACATATTTTCATGTATTTGATTTGAAAATGAATTGACCTTCACCAGATTTATGACAAAATAATACCGTGCTGAAAAAGAAATGGTCCAACTGTTTATGCATTTATTTAGAGTTAAACGTTCAATCAAATTATCTTAATGAATGGTAGTAAGTTCTAAACATAATATATAACAATACAAATAAATGAGGATACTTCAAACTAATTTCACTGTTAATTCTGAAGTCTCTAAAATCTGGTGTATCTTAATGTTTAATCAGTCATGTCCTGGTGCATGCTGGGAAGGGGTAAATGATGGATTGTTTTGTCTGCTATGGTATGATATGATATAATAATGGTGAATGATTCTGATGTTATTTAAGTGTTCTGTCATATTGCTGTTCGCTCATGTAAAAATGAACATTTGGTCATCATTTACTCAACTTCTGCAACAGCTCTTTATCACAGCTGTCAAATTTCAAAAAACAACTTAAAAAGAGTCCCGAAGCCGCTGTTGTAGTACGTTTAGGTGAATTTTTGTCCTTTATAAGAGCTTGACTAACAGCCTCTGATGTTTTCTGATTACATATTTTCATTTTATGCAAAAGAATATCATCTTTTGTGTTCCATGGAAGGAATAAAGAACGTCAGACAGGTTTGGAATGATATGAGGATGAGCAAATGATGACATATTTAATGTTTTTGTGAAAGAAAAAAAAAAAAAAAAAAAAAAGGCTTCTTGGATAAAATATTATCCTGTCGTGGAAAGAAACTTTAATTAATCCGTGTTGTAATCCAGGTGGTGGAAAAGAAATCTTGAACTCTGAATGTTCTTGGTGCTCAAGAACATAATGAACTACTAACTTCGTAACTAAATAAAAACATTTTGAAGTAAATAAATAAAATGAACACTACTTCAACAGATCGTAAGCAACGAGTCTCATATTGGGGGCAAAGTAAATACAGGAAATGCTTTATGTAAGAGCTGTTGGTGGACGTCTCAATCCCATTCTTCCTTTCTCATCCCTAATTTTTCATCTACACAACATTTTTTTTTTATAAAATAATTAAAAGTAATAAATACAGCTAATGTATAGCCTGCAGGGACAGAGCGAAAACATATGTAAGCCTTAATACCTGGGCTGTGAACATTAATTAGGTGACACGAGACCTAATTTATTTAATGAAAAGCAGATCATCTGATCTAAATGGGATACAAGGTTTGTCACAAGCGAAGGGTGATGAACACGCTTAAAGGAATAGTTCACCCAAAAACAAAAATACTGTCATCATTTACACACCCTCAAGCAGTTCTAAACCTGTATGAATTTCTTCCTTTATGAAAGGAAGATATTTTGAAAAAAGTTTGTAGCCAGGCTGTTTTGGTCACCATTGACTTCTATAGTTGGAAAAAAAATACTATGGGAGTCAATGGTGACCAAAAACAGCCTGGTTACAAACTTTTTTCAAAATATCTTCCTTTGTGTTCAACATTTTCATTTTTGGGTGAACTATTCCTTTAACATTTCTAAAACCTCCCCGTTTTGTTTTTTGTCCTTATTAATAAATAAACTGATGTCTTTTGTGGAAAGGCCATCTTCATCAATCATTTCCCAGAATTTGAGCCAAAGACAAAAGGCAAATAGATGCATGCATCATTCGAGAGAATAATTCAGACAAACAGAAATACTAAAAATATCAACAAAACCAGCAACAAACAAAAAAATATCATCATCACGATGACAAGATTTGTTGCGCATGCAAAGCAACACGGGGAGGGCAGTTACCAGATTGTCACTGGCGCTCCGATGTGGCCGTCTCTTGCGTAGAACATGTCCCAGCACTTTATCCTTAAAAACCTTGAAAACGGTGCAGCATTTGGAAAATATACTGTCAGCAAATTATTTTTAACTATGAACACGTTACAGAAAAACAAAGGGATAAATCAGATCAGTAAGAATGAAGCAGACCTCATACAAATAATCAAATATCTCCAATATGGTCAAGACACTGGCTCCTATAAACAGACCCATCTGACCACCAATATCACCTGAGAGAATATAAAAATATAATTTAAAAAAATCAAATATTAAAGCAGAAGAATTTTCCATGCTAGTGTAACATTTGTGAATTTTCTGCACACTTACCAAGTAATCCAGCCACTTCATATGCTTTCTTTTGTTCAATTTTCTCATAGTTCAGAGCCTCAAAAAAGATATCCAGCACCAATATATTGTCCCTACAAGATTAAACGCAATGCATGGACGTTCAGAAAAACTTAGTTAATATTATAATATAGTTATGCTATAATGTACATTAGTATAATAATAATGTAGACTTACGCAATATACTGTTCAGTTTTATTAAACTTCTTGGCGAGATATTTGGCTGAAGCCTTGCTGGGTATCTTCACCATGGACAGCTCTTTACCGTATCGAGTCATGTTGCACGGCGTCTCGCAGACACAGTAATCATTGTCCTTCTCCACTAGAAAATCTGTCAATTATCATTTTTATTAGTATTACTTTTTTTTTTTTTTTTTAAAAACATATTTTAATTAATCATGTAAAATCTTGGTTTTACACATTGCATAGTAGTGATAGAAATAAATAGAATTATTACCTAAAGCTGGATCAGCGCAGTCTTTGTACTGTTCAGGTGTGCAGACCGTAGAGGTGCCTGTGATAGAGAGCAAAAATAAAGACAAAATATTGTCCAAATTGCTAATAATTTGTACAGTAAAGTAAAATAATAAAACACAATAGTTAATAAATATACAAATAACTAAAGGTGAAAAAAAAAGTGTTTAAAACCTAAGTACTATTGAGAATTAAATACTGTAGGTGAGGGATAAAATATAATAAAATAAAATATATATTTCAGAGCTGTTAAACAATTAATAGCATCCAAAACGTACATAATATATGTGTGTACCGTGTATATGTATTATGCATATATTAATACATACATATATTTGAGTTGCTAATTACCTGCTTAAAATATATAAAATGGTAACACTTTACAATAAGGTGTCATTTGTTAACATTGATTTATTAACTAATATGAACGAACAATGATCAACACATATATTACAGTATTTAATAATCTTTGTTAATGTTAGTTAATAACAATATGTCGTTCGTTGTTAGTTCATGTTAATTCAGAGTGCATTAACTAATGTTAATAAACACAACGTATGATTTTAATAATGAATTATATGCTATAAAAAATGCTATGGAAGTATTTTTTAATCTTGGTTCATGTTAACTAATGAACCTTATAGTAAAGTCTTACCAATATTTTTTTTTTTTAAACTGTCAAATAAAAAAAAGGTGTACACTAAGTACAATTGAGAAATCAGAATAAAATACTGTAGGTGTGAATAAGCAAATGTGTGGAGAGATTTAATAAAATAAAGAGATAGATAATAAGAAAATAAAATGAAAAAAAAAAAAAAATCTGTTAGTATAAATAAGCAAGCATGAGGGACTGTATTCGTGAATTAAGAAAAACTGTTCTGCACATTTAAAAATGTATCGAAGAAAATAAAATACTATTAATGTGGGCACTGAAATAAAATGTCCAAGCAATATTTATGCAATATGTTCAAAACATACTATACTGTGTATTAGAGCAGTAAAGTTGTGGTGTGAGCAGTAAAGTGTTGTCTCCACACCTGGCATGTGCACCATTCTGCAGTTACAGTTTTCCAGCAGGTAACGGGTCTCACAGTCGATGCGACAAGCCGTGATGCTGTAGGTGGAGAAGTATTCAGAGTCCATCGGTTCAGATCTGCAGTCGCCCCACGGCGGAGGAAGATACTGGAGCTAGAACATAAAGTTTTATTCATTACAGGCAGGATAAAGTTGTTCAATAACAAATCAAAACACACTAAGCCAAGCCAAAGAGCACAGCAATCAAAAACCTAACAGCAGAGGACATCAGCTGAATACAATCAAACCCACATCACAATCACACACTCTTCACAGCCTACAAAAGAAAAAGAACATACCAGAAAATCAGTCAAACCTGAAGAAAACCACAGATATGAACTGACCCTTTGCCCGGTCACTTTTCATTTATATTTCATTATATTATATTTTACTGTGTGTGACATTTTCTTCTGCCATTTTTTAAAATGGGTCATTTATTAATTGATCCATTATATTATATTAAATTATATTATATATATGTGTGTGTGTGTATCACTAAAATAAATCACTTTTAGTTGCACATATTTAAAAGTGTTTTGCATTGTTTAAATAAGATAAATATATTTTTGAATTTGTTAATTAAATATTTTAAAAAGATAAATAAATATAGTTAACTAAACAATTAAATATTAAAAATGTTTATTAAATACATGTTTAACTTTTAAATAAAGCATTTATAAAATGCAATTATCATTATCCAATATAGCTCTACTGTCACTTTACTACATATATGTTAGTATCTATAGAGCTTGCATGAATTTATTATGACCATAAATAATAAATATAATATATATATGTTTTCCTTTTTCTTTTTTTTTATAAATTCCATTTAATGTTTATAATAATATTAATATAATATTTATTTATAATAATAAAACAACTTAAAAAATATATACATATGTCTGCATTTGAAAAGTAGTTAAAATAAATGATACAATACATAAATCTTTTTTAAATTTAAAAATAATTTGAATACACTTTAAATAAATCATTTGAAAAGGGAAAATCAACCAATCAGTGATTACACTCTTACAAACACTAAAATTAATATCAAAATTAATTATTTTACACATTTTTGGATCATTTCTATAAAATGATACGACCACTAGAAAAGAACAATGACTAATAGCTTGATTAATTGTGGCTGGCAACAGCTGTTAAGGCAGGATTGGCCAGTAACATTTTTAAGGCGGGGCTTAGCAGTGGCTCAGTTACTGGAAGCAGCATTGCTGCTCATTTCTTAAGTCATTAAAATTATATTATGCTCTTCTTATTAAATTTAAGAGCCTTTTAATAAGAATCATATAAAAATATAATTGGATTTTATATCATTTTGCATATCTAATGGCATCAGTAGAGAAGATAATCCTCCCATTAAATTAAGTCACTTTTTGAAGTCGACTGCAAAAAGCGATATATACTAGAGAGTTTATGATGGATTCAGAGTGCTTTGAAGTTAAAAATTAAGAGGAAGTAGAAAATTTACTTTCAGTAAATTGAAAGCAAGATTGGGAGTGTGCAGATGCCTTTAGCACTTGATTATTTCAGCTATTGCTAAGGGTCGATGAATGAAGACATATTGATCTTGGCCGTGAGAGCTGCTTTTGCCTTTGATCCACTGAAGCCTGTAAACGAGCGCTTTTCCTGACCTCCTGCCAATTAGTGCTCCCTAGAAACTGAATTAGATACTCATGAGGAGTCACATGACCTCAGTGCACACAACCATGCATAAAAATAAACACTGCTTGCCTGGCTGTGATCTACTTAACACAAACACAGTGGAGGACCTGGAGCAGCACTTACAAATAAATATCAATTAATTGGTTTAATTTAAATAAATACAGAACTTTTTCTTTTGAAAGATTTGTTTTTAAATATCTAAACAAGCATTTAAGACAGACATTTAAACCTGTTCATTTCATTTTGAATTAAAATGAAATGAAACAGCTTTAAACAGTCTATTTTTTCATTTGAATCTATTTTGATGTAACTTTATAAAACAATTAATAAAGAAATTTTAAATGCAACTTGCAATGAAAAAAAAACTTTAAATGCAAAATGGTTTTTTTACATTAATTTTAAAATTTTAATAATGTAAATAAATATTTTCAACTAAAACTGTTTAAATAAGTATTTAAATAAGATGAATGACTACTGTTGAACTAAAAACAAACAAACTAATTAAACTAAACTAAAAATTAATTAAAGCTGTTGTTTTATTTGTACTTTAAATGTAGTTGAATAAAATGAAGGTTATGTTTTTCTATTTAAACATGTTTATTTAAAATATAACAAATAAGTAAATTAATAAATAATTTTAAATGCACCTTGTCATTCACAAAAAATAGAAAAAACACTTTTAAATGCACAAATTAACTTTTTTTTTAATGAATGTTTTTAAATAAGTATTAAAATAAAATAAATTATAAAATAATATTGTTTAATTAAATAATATTTAAATTTTTTTTAAATGCTACTAAATAAACAAAAAATGTAATGCATTAAATTAAATGCACCTTCTTTTTAAATATAGCATTTTAAAAATGATCCAATATATCTCAGTTACTTTACATATAGGTTCGTAAGCATAGAGGTTGCACAAATTTATCATGATCAAAAATATTAAAAACAGTTGGTGTTTAATATTTTTGAGCAAAAATAATAACTTTCTAAACCTGAACTGAAGGATAGTGTATGTAAAACGTTCCTTCTGCACCGAAAAAAAAAAATCCGGTTTTCTCCAGGTTTAAAGAGATGATGCTGTGAATGGAGAATAAGCAGTGCAGCTGATAAATGCGACATGTGATAAATGCGATATGTTTAGCATTAGGTACCAGTTGTTGCTGACAAGACACAAAAGTTTGAAAACCAGGGGCCACACCAAATCCCAGCTGGTCTATGAAGGGCGGCTCATCCTGGCTGTGGATCTGAACTTTGATGCCGGCCTCGTACGAGGTTTCGTCTGCGGGGAGACATTAAACAAGATTATTTACAGAGCGGGAGATTTGATGTCTGCCGCCTCGAGGCATAAATATAATGACTTTATAATGAACTTTATAATTACTTTATCCAGAATGCCAATACATGTTTCGTCACTGCCTCCGGATATAAAAAGTCTCCTCTAGAGCTATTAAAACGACTAAGATTAATAGATTATAAATACATAATCTTCACTGGCATACAAGTACATCAATTCTGAACACTGACCGCATGTCATCTACAGTTGATTAAATTGCACTTGGACATTCGTTACTCTTTCTGCTTCGTATTTATTTTCTGCGCATGATTATGTTGAAAAATTGCAGCGTGCCACAGAAAATGAACAAGGCGTCTGACGCAGCAGTAATGGGGCAGGTGTACTCGGTAAAAAACGAGCAAGAAAAAGACCTAACCTTGTTATCTCTGCATCTAAATGTTCTACCACAAGTGAAATCATTTTGGGACGACCACTTATGGGTGAATTATGCTAATGTGCAATGCTGCATATCAGTTCCTTCAGATATGATGTATCTTGTGTTTTTGAAATATTACTTTTTGGAACATAATTCAACCCAGGAACCTGTACGGTTAGTATCTTATTTAAAATGTGGCAGCATTTCAAACCTAGAATGATGCATATTGTCATAAGCTGTCATTTAAAAACACCAGGTTTGGATATTACATAACTTTCTGTCTGAAACTTTTGAATTGATACGATCACTGAAGAAACACTTTAGTAATATGAATGAAATGGCGGGTCTTCAGCAGTAAATAAACTATGAGAGATGCATTACTGATCACTTTTTTTTTTTAAATATATTGCTCACCTGTGTCACCCCAAACTGGTAAGTACTCATCCTGTTGAATATCCAGCATGATTTCCAGCCCGTTTCCTGTTCCGCCTTTTAAAGTCGTCAACAAGGGGTTTCCATCCAGGCCAGAGTTGAACGTGTAACATTTCCCATATCTTGTGTAAATCTGTGGGTGGACAAACCAGAAAAACAGTAAATATAAAAAAGTAGTAGTATAACATATGAATATTTAATGGAAATTCACTATTCAATGAGATGGTAATCATATATCCATCACTGTATAGCACTGTTTAGAAGTTTGGGGTTGGATTTTTTCAAAATAGAAATAAACACATTTATAACGTTAAAGGGTTAGTTCACCCTAAAAATGACACAACTGAAATGTTCACACTATGTGCAGCGTGAGCACCAAACCAAATCTCCAGGTGCTCTCATGAGCAGCAGACTGAAAGACTGCAGTAATGATACTTAAAATTCAGCTTTGCATCGCAGGAATAAATTGCATTTTTAAATATTTTCACATAGTAACAGCTGTTTTAAATTGTATTTTATATTTTTTTCAAATGTTGCCATTTTTACTGTATTTATGACCAGATAAACGCAGGTGTGAGCATAAGAGAGCCTTCTTTCAAAATCCTCCTGACCCCTAATCAAATTGGATGACATGCTGATCGCAATTCCTCACATATTTAAAGCAAAAAAAAAGAAAAGGTGACATTACGGTTGATGTCGATACACTTTCGCTGTAAGGAAATCCAATTAACTGACAGGAATTTAAAGAACAGGCTTCATCCTTTTGTAGATAATAGCTGGCTAGAATCCGCTAGTCCTGGCAGTGTTTTGACAGTGATGCAGCGAGAGTCAGTGGCAACAGTGATGAGCTCAGTCATGGTTTCCTGACCCCGCTGTGACACTAATGAGCGGGAGATCTTCAGGCTCTAGGGCTTCAACTAGGACTGTCTCCCGCTCAATGCTCATGAAACAAGCTCGACCTCGACAGCACACAAAACACTAGTGCAACATTCTGCCTGCTTCATCCCTGTGGCTTCTGAGGCGTTTCAGCGAGAGAATGATGAATAAAAGCAGGATAATTAAGGGCAAACAGGGCAGCTGAAGATAAAGGACATCTGATGGTGCTGAAAGAATATGTGATTCATCTGCTCAGTGTTATAACACTGCTCTGCTCTGCACATTTTGGATGTCTCTCTTATGTAACCCACCTGATTCAGATCATCAGCTCATTAGGAGAGAGTTCACAAGTTTGTACTAACATACAATATGATTAAGCAATTAATAAGCATAAATGGCTGCTGTCCAGAGGGAGGTCTCTGAGCCCAAACCCAGACAAATCCCCCATCCCAAAAATAGGATAAAAGTTTTCATTCAAAAGAACAGACTAACAATTATACAACACAAACTAATCAGAACACCTTAGCAATTGCCTAGCAACACCTTGCAACTGTGGATAAACACATTAGGGTACAGAGAACACTTTCATAAAATGACTCAGAACACTGTAGCAACCACATAGCAACACTCTTACAAGCACTAAACTACTCTGAATACCTTGGTTTCATATCAACACCTTAGCAAACACAAACAAACATGCTATACTACTTAGAATATCTTAGCAACTGCATAGCAGGCAACCTCACAGAACACTGTAGCACATGCATACAAACCCACTTAACTACTCTGAATACCTTAGCAACCCCATAACAACCACAAACATTCATGCTAATAAATTAACTAACTGCATAGCAACACCCTGACAACCTAGCAAATGCATACAAACCCACTAAAAATATGAATATTTTAGCAACTTTAAAACAACTCCCTAACGACCACAAAAAAACGTGTTCTACTAACGAGCAACTACTTACAAATGTTCTAAAAATTACTTAGAATTTCTACATAGCAATATCCTGGCAGTGAAAACTTAATACCTCAAACACCCGAGCAAATGCATACAAGCACAATAAAATACTCTCTAAACACTTTAGCAACACCCTAACAACCACAAACAAACAGACTACTAAAAATTCTTTAGCAACTGCATAGCAATACCTTGACTACAACACACAAATGTGTTATACTACTCAGAACCTCTTAGTAACTACATAGCAACACCCTGACAACCTTACAGAACACCCCAGCAAATGCATAGAAAACCCACTACAATACTCAGAAAACCTTAGCAACTTCAAAGCAACACCCTAGCAACCACAAAAAAAACATACTACTACTCAAAACACTCAAACAGCTGCACAGTAACACCCTGACAACCGTTCCCAAAAGCATTCTCGCGATGTTTTACACAGAAATTTAAAGGTAAAAATCTAGTTAATTTTGAAAATGTTATTCAGTGCCATTAGTGGTGCACATGACCTTTAAAAAACGGACACATAAGCAAAAGAATCCGTCTGACACTTTCACAGCTACAATCACTTACGCCACGTTCTTATCAAGCATCTGACAAGTGAGATGCGAGATTAGGATTGATTATCTCAAAATCTCAATTAACAAGAAAGCGCTTGGAGCAGAAACGAACCGTTGTTGTCAGCATGTCGATGCATCACAGAGGATTTGCGTTTGCCGTGTCGAGTTCACGGTTTACCAAAACACACCAAATGAGCACATTGTTTCCGAACAATAGTTGAAGCCTCTCTCTCTTCCCAGTTTCCCAAGTAATTAACTTCATTCATTCTGAAGGCACGTGCCAGCCGCACCAGGCGAGAACTCATTTAGACTGATGATTCAGAGCTTTGTGCATATGTAATCTGCAAGTGAGCGCGGATTCGTGGAAAGCAGTCATGTTGATTTCACATCAGATTTTAGCTATTCGTACAATTTCATATGCTTAAACACTGGAAGGGATTTGGGGATTATGAGAGGTAGATTGGTTTTCCATCTGATAATGGAGAAAAAGAGGATCGAGATATTGAGCAAAGGAGTTTAGCTGGAGGCAGGTTTTAAGCACATCTGTGCAAAGCACCCAGAGCTTTTTAATAATTCATGCGTCTTCTACACAGAAATTTGTCAGAGTGCAGTTTCTGTGCCAGTAGATGTTACTGAGATTTTTAGCCTCAGGGTTTCTGCAAACAGTCTCTACAAAACAAAAGAGAACATTAAAAAAATGTGGATTCTGATGACAAATGCAGCCAGCAATTTTGCAAATAAATATTTGAAAATGAACATTTTAATAATGAAAACATGCACAAGTCCTGTCAAACGATTAATTGTGAATAATTGCATCCAAAATAAATGTTGTTAAGATAATATATGTGTGTATACTGCATATATTTATTATGTATATATAAATACAAACATGCATATATTTAAGAAAAATGTTATGTTTATATATTATATAAGAATATAAATATATACATTTAAATACATGTAAATAATCAGAAAATATTTACAGTGTGTGTGTGTGCATATATATATATATATATATATATATTTTACAAATACATATATAAATGTAAACTTTTTTTTATTTTGGATGCGATTAATCATGATTAATTGTTAGACAGCACTAATAATAAATAAAAGGAATTATAAACCCTCCTTGTTATAATACAATAAAAAATTATTTATCATATAAAAATACAAGTTTAACTCATATTCGATATTTTATATTGATATCCAAAATATTATATTACTTTATTAATATTTAATTTAATCATATACCGTTTTTATCATTGCCACTTTCATGTTGTAGATTTATGTACATAAATAAACATTTATGTACAAAACAGCAGTTTAAGTATACTCTATTTTTTATTTATTGATTTTAAATTATGCATTACAGTAAAGATAATCTACTGTCATTGAAAAAATGAGAACTATGTGGAACTGAAAAGAGAATTTTATATCAAGGTTTATGCAAAATATAAATAATTGAAAAAAATTAAATAAATTAATAAATATTAATAATTTTTTCCTTTTGGTTTTGAGGTGAAACATAACCTAGACCCATATAAAACACGTTAATGCAGCGGAAATGGTTTTTGCGATCTCTTCTGATAGACTTTGAGCTGTTAAAAATGGGAATCACTCTGTTTTCTAATCTACTTTAATACCTTGCTCTGCGCTATTCCCATAAGACTTAACTAGGCATTCATAGAAACACAACAAAAGTCCCTCAGCTAGATTTATTCAGGTAATCAATTAATTACAACTATGACTTGCTTAACTGGCTTATGAATGTTAAATCCAAACGTGGCATCAGAAGTGCAGACAACTGTTGACCAAAGTGCTGTTTACATACAGGGGTGAAGTTTTTGTAAGTGCAGTTTTCCCCCCGGAACCTGCAGTCCAGCAGCATGTCTTCTAATTGGTGGCCGAGCCTGTCAATCATCTCAGTGGTGTTGAGCTGGTAGTTAGGAGGCGGGCTATAGCTGGAGAAGTCCAGCAGATGCAGCATCCTCTCACGGTGCCGACTGAGTTTGAGCATGGAAACGCTCTGGCGGTTGACCGTGTGGTTCATGTGCATGATGTCCATCCAGTAGCCGCTGTGGTAGAGGTCAGCTTTGGTGAGGCTGGACACGCGAAGGAGGTTCTGGTTGCAGAACGTAACGGCCGGAAAAGTCATGTTGTGAGACCAAACCATGTGGATCTTGGTCACGGCCGGGTAGGAAAAAAGATAAAGAATTCGATTCCACGACCACGTGAAGAGGAGCCCCAAGCAGACACAAATAGCCAGGAGCCAAAACAAGCGTTGGGTTTTAGATTTGTACGGCGAGAATGCGTGTTTCAACCCATGCACTTTGGTTCTGAGAACAAATGCCGTCGTAGTGTCCTTAGCGCTGTGGGTTAAAGTCATTTTGAGTCTTTGCCGTCTGCTGCGTCTCTTGGCACCATCCATCAGAGAGTCTTTGTTTATTGCCTCCTGATTGGACGCAGACAGATCATCCATAGTGTCGTTAAACTCTGAACACAAGCTTCAAAGTTTCAAAAACACATCATAGAAACGTGATCCTGTGATTGATGAATCAGATGACACATCCTAATCAATTCATTAAGCTTCAATCTTCTGCATCGCTGCCAGCCCATGCAAAGAAAAAACTAAAAAGGTTTGTACGTTACCAAGCTGTTCCAACAAAGCTTATTAAGACGAATGCAGTTCATTTTAATCTCACTCAGAGCGCAGTTTCTCCAGGATCCTCAGGTTGATTTGTCTTGCACTTCAACAGATCAGATTGAGTTTTCTCTCTCATCCTTCACCTCTTCTCTCTTCTTCGGCTTCATTTTTTTGCACAGAACAACTATGAGAGGCTGCCTGCAGATTCTTGTTGCTTTCCTCTTTGTGTGAGAGCGCCCAGCCCCTCCCTCTCGGCTCAAATTATTCTGTCGATGGATTTGTAGCAGGCATATAGATCCATTTGTCCCTGCTTCTTGCATTCCTCAAACAGGGAAACCCAGAAGCTTACATGTTTCTTGTATTAAAGTAGAAAAATGACCAACTAAGAGCGCACAAGAGATTCCCAGAGGGTGTGTCATTCATCACACTTGTTTGTTTCTGTCATCGTTTATGCTTTGGGGGCCTTTCGCGGTTGTTTATTTTACATTAATATCAACAGTCTTCTCATGGGACATATAGTGGTTTTATTAGTGTAATGTTTATGGGCTTTAATAGATACACTCAACTCAAATGAGATCAGATGAACTGTTGTTTAGTGGTTATGCAGGACACAAAACTGATACAGCTGATTTTATTTCTACAAAATCCTGTGCTGACACCTGTAGGATATCATAAAGTGCTTTTATATTGATATATATTACAGTCTATGTACAGTAAGGGTACAGAGATCTCTCTGAACATCTGGGACTAGAAATAAACACTGAAACAGATCTTTTCACTTAAATTATGGTTGAAATTGAAATAAAATTGGAAAAAAGCATAATGGAAAAAAAGTGATCTCAGACTTTATCGTTTAATATCATTTGCATTTAATTACACCAGGTATCTTCATATATTTTCATCTTTAAAAGCCCAGTTAAATCTCTGTTTATGCTTGCATTTTATTATTTTTCTTTGCTCCGTAACTTCCTCGCCTTCCTGAAATAAAATGACCATAAATACGACCTATAAAAGATTAATTTCAGGCATCAGTGACATTATCAGCTCGAGCTGAATGGGACTGAACGCCATCAAAGCAATACTCATCTGATCAAGAAATGCATCGGGTAAATAGCTGAATAGTCTTCAAACACAGCACAAGGGCATTCTGGAAAACAACATCATCTCTCTCTAACTATTTATCACTGAAAATCAGTTTCTGAAGATTACATTCTGCCCTCGTTTGCTTGCCAATACATCTGAGCAGCCCCAGAATAACCAACCCAGTTTATCATGCTCGTTTTTTTTAATCAGCCACTGGACTTTCTGATGATCTGCATAAATAGAGTTTCTGCCGCTTTTATGAAAGTACATTTAGAACTTTTTAAAGACCTTAAGAAAAAATAAAATTCAGGGATAAAATTGCATCAATACTGTCAACACTTTAAAACACAACTTCCAACCAATCTCCATTATGCTTTTCTACTCATTTTTCAATGAATAAATAGATAAAAGATGTTCATCCTTGGTATTTCTGTCATTTTACAGTGCAAATTTCTAAATATTATTCTATTTCTAATATTAAAATTGAACTTCTTTCTGTGAAACTGATTAAAATGCTGTTTTTGAAACTGATCAAAATAGGTTTAAAAAGAACAAAAATAGGCTTTTATTCATAAGTTTTCATATCCCATTTACAGATACTTTTTTTCCCCCTTTAAATCGTAATCAATTTCTCAAAAAACAAGACTTCATTCACAACTCAATTTATTTATTTCCCATTTATTTATTTATTTATTTATTTATTTTTAAAATTTAATGCCATGACACTATCAATTTAAGGCTTTCTGTTCTGATTTAAGATGTTAAGGTCTTAATTTGTGGAAGGGTGAATTAGGATTTATAAACAATTTTTTATGACCTGAAGAAACCTTAATAAAGAACCAGCCACTTAGAAATATACAAATGATCAGACCAACATTTAATGCAACTAACTACAGTTTGTTTGACATTTATGTGACATTTCCAACTAGTGTGGAAAACGGCATTGCAAGAAAACTGCACGAAAAACCCATAAACGTCATGATGACCAGAATTTATGTCCATCCAGAAGTAATAAATACAGAATATTTCATAGGCATAACAAAACAAAATGGCCAAAAAAAAAAGGTCTGTCTTGTGGATATATATTGTAGTTTGCTTGCTTGACAAATACAGTATAAGTGTCTTTCAAAAATCTGACCTCACAATTTTCGCCCATCATTATTTCATGCTAAGAAGAACTAATTAGGAAGTCCATCTAGCTCATTTACGTTGACAGAAATGAAACTGGTTCATGAACTCATTAGAGCTGAAAAGAGATTAAATTAATCTTCTAATCAATAAAATTTGCAGCTGCCTAGTCGCTGTATATCACAGTCAAAGACAGAATCATTATTCTGTAATATTCCAGCTGTGTTCCCATTCTTGCGTTTATTTACTAGACTTCTCAGGAGCTATCTCTATTTCTCACTCAGGTAACATGTTTCACTGCACACTGATATAAATGTAGATGAGAGCCAGGTCTCTCAGCGCCGGCTAATTTTCTCCCAGTTACACTGGAGCCAGAGTCAATACTCCTCCATCTAGGATCATTAAATCTCATGGATTAATTTGTCTTTCACAGGCAAAACTGCAAGAAGTTCAAAAATCTGCCAGTTTTTTGATGTGTTTTAGATACATTACAGCATAAACTAAGATCGTTATCTTATTCCTGAGAGCTCAGTTTTTGAAATAATATTTTAGATGGAAAACATGAGTTTTGGTCATTTAATTTTGATCATCTGAAGAGTGCAAAACGAATGCTTTCTGCCTGCCAAAATTCATCTCAACTGAAAGGATCGGTTCTCTAACTTTCTTACCCGACGAAAGGTTGCACAAAAACAACTTCAAAATCAAATCAAATCAAAGCTTACATGAATAAATCAAACTCCACAAGTTGAAGTGGTCAGCAACTTTCCCTTAAAATTTGGTTAACAGAAGCTTTTTTCACATTTACTTTGACTAAAAATCATGGGCAAAATAATGTCACCTCATGCAATTTTTAGGAAGTTGGAATAAATAAAAAAGTGATTGCAAATATTTTTCATAAATTTTCTATATCTGCTGAATTGGACAGACTCTTATTCAAAACTTTGACTCATGTATTTTATTTATTTTTTTTATAATTCATCATTTCATTTCAAAAACACATTTAATATAATAATACTAATACAAGTAATTATTATTATTATTATTATTATTATTATTTTTACCTATTATTACTAATTTTCCCTTCTATGTTTTTTTCAGTTATTTTTTTTTTCCTTTTGTGGTAATACCCACCAACAACACATTAAGAAAAAAGTAAAAGAAAATAGCAACAATTACATAAACTGTAAATAAAAAATCCGTCAAATTTAAAAAATACGTTACAACGCTTTAGGTTTTACGGTTTTAAGTTTAATTTACAGTTAAATACCATAATTTCATTAACTGATATAATATTAATATACCAACCTATTAAAGTACTGAAATCTGTTTTGTAGCATTGAAATGCACTGATAACCACCAAATGTAGGTTATGATGAGAAAGTCACATGATGAACCAAAGCCCATCACAAGCAGCTTTTAAATATGAACATATATAGAGGGAGCTAAGTGTCAGTCACACAAACACTAAACACCATCATGGTGAGCCTCATTAAAGTCAAATATGCAATAAACATTTATTTAACAACATTACACGTAACATACAACCCTAATAAACATAACTGATAAGAAAAAAGAAGAAACCGTGATTTCAAAGAAAAAAACATCAAATTCAAATACAATTTGAAATACAATGCAGGGAATTCTGGGAATGTCAGTTTACAATTTTTCCTTGTAAATTTTACAGGAATGAACCATTTTCACAGTTTTTACCGTTTTACACGGTCATTTTTTACAGTGTACATCAACACTTGTACATATGAAAAATGGAGAAAAAAGTGTCACATATTTATGTCACAACTCTTATGACATCTAATTTCTATTAAGTGATTCAAATAACACTTTTAAACCTCAATTAATAATAAATTAAATTATAAAATAAATTAAGAGAGAGATAAAAGCATTAGTAATATATTTTATTTTACAGTACATACTTTTGATTTCAGAGGTGCCCATATCTTTTAAAAATATACACTTTTACTTTTAATTTCCTTTCCATAGAGTGTACTTTAGAAACTAAATCAAACAAATCACTTATAACTGGGGATTCTTGCCCAGTTTCTTACTAATATTATTGCTTTAAAGGCTGTAATTCTAATATTCTAAATAAGTATAACTCAATTTTTACTAAGTAGCTTAGGCCCTACGTATAAACATATGTGTCATGAGCTTTATGTTCACTACAAACTCACCAACATCCTGAATATAAATGATTATATTTAGAAGACTTCTGGTGTTATAAAATATTGCATACTAATTTTCCAAGCATATTTTTTGCCAATAGAGAGATTGCGTTATCCTTCAGTTTTCTTTGTTTCCAATCTTCTTCTGTTAATTTACTTCATTTTTTGCCGTTTTGCCTTTATATTATATAAGCCCCATCCTTAATTTCTTTGAATATATTATTTATTCGTCCTATCAAATCTATTCATATTACTAACTTGAATAATAAAATGCAAAAGAGGGTGAATATCATCTAATCTATCATCTAATGTTTAGGCAAATTTGATCATGCTTTCACCATCCAATAAACAAGAGCTCTCAGATATGACTGAAAAATGTATTCTTATCCCATATTTGCCATGCAGTTTTCCATATTTCCCCCCAAAATCAACACAGAAAAGGTGCACCTGGGCTTGATCATGCTGTAACACTCTGCATCTCGGGATGCTTCAAACCAAATCATTGGCCTTTTCCAAAGTGGCACGCAATGAATCCAGATCTATATCCAATTGAATATTAATGAAAAGACCTGAAAACAGCGGTCGATAGATGACAGCCTTTAAATCTGGAGCATTTACTGAATAAAAATGTCGGAAGAGAGATGTAGGAATGTTTCTGGTGTTTCTGGGAAGTGTTTCATAGCAGTTAAAGTCTAAAGGCTGGGGCAACCGAACATTAAATCAAGAGTGCCGATAATATTGTCCAGACTATTATCTGTGGGGGTTTGGTTCACTGCATCAAGGAAATATGTGTGTGGGTGAATTACTCAAGAAAAATGCCAATATTTTTGGCCATGAGTGTACAAGGACGACTCCATCTATGACAGCTCAGGGTTAAGCGCCTTGTTTGATAGTTCATGAATCACTCTTAATGGGGCTTAAAAGCCAGATCTTTAACCACTACCACAAGTCAGATAAAATAGTGAGGGTAATTGAAAGAGATATGGTTGAGCTATCAGACTGGGACGGTGTCTAGCTGTCCCGCTGTCAACTTCTATTGGAGCTGGACGTTTATGAAAGAAGGGCAATTATTGCTGAAATACTGCTGAAGTGGATCAGTGAGTGACAAATGATTCAAATCACTTCTGTGTTGATTATTGAACAAATCAATGCTCTAACGCCAAGTGCAAAACCGACACACTTACAATCTTTAAACGTGTAGGATTTACCACCGCTCGTAATAAACCTCAGCACTCCAAACTTTAATTATCAGGGAATAAAAGCCACATGACCAGCCTTTACAGAACATCTGTGAATTACAATCTTCATCTGCTTTCAAATTAGTACCTTTTCTCAGGGAACATCCTGTTAATGTCCCGAAGGACGTCTGCTGGTTCTGTAATGCATAATTCCATTAAGGCAGCACTGTGAACTTTATATGAGGTTTCATTCAATAAAATACATGTGCTTAAGCGCTAATTTGAAAACAGAATTTTAATGAGCTTGAGTGGAGCAATAAGCACTACTGCTGCGTCTCTAGAGCAAATGACTATTTTTGTGAATGTATGCAGCTGTGAATATGAATGTTTGAAAAGGGGAAAGTTATATAGATTAAGCTCCTTTTAAGTAAAAGTCAGTTTTCTTTGGCCCCAAAAAATGACAACAAAAATATTTCTTAGAATTTAACACTGAATGATAATTTGTGTTACAAAAGTTTAAAGAAGATTAAAGATTAAAGATGATTAAAAATAGATTAAAAAGGCAGCTGAAGAGAAATGTTACCCCAAAGGTGGTAAAAGTGTAAATACTGTGTGTAAATACTTTAGATAAGATGTAACATTATATATCTATTTCTATATTTCTATCTGTATATATATATATATATATATATATATTCTATATTTAAAATAACCATTTTATGAAATACAATTTTTCAACAATTTTCTGCATGTTTATTCATATTGGCATTACTTATGAATTGCCAATATGAATAAACATGCAGAAAATGGTAAATATATATATTTATAATTGTAAATATATATAAAAAATAACCACTTTATGAAATACAATTTAATGATATATATATATGTGTGTGTGTGTGTGTGAATTTTAGTATCATTAGGTTTACTACAATAGCTTTTAATATTAATATTTTGAAACTATTTTTTATATTTTCTGTTTTCATTTTAAATTTAAAATGTTATTATTTTTTATAACGTTTAAAAGTTTACATTTTAACTTTTTTATTAAATTTTATTTATGCTTTAGTTGTTTTAGTACATCACGTACATCAAGTACAATTAAAGAAAAAAAAAATATATATATATATTAAATGAATATATAAATATTTCAGTAAAAGTTTATTTTATTTCAAGTAACAAAATGGTTTTGTAAAGTTTTAATTAGTTGCTGAGCAACATAGTCCTAAAGCTTCAACATTTCAACAAAAAATATTACATTAGAAATTATATTATATATATATATATATATATATATATGAACATGACAATTTGATTGTGGTTTAGTGTTTTATGAGATTTTGTTTTGCCTTTAGAGTTATTTTCTACAAGACTAATGCCGTCCAGATAGCATCTAGAAGTCCTGAAATTAAACCCTTTCCTTTTTTTTTATTAGCCCATGATCCATATTTCAAGACTTTTATTGAGTGCATCAACCCAGAGCACATGTGTGAGAGATACGAGCGGTTTGATGACATTTCAACAGGCTGCTGGTCTGCTGTATGGCTGCACATCACTAAATCATGTCAAGTATCTGCGGTGGGGTGTCGATGAAATTTTAAAAGCACATCCCCAGACGTGTTTGAGCTTACAGGGAGGCTGTGCTCAGACTAGTGAAGTGTGTATCAGAATGAACCCGAGCGAGAGGATAAGACAAGGACGGCCCGTCCTCTTGTGAAGACGCTTCTGTTTAAGCTGGAAATAAGCGGTCCTGAAACTGCTCCGCAGGCATCGCAGCTGATTTATCTCTATTTACAATGAGCTACAGGGAAAAAAAGCATTTTGTGGCAACTATCGATTTCTGCTGCTTTGCAGTTTGTGGCCTACAGAGGGATTTATCTGCAACTTTATACAGATAGGAAGAAGCTTTTATGTTGTTCAGATCTGATTTTCTAACTTAAAAATGTATTCGAAACCGATTTTAAATCATGCATAAAAAGTTTTAGATGGCCACTGTTTCGAAGGTTCTTAAGTGCTGTACTTTTTCAGAGGAAATCACATAAAAACAGCTTGGGAGGCCAGATTAAACCAGCTAAGACCAGCAAACAACATTATACCAAATGCTGGAGGAAAAAAACAACAGCATGATGAATCAGTTTCTTCACAATAATCATCCCTATTCTTATATTTCACAAGTGAACCTGAGCTTGCTGGTAAACTTATTAAAAACTGTTTTTCTACAGACATTTTGCATTTCCTTCCCTAAATTGCTTTAAAATTACAAGTCCTATTAAAACAAATACACGTGTGTGTATTATATATATATATATATATATATATACACACACATACACACACATTGCACACACACATATTATATATATATATATGTGTGTGTGTGTGTGTGTGTGTGTGAAAAAAATAAAAATAAAATAAAGACTAAAGTTGTCCTAAGCCAAGAACATATTTTGGTTTTAGGACAACTTTGATCAAAGGTTTTGATTCACTTTAAATATTGACTAGTGTGTGTGTATAAATAAATTATATATAAATTAAATTAAAATATATATAACTAAAATATAAATTTAGAATACATTCATGTATTATACAAAGTGTGTGTATATGTATATATATATAAATTTATAATTGTATTACATTATTTATTCATTTATTTCTATGTGCATGTGGGTGCGTATGTACATAAATTAAGTATTTCAGGGTAAAAAAAAAATTATTTGGTTATATATTCAAAGAATATTTTTTTTAGTTACTGAAAAAAATGCTAATTAATTAAATTATCTTGAAAAAAACTGAAAATCAAAAAAGTCTTTTATCTCAAAAAACCTAAGGTCAACTTCACTGCTGAAAAAAAAGGAAACCTATTAAATTAATTTCAATATCGAACAAACATTCTTTGTGCAGTTTATGCAGCCTATCCAAAAAACAGTCATCTATCAGTTTGCGTTAAAAAAAACACGCAGTCTCTTTGGTAACAGCGCCATCTTGTGGCCAGAGTTCTCACACAGCACTTAAACACTAGATAAAGGCTAATCTGAGTGGTCATAAATGAAAGATGTTACCAGTGCGAAAGATAAATTATAAAATCCTTCTTTAAAAGCACACAAATTGGATTAATTTAGACTGAAAACACCAAACAAGTGTCCCTCAGGCACTAACTGTTAATAACAGCAATAAATAAAATGTTAGTTACAAACAGTGATCAAAACAGATTCACATTTAAAGTCGCTAAAGGGAGACCCTCAGCACTCGGTCCGAATGATTGAGCGAGTCAGAAGCCGGCAGAGGAATGAAATGAGTTGCACCGCTGCCTGGCTGCTTCTGTATTCCCTGAACGCAGAGTCTGCTGGGAGACCAGTGAGTCTGTATCAGTAAATAACAGATGCTGTTTTCTTCAAACCAGGGCCTTGTTCTGTGACTCCGAAAGAAACAGACCTGGTCTGTCACTCAGAGCGTGAACAACCTGCCTCAGGTTTAATATCTACACTAACTCCAGATTTAGAGTTTTAGACTCTCTTCAAATGAAAACACTCTAGGACTAATTCTGCCAAAAAACACTGAATTAGATATTCTGAAGCTGAATAATCTACAAGCCTTTTTTTTTTCTTATGCAATGCAGCTTTAAAGCTTAAGACAGACACCAAAAAGCATATTAAGAATGTGGTGCATGTGGTAGATTTGTAGATCTGTATGAGAGATTTAGGCAAGGAACAGACTGAAATTTCAGTTCACATAAAATCTTGACAGCCACCATAGTTATCCTTGGCATGTTAATGAGAGTAAACTCAACTAAAATGGCATTTACAACACGTTTTGCTTACATAATCTGAAATAATTCTTAGTGCAACAGGAAATTCAGATAAAAAATGTTGAGCAAGACCTGCTTGTTTTATTAGAATTTGACTGAAATGGACTATAAATATATTACATAATGGAAAATAAAAATGGTTGGAGAGGAAGTAAGATTAAAAAGTAAGAGGGATCTATGATGCCAAACACTTTAACTAAAATTATTTAAAGGCTAATTATGATGCAAAACAACAAGTAATTAAAAAGTAGAATAAATTGCACATTAAAATAAAATATGCATTTTCAAAAATATATAATAAACACATTTTTATAAATAATTTAATATACAGTGCCTTGCGAAAGTACGTTTTTCACATTTTGTTATGTTGCTGATTTATGTTAAAATGCTTTAAATTACTTTTTTTTTTCACATCAATCTACACTCCATACACCATAACTGTACAGCAAAAAACAGGTTTTTAACACCTTTGTAAATTTATTAAAAATAAAAAAACTCAAATAAGTACACTGCATAAGTATTCATACTCTAAACTAAATATTTAGCTGAAGCATCTTTACAGCCTCAAGCCTTTTTAGTTTGATGTGACAAGCTTTGCTCATCAGCAATTTGTCAGTTATCTGCCCCTCTTCTCCTCTTCTCTTCTCAAGCTCTGTCAGCTTGGATGGGGGCAGATGCACATGTTCAGGTTTCTCCAGAAATATTTGATTGGGTTCAATCCCAGGCTGTGGCTGGACCACTCAAGGACGTTCACAGAGTTGTCTATAATCCACTCTTGCTGTGTGTTTAGGGTCATTGTCCTGTTGGAAGGTGAACCTTCTGCCCAGTCGGAGTTTCTGAATGCTCTGGACTGGGTTTTCTTTAAGGCTATCTCTATATTTTGCTACACTGAGGGTTGTTTCTACTCTGACGAGTCCCTCAGTCCCTGCTGCTGAAAAACAGCCCCACAGCATGAGGCTGACACCAGCACGCTTTACTTTTGGGATGGTACTCTGCAGGTGATGAGCAGAGCTTTAGGAGCTTTTTTGTAAATTCCAAGTGTGTTTTCATGTGTCTTAACTGTCTTAATTGATGAAGTGTTTCAGTGATGTTTGTCCTTCTGTAGATTTCTCCACATATGATCATGGAGCTCTACTAGAGTGACCATCAGCTTTTTGGTCACAACCAAAGCCCTTCTCCATCAGTTGCTCAGTTTGAGGAGGCTAGATCTAGGAAGAGTCCTGGTTGTTTCAAACTTCTTCCACTAAGGTTAACAGAGACTACATGCTTCTGTGACCCTTCAGTGAAGCAGAATTGTTTTCTGAACTCTTCAACAGATCTGGCTTGGCTCAAACCTGTTTCTTAGTTCTTCTGGCAGTTTCTTTTGACCTCAGTGCATGGTTTTTGCTCTAATATGCAGTATCAGCAGCTAGACCTTTTTTAAGTATGCCTTTCCAAATCATGCCCATTCAATTAAATTTGCCACAGGTTTACTTCTCTACAAGCAATATGAATGCTCCTGAGCTAAATTTCAAGTGTACTTATGCAGTTATATCATTTTAGTTTTATATTTTTAATAAATTTGCAAAAATGTTACAAATCAGTTTTTTGCTGTACAGTTATGGTGTATGGAGTGTAGATTGATGTGGGAAAAAAAAGTAATTTAAATCAGTTTAACATAAGACAACAAAACAAAATTAGAAAGAAAAAAAAAATGAAGGGGTATGAATACTTTTGCAAGGCACTGTAATTAGAAATAAATCAATTGTAAAAATTACGATATCACTCAAAAACAAAAGTTCTATAAAATATATAAAACAAAAATTAATTATATTTATACAACAAATACAAAAATAAACAAAAACTTAAAATGCAATATAAACACCACAATTATAAATAAAAAGAAATAAAAAGATAAAGAAAATTCAATAACAAAGTTGTAATGTTGGCATATTTTATGAGGCATAAAAAATAAGTGTATTACATTTACAAAATAAATAAAATATGCATGTATATATATGTATATAAGATGTGACCACAAATAAACACAGTACTACTTCTGGAATTATTATTATTATTATTATTACTGTTAATACTTCATTCTAGAATTATTTAAAGTTGCATTACTGGCATATTTTATGAAAAATATAAAAAACTGAAAAATAAGCATAACTAGGAACATGCATTAAAGTAGTAAACAGATTTATAATATTTCAGGTTATATACAAAAGCAAAAATCACATTTACAGAAAATGCACTTTGCACCAAATTACTAAGTACTCTCATTTGTCCTCTTAAAACAATATTTCAAAAACAATACCTTTTAACCGCTATCGACTTCGACTAAGCGTGATTATGATTTGAATCAAAGTGATTTTCTGTGGTGCACCAATGTGATCATCAAAGGTTTCTTTAATGTTTGTGCTGATAAGCTGTGAGCTTGGTGTATCGTTACATGACAGTCTGCACCAGAACAACACAACAACATGACAAATATTCAGAAGCCCACACAACAATACTGCTGGAGAAAGAGCTATTGATCAAATTAGGCACGTGTGCATTGAATCAGACACACCGCAGCTGAGCCTCGCCGGATTCATCTGACATAGCGACACAGATGCTGATCCAATCTCATCTGAGATGACCATTACATCCAGCGCCGGCTAGCATTACAATCCCAGGTGCGTCAGATGCAAATTAAACATCATTAGGTGAGAACATAACGGCCAAATGTTCCACCCCAGAGTATTAATCACAATCTAAATGAATTATAGATACTTTAAAGGAGATCTGAAATGTTTTCTCGTGCATTTGAGCAATTACATTTTCATACCTCAAACAGTATTACAGCGCATTGGAAGTCCAGGAAGTGAAGATTTTAATCAGCTGTACAAAAGGCCATGTATTATTTGGGGAAATCTCGGTTTACGCTGAAGTGGTAATGAAATCCTGGAGTGATGATGGAGTGCTATAGATCTGTTACAGCGTTATGGGAAACAAAAGCTCTGCACATGGGAAAGAAATACGAGACACAAGGTCACACTGCTGGAAACTGATGGGAAGGCTGAGCCTCATTTGTTATTCAGAAACAAAACAAAATAAACTAGAAAAAGGCCAGTCTGTCTGTGCTCTCTAATGTGATGCAAGCCTTTAGAAAGATCTTCTCAAACATTCTGGGATTGTTCACCGGGTTCGTGGCCGTCTGATCGATGGATTTATTTCCTGTGTTCTTCACTACCGTATAACAATTTGATGCTATTTTAGGTTCACAATGAAAGGAATCCATCATAATGATCCTGTGATTTATAACACGACTTCTGGAATATGGCATTAATAAAATAAACACTTTCTGACGATTTAACATATGGGTAATAAACTGTCAGTGGCAAAGCCTGAAACAGTGTTCAGTTATAAATTAGGGTGATCAATCAAGACGTCCAGGAGAAGCGTTTGACATTGATCCACAACTGCATATTACCTTTTATTTTTTATTCATGATTTAGGCAGCATTTAACTGGATCAGATGAAGTGGTTTCTTTGACTATGGAATTTGCAACATTGGCATATTATATGAAGCCAATCATATCAAAGCAAATAAAAATAAATAAATAAATAATAAGAAGAATTTAAATAATATAATATTACATATAATAATAATTATATTATATATATATATATTATATATATATTAAATAAAAACAAATGATCAATTATAAAACATTATATTTATAGAACTATACAAAATAAATAAATACGTTAATAGGCATTATATAATAATAAATATACATAAAATAAATATAAACATCTGTAAAATAAATGAATGAATGAAACAAAAAAGGTAAACAAAACAAAACATAACTTATCCAACATATGTAACACATTTAGCTTTATTTAATTAACATTTTTATTTTTTGTGCATCTAAATACTTTGGATAACATGTTTTTATTTTATTTAATGTGTTTATTCAGAACATAATATAATAAAACAGAAAAAAAAATTATATAAATGAACAAATGAATTACCAATTACAAAATATTATATTTATAGAAATATACAAATAAATACATACATATGTACATTGAATGAATGCATGAATGAATGAATGAATGAAAGAAAAGGTAAACAAAAAACATGCATCATCCAGCATATATAACATGTTTTGCTTTACTTAATAAACATTATGTGTTTTTATTTTTGTGCATCTATATATTTTGGATAACACATTTTTATTTTATTGATTTAATGTGTTTATTCTGAATAGAGCAGAATAGAATAGAATAAATTAAAATAAATTAGTATTATATAAATAAATTAGTGAATTAATTCTCAATTAAAAAATATTATATTTATAGAAATATAGAAAAAAAGATAAAAATTATTTCTATATTCTATAATATAAATATCAATATCTGAATATAAATATTCATGTATGAATGAATGAATAAAAGAAACAAAAAACGGTGTGTTTATTCAGATTAGAATAGAATAGAATACATTGTATAGAATTTCCACCCCTTTCTTGAGACCCCAAACCCCTCAGTGATATGAACCTGACACTCCTTCACCTTATTAAATAATCTTATTATTACATTGCCAATATTGCGTTTAAGGCCACCTTTAGCCTAGAATACACTACGTGATTTTTGAAGTTGATGTTAGTTGAGGAAAGTCAGAGACAGCCTGCAGATTAAAGCTGACAGATCCACAGTAAATCGGGTAGTGTATGATGGTCACAGACTCTGATTTTTAGCTTCAGACTTTGACTCCATCCAGTCGGAGGATATCAAACATTTAGAACACATTTGTTTTCATTTGCCATGCGTCTCCTAGCAACAAGGCACACGTCTCTGCGTGAGTTTGTTGTGATCGAAACAAGTCTGATAGTGTATGATGCCCAGTTTTCCTTTGTCACCGTTTACATTGATGCTTAGTGTTTTAATAAAATCTGTCCAGATTTTTAAAGTATCCCAGCCTTCAGGGTGACACTGGAACCTCTAACACTAGAAATAATACACTGACATTATTTCAGTTCAGAAGAAACACATTGTGGGTCTAAAAAAATATGGCTTCCCTGATGCATTCTGGGTTTGAAAAATAACAATTAGAAAGAATTTGTCAACTGAAAGCCATTTAAAAGTATAATTCGGTCCAGCAAAAGACCTTAGCCTGAAAAACGAGATGCTTTTGGTTTGCTGTTTGTGTTTAGAGCGATTCAGATTCCCGGCTGGCAGAAACAAGCTCATTAGTGTGGGCAGCTGTTGGGTGTGTGACTAAGATGGAAAGGAAAGGGGCTCAGTACATTCTGCTTCTGTTCGCTCCATCTCTCCCTGCAGCACTAAATCAATGCCACATCCATACATCTCATCCCCAAATCACTCCATCTCAGCCTCATCTCATTTCGGCTCACCCTTACACTACTCAAGCAGAACCACAAAAGGCATCTTTACAGCCATCTCATTCCATAATACTCCATCTAGTACCCATCATCCTCCTTTCATTTCCAGAGCCACTGCTACAACCTATCATCATGAGATCTGTTCAGGCATGCCTTCAAAACAAGCAAAACAAGCCAACGCCGGACCAAAAGCTACACCATTTCCATCTGCTTTTGAAACAGACTATCGCAATTCTATTTTCATTCAAAAACAATAACAACATCATGTCTAAACTTCAGGTATGTTGTGGTTGCCCCTGACATTGCTGTTTGCTGCATATACATGTGCATTTTTTACTGAGATTTTAATTTTATTTTTATATAGAAAAGGTAAATTAAATATTATAAATATAATATAAACAACTAATTTGATATACAGTAAATAATATATATATATTTATGTGTGTGTGTGTGTCTCCTTGTGTATGTAATATATTGTATTATATATATAAAATATTATATGTATAACAATTACAAAACTAAATAAAATATAAATTATTTAAATGTAAAGCATTGTTTAATTTAGTTTAAATATATAATTTAAATATCTAAATCACTTAAATTAATAAACAACATATATTTAACTGATTTGTTGAATTAGTTTGATTATATTTGTGTCTGAGAGTGTAGTTTAACAATAATCAGACATCAATCATATTATAACTCATTTATTTATATAATATAAATTTACTATATTTATTATATTAAATTTATTCTATTCTATTTTATTCTGAATAAACACATTAAATAAATAAATTTAAAAGTGTTATCCAAAATATATAGATGCATAAAAATAAAAACACAATGTTCATTGAATAAAGCAAAACATGTTATATATGTTGAATAATGCATGTTTTGTTTTGTTAACCTTTACTGTTTAATTCATTTAATGTACATGTTTATTTATATTTATTATACACACACACACACACATATATATATATAGCACATAAACCTGACTAAATTATATTAAACTCACTGAAATGTTACTGATATAAAATAATTACACTTCAAATATTAACAATTCTGTCAAAACCAGACCTGTCAACCCTCCCGTTTTTCCCAGGATTCTCCCGTATTTTACCATTCTATCCCATTATCATCCCGTTTAAATATTTTCCTGTATTTCTCCCATATTTCGAATCTTGAAGTTTGCTACATTCACCTCCGTAAAAACTCCCGTGATCACGTCAGTATATTCCAAGCTTGTGCGGTTGCCAAATCTTGTATGAAACACATCATTCTCACACAGTCGGCACATACAAATCTCAACCCATTTTTCCCCTCAATCTGGCAACTTTACAACCCAGTGATGCTTTTGATATCTGTGCAGTAGGCTATGTTTTAATTGATTAAATATGAGCGCTGCAAATTTCAAAGTCAGATGCTGCGCTGCTTTGTTTACTGCGGTTACCACGGAAACGGGCTACATTCAGGACAAAAACATTACATAACATTCAAAATTTATTTTTTTATTAAACATCAATTAGTATAATATATGATGACTCTGGTACAGTAAAGAATCAGGTCAGAATACCATGATGCTGAATAATTACCGTATTGATTTTTTTAGATGGTACTTTAAATAACACTATGGATTAGCAAATAAATAAATAAAACAATGCTACACGTTGACATCACCATGGAAGCATGTCCAAAAACACTTTAATAACACAGTACTTTTTGTTTGTGGTGTGAGATGAGTCTAGTGCCTGAAGAGACCAGAGCATCTAATGCTATTATGAAGCAAAGCATGCTATCCCATTATTAGGCAGCTAGTGTGATGTGGCTGTAAAACAGCTTATGCGTCTGATGCACTGCACAGTCACACTACTTTCCTTGCAAAATTACCCTGGAGTGACCAGAACGTAAGCCATAATACTCTTTCCGCTGTTGCCTTGGGTACGCTAAGTTGGCAGGGAGCTAATATTTTGAGCCACTCTTAACTGACTAGCTCATTTATGCATTACACAAACTAAAAGAGTCCTGCTGGGCATGAAAGTTCCCGCTGAAGTAAAAGACACAAACACAGGCATTCACACCAACAAGTACTGCAGTGTCCAATCTGATCTGAACCTACTGCTGCTGGCCGAGCTGATGCAGGACTACCAAGTCGTTCAGGTAACTATAGCGTGTGTGTTTTTGTTGCTGTTTTTAGTGTAAATAGCTATTATTTCCTACACACACAAAGACAACTACCTCATTTTTATGCAAGCAGGGTCTTTTTATCCTAGCATACCATGGTACCAAGTACCATGGCTGTCAAAGTGAAGTACTATATTTATATAGTTACTATGAATATGCTTAGGTACAATGTCAGTACAAAGTAATTGTTTCAAGCTTGAAATCCTTTTTATTCATTACAAGAAAATACTATTTCAGAAACCAACAAAATTATTATTTTTATGATAACATGCCCTTCAGCCTAGTATACTTTTATGTTTTTGGGTTTTTTTTTTTAACCATGCTAAAACCTATATACATATAGTCACTGTAGATGTGATATTGTAAGTGTGATAAGAATATGCTTAGAAACTGAGAATACTGTTTTAAAATAAATAAATAATTGTTTTTTGTTTGTTTTTTAGGTTGTGGAGTATTTAAATACTATTTTGGTCTTTCAACTTTAAAATTCAACATTACTTGCCATTTCTTTGTAAATATTTGAGAAACTCATAGGGCATGCAAATGAAATCAGTTTTATTTTTTCCCATTATTTTTTTTTTTTTCCAAATTCAGTTTTTTCTGTTTTAATGTTTCTGGATTTTTTTTAATAGACAATTTTAATGGTTAAACTACATTTTATTAATCAAAAACCAAGTTTAACTAATTTGAATATTGAACTGTACACAATATAACAGCAATTTACTGAAAGTTTAACAAAGGCAGCAGACCTTATGAAATTGTTTTTATATTCAGTTGAATTTTTACCAAATTCTATGTTGTCTGTAAATTTTCTGGGTTTATCTTTAATCTTTTCATTAATTTCTAATAATCAAAAGTATGTTTAAGTAGCGGATTGTATGAAAATGTTTTATTTCTTTTTATCCTGAAAAACTGTTTTGTGCATTTACATTATTCTGCTAAATAAATTCTGGTAAAAAAAATTCTGGTAAATATTCCTTAAAAAATAATGTTCAATAATTGCATTATTATTATAACAGTACTATTATTACAATAAGCAATATAGTTCTGTAACAGTTTCTGCAAGTTAAATCTATCTCATTGGACATTTTTTTATATTATGATGATAGTTTTTTTCAAAAGAAACGGTAAAATGCTCAAGAAGTGACTCTCAGAGCAGTTCTACACAGATTCTGTTCATGTCTTTATGTACTCATACAACACGATTATACGATTTCACATTTAAATAGTATTTTTGCAGCTTAATATTCACAGACAGTAGTCCACATCACATTGTGTTTTAAGCGTACTGACCTACGTTTGATTTATCCATCCAGAATTTGGCAAATTCAGTGACATTACATGTTGCAAGTGACAAATTCACTAGTAGTTTCTATGTGAAAATGTTTTAATCATTTATTTTTCAAAGTATGATAGCATTACCATTTCTGCATAGTGCTGTTGCATTAATTATTAAGGCTTTAATGTAAATGTGATCACGCAACAATAAAATTTAACTAGCTTAGATGACAAATTACAATTTTTTTAATATAATTTTTTTTATATATATATATATATATATATATATCTCATTAAAAAGCACTCTTGTTAAAACATTGAGACAACATTCCCATACACAACATTGATTAGGCTGCACCATAAAGCGATTACTGAAAGACAATCCTGTGGTGAGAAGCTGCATACTTTACCGCTAGATGAAACACATTATGTAGACACGTCCACTGCCAACAAAACAATTAGTCTCGAGTCTGGACAGCAGCTTGAGAGACAATTTCATCATGATACATGGCTGACTTAGACGATCAATGGTTGTGCTCGTGTCTCAGTAAACTAATGGACAGCAGCCACTTTACACAAGGCATCAAATACAAACACTTCTGAAACGATCTGGTGTGGAAACTCTAGAGTAAATGACTTTTCAGATTGTTTTACACAAACTTTATGAGCTCATCGACTGCTTTATCGATTGCATTCCATTCGTTTTTTCGAAGTAATGAAATGTTATAACATGTATTGTTTGCGCAGTGAAAAGTTGTTTTGGCGGACTTAGCCATTGGTATTAATGCAGCAGTTAAAAATCATATCATGAGCTGGAACAACTCAACAGCATTAGCGGCTAACTGATGGATATATTTCTTGCTAATGATCTCTGCCAGACTATCAGACCACCGTGCCCAAGGCTTGGGAAACATATGCACTCGATGAAGGCATTCATACATATTTAATCAAACCCCTCTAAACTTAGAGCTGACTGCGCAGCTTGAATTACAGATATTCAGCTGAAATTAAAAGTCTACCGAAAGCAAAGACGTGACAAATCCATCATATCTACAGCCCCAAAAGCAGAAGCTCTGGATCTCCACGTCCGTGTCGTCCTGAACGCTGGCGTTTAGAAAGCAAACCTTCTTTTGACGGTGCAACAGCAGCTCAGCGGCTTCTGCTGTGATGGAAAAGATGAAGTTTTGGATATGTTGCACAGACGCTTGATCAGTGCGAAAGGACAGATTCTTTTTAGAGCAACAGACCCTGTGCGCGGCTCCACTTCCATTACTCAAATCAATGGGCCATATCATTGAAATGCAATCCTTTTTCTCCAGGCTTTGACAGCCATTTGCTGGCGGACTAAGACGTTTTCTAGCACAAGTTCCTTCAGCAGAGAAGAAACGTAAAGGTCACATGCGCACACTTTCTAATTGCCTTGAAGGCTCGCATTTTTGGTGATATTTAAGAAAAGTGGAAAGTGGTATTTTCAGAAGTAGCGTTTAAATCGATCAAAATGGAGTTTGTCTGTTGTTTCAATTAAACAACCATCAGGATTAATCTCAAAACTTAGTACAGCCACTTTGCGGCTTACACTGTAGGACTCTTATTGGTTTGTGTACTTTATTTAATGAACTATAGGGATGCACTGACATTATTTTTTATACATTATTATTTTTTAATAAATGTGGAATCAGTGTCCAAAATGAGATAGTTATAATATTCAATATATAAATTAGATTTATATATAATATTGCATTTTAGACACACACAATAAATTAATATATACAAAAAAATAAATAAATAAAAAAAATTAAATATATATATATATATATACACACACACACACACACACACAGTAGATTTATACAAAAGAAATTCTATTATATATGTATATGTATAGCAAACATATGTTACTATTATATAATAATACAATGGCCCTAATATATATATATATATTTTTTTTTTTTCCAGTTTTTTGCAATTGCTATGGCCAATTATCTACAGCCAGGCTATAAAATATTTTTTTTTAAAAATCAATTATACATTTTTAAAGAAATTATTGCTATAGCCAATTCTCAATAGTCAATAGATTTTGTCAAAATCTATTAACAAATAAAGTCAATAAAATACATTTAGACCTCACAACATAAAAACTGAAATATCACGAATCATGAAAATTGTAAATGAAATTTGAGATTACTTATAACTCAATAAACTAAATTGTTTAAACTCAAAATAAAAACTTAAAAAGAAAGATTACACAATAAAACATCCAGTATCATCCATTACACCAATTAATTGGGGGAAAAAAAGGCTAAAAACTATTTGGTCCTGACATACCATGCATCCCTATAAATGACCAACGGGACAATCAATCCGCTTTTAAAAGCGATCACCCCAGTCAAAAGACCTGGACATCTCTCCAGCTTTACTCACAGTGGTGAAGTTCTCCGGCCCGCAGTCTTTCCCACGATACTTGCAGTCCAGCAGCATTTCTTCAATGCTGTGGCTGGTCCTCTGCACAAACTCCAGCATGTTGAAGGTCTTGCTGGGAAAGAACTTGCTGTTGTCTGGCGGCTGTCCCAGGGCGGCCATGAAGTCATCGAAGTCGCTCTGCTCGACACCGAGCAACCCCGCCATCCAGAAAAGATCGTTGCGGATCATTTTGGAGCGTCTGAAGCTGTTGTAGTTGCAGAGGGTGATGGCCGGGAAGTACATGACGGGACTGTCCATTTCGTCCAGGATGGTGACGTGAGGATAGCTGAGGTAGTCCATCACAGCTCCGGCCACCTGGTAGAGGAATATAGACAGCGAGGAGAGGAAGGCTGCTGCC
The DNA here is from genome assembly GCA_032359235.1 of Enteromius mattozi. NCBI lineage: Eukaryota > Metazoa > Chordata > Actinopteri > Cypriniformes > Cyprinidae > Enteromius > Enteromius mattozi. The sequence continues at coordinate 14,407,327 of JAUMHE010000082.1, forward strand.
CAGAGCAGACGTCTGAAAGTCACTCCTCCAGGCAGGAAGATGTGGCTCAGGCCATGAAGGGTGCAGTTGGCTCCGAAAACAGTGATGTCTGATGGCCGGGGCTGTTCTTCGTCTTCAGCGGAACCCATCGCGATAGACTGAGCGATGAGCTAGCAATCCAAATCAAACCTCTACCAAGTCTGGATTGTTCGGAAGTGAGGCTGGTGCGGTCTAAACCAGGTTGTAACACCCCCGTCCATGCAGGGAGGTTCGGAAACATGAGATGAACGTTCTGATGCTGACAGCGGCTTCCGTTTTGTGCATTCTTGGAGGGCAAAGAGGGCCAAAGATTAAGTTTCGTAGGGATGAAACTTAGTCCCTTAATAGATAAAGGATGAGGAGAAGCCCATGAGAAACCATAGAAATTAATCAATAATGAAGTAGTCAAAAAATCCAATAGCAAGCAGAGAGGAAAGTCAGGCAACTGGTCTATAGATAATTACCTAGAGTATTAAACTTCGCCTCGCACCATTTGTGTTACAGACGTGCGCGATACTTCACAACGAGCAGCTCGTGTGCTATTACTTCTCAGAAGTGATTGCTCTTTTTTACCTGGTGGATGGGAAAACATTCCCACTGAAGCAATGAACAAGACTAGGACCGAGAGCAGGATATCATAGGGATTTCAGAGTGGGATTGTTTGGCTTGAGACGGCAAGTAACCTCCTAGCAACCACCAAAAATACCCTGGCAACCATAGCAATGTGCTGAAAATCACATGATGAAAAACTACCCTAAAATAGCAATGGTGAAATGACACTACTGACACACACACACAGTTAATAGTCTGAATACAGTCTGAAAATGCATAAAATAAAATTTAAAAAATGTTGCATTACATGCAATAAGGTAGCATTTATTTGGTAAAATAAAATGGTAAAATAGTAATATATATAAATCACTGTTTTCTATTTAAATTAGTGCTGTCAAACGATTAATCGCAATTTTTCGTTTACATAATATATGTGTACAGTATATTTATTATGTATATATAAATTCAAACACATACAGTATATATTTTGAAAATATTTACATGTATATACACATTTATATATTTATATTCTTATATTTGATATTATATATAAGTATATTTAATATATAAACATAGCATATTTGTCTTAAATATATACATGTATGTGTACTGTGAACAGTATATTTATTATGTATATATAAAGTATATAAATGCATATATATATATATATATATGCTATCGAGGGAGAAGAAACTTTGTGAGAGAGGTAAAGAAGAACTCAAAGATCACTGTGGCTGAGCTCCAGAGATGAAGTCGGCAGATGAGAGAAAGTTGTAGAAAGTCAACCATCACTGCAGCCCTCCCCCAGTCGGGGATTTATGGCAGAGTGGCCCGACGGAAGCCTCTCCTCAGTGCAAGACACATGAAACGTGGCCAAGTACAAGTATCCTGGACGAAAACCTTCTCCAGAGTGCTCAGGACCTCAGACTGGGCCGAAGGTTTACCTTCCAACAAGACAATG
>JAUMHE010000082.1:14426369-14452881 GCA_032359235.1 Enteromius mattozi
TGAGTGAGTGAGTGAGTGAGTGAGAGAGAGAGAGAGAGAGAGAGAGAGAGATTTACACACACACACTTCAATTATTTCAAACATTCATATTTATATAAAATATTAGTTATTTACTTTTTCATCAAACATTTACGTTTAACATCATTTTAAATATTTAAGTAATATTTAAAATTAAATATAAATATTAAATGTAAAATATTATTTCTATAATAAATATATAATAAATAATTATATAAATAAATATAAATGAATTAGCAGATGAAATCTAGCTCTCTATCTTAAAAGGTGACCGTGACTTTGCCTCAACATCAACATCTCTTGTTGGTGCTGGAACAACATTTTCGTCAAACAAACTTGACCTTAACCTGAATTCAAACAATTAAAGGTGCTGCGCATAAAAAGTGTCTTGAAGTGTCACCAGAAAAATAAAGTCCCATAATCGCTCTCTGTCTGTCAGTAAGCTTCACATTCAGGTTTTGCAGGGAGGGCATGCGCTTGAAGGGATGAAGACAGGTTAAATCAATAGCTAAGTCTACCAAAATGGCTTACAGCACCTTTAAGACTCCTAAAATGGAGAGAACCGATTGATTCATAAATCCTTAAGTATATGATTTGGGCTTTACCGCTTGTAATTTATGGAGGCTGTAGAGAAAGGGTGGAAAAATCAAGGGAGGAAGACGACGATAAGGAGGATAAAGAGAATCAGTAGTGAAAACAGAAGAACATCAATTTTTAAACAAATCACCTCTAGGAAAAATAAACCAGGACAGAGATGTGAGGAAATAGGCATTCCAGTGAAATCATTTGTGAGATGTTGACCCAATCACAAAACCCATCGCATCTGCTGGCTTTTGCAAATTGTGAAAGCAGCAGAATAAAAAGAAAAACCTGTAAAGTTGGTAAGAATAAAAAAGCCTGTGTCTCACACATTCCTGTGATGTCAATATCACATACAAATATCAACCATAATACTTTACTGACGCAGTCATGAACAATTCAGTCTGCGTGGTGAATTGGGTCTAGAAAGCAGTTCTATTGGCTGAAAGAGCTTTTGGTTTTATTCTATTCAACCGCCTGAACAAAAATCTATCAAAAATGACGTCACCTCAAAGTTACTCGACTTTTAATGCCTTTGAAAATGTCAGTAAATACACTACCTTTCAAAAGTTTGTGGCCAGTATTTTAATGTTTTTAAAAGAAGTCTCTTCTGCTCACTAAGGCTAACAGTGAGCACAGTAAAGTTGTGAAATATTATTAGAATTTAAAATATCTGATTTAAAATGTAATTTACTCCTGTGATGCAAAGCTGAATTTTCAGCATCATTACTCCAGGTTTCAGTGTCACATGATCCCTCAGGAATCATTCTAATATATTCTGAAATATTAAATGAACTGCATTTATTTGATGATCCATCAGTAAAGTTGATGTATTGCATGATTGAACCCATTCCATATGACTTCATGAAGCTGTTTAGAATGAGTCACTGGCTGTCCAAAAACAAAACAAACAAAAAAACCTGGTTGCAGCTCAAGGCCCTTTGGACTTCAAGGCCTGGAGGCAACAGCCAAATTTGTCCTATGGTTAATCCGAGCCTGTGTGTCCCACATGGGCATTACAGCTCAATGTGTTTGAGCACGTGTGCCAAATGCCGAATCCTATCTCAGACGAGGCAAAATATTTCATGTAGGCTCATGATTCACATATAATTTAAATCAAACTATCCATGAAGATCCTTCAGTATCATAATGTAATTTAGTATAATTTATTTATATTCTACGCAAGAAATAGTACAGACACATGTATAAATAAAGTTAAAAAGGGAAAAATGCACTAAATTTTAGTATTGCAATCATTATCTGCCACACTACTGTATGTAAACACCCTGGAAAAAAAAAATAAAGAAATAAAAATGGGAAAACAATCTATGCAGTTTTAATGTTTCAATCGTTATCAGCCACATTACGCAAATGCATTATAAGAAAATAAATAAAAAATGAGAAAACAATGCATCCAATTTAAATGTTACAACCATTATAAGCCACACTATGTAAATGCATTATATAAAAGTGGGGAAAAAAAGAATGCAATTTTAGTATTATCATTATCAGCAGCACACCACCACATACTGACAACAACACAAAGCTTTCACTCAACTTTTTTTTTTTTTTTTTAAATAATCGTTTTATGCACCTACCATGTTTCAGTGGACTAAAAGACAATGCACCTGAACTGTCTGAGCAGCACAAGCACTGGAATACATAATGCGCAATGTTCAACAAGGAATATATAATGCACTACTGTGTCTCTCCCATAATGCATTTGTTTAAGGGCAGAACCTCATGAACCTCAGCATGAATGTTTGTGACCAGCAGCAATCTGACAGCTATAATAATACTTTGACAAAACAGTTTATATACACACGTATTTGTGCACATGCACACAGAAATGCACAAAGTGACAGCTTTGGAGTCATCTCAACTACCTAGTGAGTGTTTGTCATCATGCACAACAATAGCAATTACCCATGAATGATTTGCAGTGCAATGCAATGCCTTGTTGCCAGGCAACACTCATGTTAATGAAGAAAGCTCTTTCTCTAAGTAAAAAAGTATAGGGCACGTTATTCGACCGACTGAAAGGGGGCTTGAAAACGAGCTGGATCACAGCGATTCGGCCGTGATGCTCAAGCAGCTGAAAACAGATGTATGTAAGGTGCTGAGGGTTGTGCTTTTGAATGCTAAAGACCAGGATCCAGCCCCTGAAGGTTTCAAGAACAACACTGAATGTTAATAGGTACTTGGATTTTCCTAAGTACGCTTAATTTTCATTAAGCACCGATTTCTCTCTAAAATAGGTAAGTGCCCTCTGGGCCCAGAGGTTTTATACATGTACTCAGCATTGATGTATATATTGTCAGGAGACCATATTGTAGATACCTGATCGCAACACTTATTTTCATTAGAGTCAATCAAAAGCCACTATACAGATAATTAGCGTAATGTTTGCACTCAGAGTTTATGGCACTTATAATCCAGTTAATGACTCCCTATTGTACCTAATTTCTGATCATTTTGGATACTTGCGTTGGAATTTGAAGGTAAATGATATAAAATGAGAAACAGGGTATGCTGAACACACCAAACAATCTCTATGCTAAAGTATCTTAAATATCAAAAGGCCATTGTGCCAAATGAACTCGCATGACCTATTGACATCTCAGTGGAATAGTTCGTTCAAAAATCAAAATTCATTTATTCACTCTCATGTCTTTCCAAACCTGAGTGACTTCACTTCATTGAACACGAAAGGAGAAATATTTACTGGTCACTCTATTGCATGCAATTACAGTGAATGGGGAGTAAAAATATAATTAAAACATATCAGGGGTGGACTGTTTTTCAGCCTGGCCAATTATCGGTGCCGATATTAAAAGTTTTATGGTTAAAAAAAGTATAAAATAATTTAAAAGCATTTAAAGAAAGTTATTTCAGAGACCTTGTTATTCTTTAAAGTAAAAATTCTTTATTTTTACACTAATTGTCATTTTTACACCAGACATACATATCGGTTCAAAATATTGGTTATCGTCTAGTATCTGTAATAATCGGTATCGGCTCGGAAAAAATCTTGGTCGAAGACTAAAACATATTAGTATGAATGGGGACTATGGCACTCAAGCTTCAAAAAGCATGCCAAAGCATCTAAACCATCATACAAGCAGTCCAAATATAAAGTCTTCTGAAGCCCTATGATGAATAATAAAAAAAAAAACCAGATATTGCATAACTTCAGAGGACTTGGCATATAGTGTCATATAGTGCATATGGCTTTATTTGCTCATTTTGAAGCTTTCAAGACCCAGTCATCATTCACTTTCATTATAAAAAGAGTAACCAGGATATTCTTCAAAAATTCTATTTCATAATAGGATGGGTTAAAAATAGCACAAATTTGGTTAAATGATGACAGAAATTATATTTTGGGGTGAATTATACCTTAAATCTTAATGCTATGAAAAATGTGCATTTTGAACAAGTGAGGAATACCTTCTTAAGGAATAAAGAAGACTTTCCTCTCATTTCCTACCCAATCAATTTCTGACACCAGCAAAATTCTTATTATGATTGTTCATGATTACTAAAAGCATGCATAAAGCCTTCTAGGAGGTGTGGACCTACATTAACCTCAATGTTCAAAATCACCTTAACTTAAACCATAATGATAGCTGAAGTAATTTGTTCCACATGTCCAAACCAGAATCCAAGAATAAATTAGAATCAGTCACAGGACTTCTCTCAATATCTGGCACATAACTCTAAATGCTATGCATAAATCAAATTAAAAGGAAATGCAAAAGCAGCAAATAGAAAAACGCAGAAAAAACATCTCACAGGAATGCATCATCTAAAAGAAACCACTTAAATCAATCATTATCACTGTGCAATGCATGATAACACCTGTTTCACATTTGTTGCCCTCTTTTACACCAAATCTTCCTGTCTTTTTCAGTGCAATAACTAACTGCAAGAATGTGACATTTCACTCTTTACCCTCAGCTGCATTTATTCTGTAATTTCTTTATGTGAACAAGGTATTTATTCATATAAGACACAGCTAAGGCTTAGCTAAAGTGCCAATGGAACGAAGTGGGAAATATTAAATTACAGAAATGCTCAACATGTTTTAGCCTACACATGCCACAAATAAAACAAACCATTTTCATCAGCATAGCTCAGAACTTGCTGCTTGTCAATCTACATGCAATCAATTTCAAATATGGTGATCATGTTTTAATTTAATCAAACTAGTCCACAAAGGATGACTATTTTCATAAATTCAGTTTTCTTTTGATTAGTGCTGATTGCTTCTCTCACTGAAAAATGGCAAACATTAGCATACAGATATTGAACATGTTCTCATTTTCAAAGTTACAACTCCCTCACTGCAGGCAGAAATTCATCTTGCCTTAGTAGTACATCACAGTTGGACTTGGTCAAGAACTAAGTGAGAGAGCATGTGCATTCTTGTAATGTCTTATGACTTTTTGATTTTAACTGCCCAGCAGCCATTGATTCATAAACGTAATTGCATATTTCAATGTATAGATTTTTCAGCTGCAAATGGTTTCAAGGGGGAACAAACTACACTGATCCAGCAAAAAACTGAGAAGTCTCTTGTCAACAAAGGAGTAGTCTGAAGGGGGAAAAAAAACTAGTTTGCGTAATTCAATACACACCTTCTCAGTCAATGGCCCTGTGTAGCTCACGTCGAGCAACATCTTCCTATAAACCAACAGTGCTTGAACTTCAGTTTGCCACAACTGTAAACTTAGAAGAATATACCAGCATGGTAACTTACAGTTGTGAAGTTTACAGGGAAGCATTCCTCCCCTCTGAAGGTGCACTGCAAGAGCATGTCGTTGATATCATGGCCAGTGCGGTTGTAGAAATCCGTCATGTTGAACAGCTTCGGCTTGAAGTTGACAAAATTACCCTTCTCCTTCAACAAAGCGAGGACTTCCGGCTCGGCCAGGTGAGGGTTAGCGATCTGATAGTTCTCATTAAGCAATGCCAGCAGCTCCCCGACATGGTACAGATCGTTCTTCGTGATCTTCGAGAAACGAAACTCGTTGAGGTTGCAGAAGGTGATGGCTGGAAAGGTGAGGTTGGGCGCCGCCACCTCGTCAAGTTTGGTGACGTGGGGGAACTCGAAGTAGTAGTACACTCTGTCCATGCACACAAACATCAGGAGACCCAAAGAGCCCATGAAGGACAGCGTCCATAAGAAACGGCGAAACGTCATGTGGCCATAGGCGAATATGTGGCTCATTCCATGAAGTGTGGAGGAGTTGGCGAAAACTTGCAGGCTGGATGGCCTCACGCTTTCAATGCTGTCTTCAGAGTCTCCTTTCATGGCTGTCATTGGTATCTGGTGAAACAAATGGTAGAAAGCGTGCAACGAGGCAAGTCTAAAAGCTTGAAAAAGCAGCAAGTCTTTGAAGAGGTTCTTTATGATTTCTCAAGGAGCTCTCCAGTTAGTGGCAGTCCTCTCTCCATCCGCGACCTCTTCCGCCGTCTCTAAAAAAGCAGCTGTCATTCCATGCAGAACCAAACACAATGACAGCTCCAGAAAGACCAAGTCACATGAAAAGACTGGAGTGACGCCGTCCGGTTTCTGAGGGACAAAGCACAAAGAAGTGAAGGGAAACCAAAACACGCTGATGGAAATGAAAGATCTCGCCTTGGCGAGAGCAGCTGATTGGAGTGTGCCTTCTCCAGTCAGCACAGAATGGCTTTACATCGCTATGACAATGGCATGGAATGAATTAGTGAATGGGAAGATTACAAGCGGCGAGCGTCTGTTGCTCGTCGCTAGCTACGTCCCCCTGCGCCACTCCCCTGCTGAAAATCAAGGGTCATAGACCTCCTCCTAGCCCACCTCTGCGTTTGACAGCCTCAGCCGGGTTCCTCGTCTCTCCTGGATTCACGGCGAGCCGTGGCAAGCGCTGCCTCCTGATGTTTTGGAAAGCCAACGTGGTGGTCTCGCCCCGGACAGCAAGCGTTTCTTCCTCCAGATCTGGAAATGAGGATTTATGCACCTCTGCCGGCTGCCTGCCACCCCTCCTCTCTCTCCGTTGCTCTTTAGTAGTCAGGATCCATCCCACTGCTGAGCGTCTGCTTCACCACAGCCTCAGTGTGTGTGTGTGTGTGTATGAGAAACATGGGGGGAGGGTGCTAGCAGGGCTGGGGGTGCTTCGACTCTGGGTTTCGTATGATAGGAAAAGCTCTCAATGTGTAATGCTGTATTTCAGCTACAGGTAGTTGCAGAGAAGCAACCATCTGCACCATGTGATTGTATCAGAGGAGGCTGGTTTTGCAGAGAAGCACATGCTCATTTTCACCACTAAACCTGCATATTAATGTAGCTGGAGTTTTACAAGGGATTGGAGATTTTGTAGCTTTCTGAGTGGTAATGGATATGTCCGTTATTAGAGACCAGCTTGATTTATTGACTGAGGTTCAATCAATGTGCATTGTTTTTTGGGGGGTTAATAGTTCAGGGATCACTTGCAAATCCAGCCTGAAGTGACATGAGATAACGGTTGCTATGATGCTTAAGGGAGATAAATTACCATAACAATGGGTGAACAGCCAGGGATAGAGATCCTTCTCAACCAAATTAAATCAATATCCAATCAATGTCCCAAGTGGAGGTTGGGACTTAAAGACATAATGCTTTAAATTTATTTGTCGAGGGGTCTCTTTTTTAAATAGATGCAACTCAACTGACGTCAAATTGTTTTTGTTTGACAAACAAAAATAGCTTCAGAACTCTTCACAGAGCCCAGATGGAATTTGTGCACATGCATTCATATTCTGACTTTTGCAAATATTGTAATGTCTGGATCCTGTTTACAGGCTCTCCATTATAGCAAATATGCTGAGCATGAGGATTAGCATATTACAATATTATTCTGCATATTTCTACATGTAAATTGCTGGGAACAGCATACTGTGAATCAGTTGTTATGTTTAGACTCAGCAAGCCTGCCATGTGTAGGTAGCATATCCAAAACAAGTCTTTGAATAAAAGGCAGACGGATAATGCAACAACTAAAACCGGTTTGTATTTCACATACCTCGGTATGATTGATTACCAGACATTCCCGGATACGACAGATGCGGTTTAGCTATTTGTTAACAAGGCAAAATACAAGAGCATTACTTTTGAGATGCGCTATTAAGAATGAAGAGCAAAAGATGGAAAAAGAGTGTTACTAAACTAGATTTAATTTTTAAAACAGGACTTTAAATGGAGGAGAAGTGCGTTATCAGAGAGTGGGCACTGCCTCCTACATCCAAACATCACCATTGAGCTTTTAACATGCCACTGGCCTGACCAAATGTGCTAATCGCTTTATTTCCACTGTTGCACTCTGGGAGATAGTGATTGGTGTTTTGAGTATGTTCCTACTTTCACCTGAGGGCTGAATGAATAAAAGATTGTACATGGTGACCAGTGATCGACAGCTGAAGTCACCAATGTCACCAACAAAACCACTGTGAAACTAATTTGCTCAACGCAAAAAATTGCTATAATAACTATTAGCAGGTTTAAGCCATTATTGGCAGGAAATCACTTGCAGGCTTTTTGTCTAATTGTTTATTGGTCTCCTGCATCGACTTGGAAAATTTTTGCTTCGACTTGCTATTACAATGCAGTTCTGAGGGCTTGCTTATTCACTTGACCCTTTTCTTCACCATTTATCTCTTAGCCAACCGTCTGTGGATTTGGGTCATTATCCTGTTGCAGGCTCTCCACATATTACCGTTTCAATTGGTTTCACTTCAGCTTAAGACAGAAGAATAATATCTGGAACATCACTAAGCAATTAAATTAACTTGGGAAGATGTAGAAGACATTCTACTGTTGATTTTAGACTAGAACAGAATTGAATTCAGAATCGAAGCAGAGGCTTCCTTTACAAATCATGAGTGTAAATGTAAATTGGCTAAATAACACCCTAAAGAAAGTTCAACTGAATTTACAGGAAGTGAAAATTAAGTACTCTTCTAACCTGGTCGAAAAATGATTAAAGGAATAGTTCACTTCCAGAATGAAAATGTCCTAATTATTTACTCACCCCCATATCAGCCAAGATGTTTGTGCCTTTCTTTCTTCAGTCGAAAATAAATAAAGGTTTCTGAAGAAAACATTTCAGGATTTTTCTCCATACAGTGGATTTCAACGGTGGCCAATGAGTTTAAGGTTCAAACGTCAAAAGCCAAAAAAAAGTCAAAAGCCATTTACAACAACAGAAAAATTTTACATTTTAAAAGGAGAAAATTCTATTCAAATTTCAATTATGCAGAAAAGCCATTCCCAAACAATTACAAATAGAGGACATTTCTGCTATGTAATGTATACGAGGGAACATATGGACCACACAATTATTGATTGATGTTTGACATCTGATCAATATTTTCAAAGCTTCATTCACCACAACCGTACAAGATCTTGACATCTGTCAAGAAATGCACAGCAGCATGTCAATGCTGAGAAACTATGAGATTTCTCCTACAGGGAGTTGACCTCTAGTCGTAAGAGGCCATGAGGAACAGGCTTACTGTCATTCATAAACCGGTTTACATCAACTGGAGTACTTACTCTGCAGCCAACCCACTGTGACTCCTCTTTTCCTGCTTTTGAACAACAATGCAACACAAATAAGAGATAATTCACCCCAAAACAAAAATGCTTTGAAAATTTTGAAAAGATTTTCTTCACATTTGGATGGAAATCCAGCTACTGTTTGAATAGGAAATTAGAAGTGACAGAAGCATCTGAGAAGTAAAGTTTCAGTCTATAAACTATTTATAGTTTTCTAATTTTGATAACGCTTTTCAGGGTTGAATAATGTTAAGCGTGTAATTACTCATATCAAAGGATCTGTTTAACAGCCAAAGCCCAGTACAGACCCGCTTTTAAGGCTCATTTACGTGGCTAAACAGGAAGTGATGTACAAGCAGGTGTTGATGTTCTGCTGAGGTGATGTTTAGCCACACTATTAGATCATAAAGTGCCACAATCCACAACCTGCAGATCTGCTTTATTATAAGCCGTTTTTATAGTAATGAGAAGGTTTTGAAACATACAGAACATTTTTATCCCACAATGACTTCTTACTTATCAAAAGATCAAGGGACAAAATTTAGATTTCTCAATTCATGACCCCTTTAAAATTCAGTCTGCTACCAAAGTTATGGCCAATAACTCTTAATTTAATGACAACGGAAAATCTAATCTTGTTAAATACACAAACAAAACATAATAACCAACATGTGTGTTAATCATTTAGTTTCATTATATGGAAATATTGAACATTCTGTCTAAAATCATCTTTGGCGTTCAATGGAAGAAGAAAAACTAAAAACAAAATGGGTTTGAAACGATATGAAGAAGTGTAAATGATGAAAGTTTTATGCTAACACATTATTCTACATGAAATATATTCTGTATTCAGGAGCAAAAATGACAAATTATTGCTCAGCTATGTGTGAATATGAAATCAAAAAAAAAAAATAAAGACATTCTTCCATCTAGATAAACAATGACTGAAGAAAAAAGCAACACAGCAGGGAGCACGTGGACATCCACATATATAAAAGCACATTCACCAGACACGTGTCATTTACCAGATAAAAAAGATGAACTGCCAATTGTTTTACAGGCTGTGGGAACACACTCAAAATCTCATTCAGCTGAGAATATCGCTGAAGTCAGCTTGAACGCTGGAGTAAGACGTGCACACTCAAGTGCGATGCCTTAAGACAGATGCTGCAGCTAATATGAAAGTGCAAGCATCTTAAAACTGAGACAGATTATATGTATTGCCATCTCATTTCAAACCACTGAACTGCCTGTAACAGACAGAGAAGCATCAGGGTCGCTCCACTGATGCCTGCTGAGACATGCTGTAAACACTGGAGGATCATGACGCTTTGCAGTTTTGCAGCAGCCTCTTGAGACTGTTTACTGAGAAGCGACGGTGAGCATAATGACACTGACCACACTGCTTGACCCAGGAAATAAATCATCGGACATCTGCGGCCAACCTAATGTAATCTAAGTCTGTGCGGCGACTAATGGCGGAATGATGACAACAGAGGATGCCCAAAACACCTCATTTACTTCATTCAGGATATCGGATCCGTGTTGTTTGTTTGTTTGTTTATAGTTTACTGTAATATCATGCCAGCTATACAACTGCTATTTTCTTCCTTCATTAAAAATCTTTTCACATGGATCAAACCATGAGAGTCTATTAAAATATGCTTCAAAGTTATTAGTCTCTAGAATAAGGAGCATAAGGAGGATCTTTACCTGTTTGTTAAGTCAGTGTAAAACTGATGAAGGCTATAAAAGGTTAAAAATGTGGCCTGTTACTCAAAGCTCTGAAAAATGCAATCACATTAATAGAATATTTTATGGAATTATTTGATTATTTTCACTTATGCCATTCCAATTATTTAATTTCATGGTACATAGAAGAAAGAATTTCCACATTGTATAGCACATGCCAAATATGGGCAGCTTTAAGGGATTTTTTTTTTGTCCTTATCATTATATAGAAGAGAGCTTAATTTACACTTTGGCATTTGGCAGATGGGTTTGTCCAATGTGACATACTGTAGATTTCAATCAAGCTAAAGATTTTTTCAATTCATTAATTTCCTGGGAATCAAACCATGACTTGGGCATTGCTGGCAACATACTCTACTGTTTGAGTGAAAGGAAGCTAAACAAAGACTCTTCTAAATCTTATTTTTCTATATGAACTGATGAGAATAAACACAGCTCCTATCACATTTTGTTAACCAAAGCTACTACTAAATATTTTTGTTAACTGAAACGAAATTGTGTTGGCAACTAACAAAAAGTTAGTTAAAGTACTATAATTTCTAAAAATAAACCTGAATTAAAGACTACCAAAGCAAAATACAGATTTAAAAATTAAAGATAATAAATAAAATAGAAAATAGAAAATACAAACACATGTAATGCAAACATCTAACGATGTATTAAGAGTGGGGGGTGAAAACTTTTTGAATTTGAAGATCAAGTTAAATTGTACTGAACATCTTCTGATGCTTCCAAAGGGCAGTACTAAAAAAAAAATATTTTGTATATATTATAATATATATATATACACACACACAGTACTTTGCAAAAATCTTAGGCCACTAATATTTTCACCAACAAAAAATGGTTTTAAGTGGGTTATTTCTATCTTTTGCGGTAGCGTGTCAGTTGGAAATATCAGTTTACATTTCCAAATTATTATTATTTTTGTCATTAACTGTAATAATGCAGTGAGATTATTGTCTGACAACAGCCAGTGCTCCACACAGAGATCTGATCTGACCATCATCCAGTCTGTCTGCAATGACATGAAGTAACAGAACAAACTGAGACAGACTCAATCCAGAAGAACTGTGGCAAACAAGGGACTCATGAACAACCATCACAAAACAGTCGTAGATCATCCAGGTAACCACACACAGCATAAGGGTTCACAAATTTTGGAATGAGGTTATTATATCAATTTCAGCTTCTTTTTTTTTTTTGTCTTGTGGACCAAATGTCAACATCTTTAAATATCTTACTCAGGACAGTACTAAATAAAAAAAAATAAAAAAACAAGATGCATTTTGAATGATCTCTGTTATTTTGTTAAAATTACTCACATTTTCAGATTCTGCAAAAGAGTTCACAAACTTTCAAGCAGCACTGTATATCATAATTAATACTAATATAACACTGCTCATTGTAATCCCATTATACAAAGAACAAATCATTTCTAAAATGACAAAAAAAGGCATAGACATTAAGACACAGACTGCATAATAGAATGCATTAACACTAATAATGAGGAGGTGGCCTAGTTAGGTAACAAGTTGTCACACACTGCACTGTAGGTTTGGTTGTGTTTCTTTCTTGCTAATTTCGAGGCTCAGGTAAAAGAACGGCTGCTGTAAATTGATAAAAGGGATAAAAGAAAGGATATACCTCTTTTCTTGAGTGCCTTAAACCTGAGGGTATGCATCAGTCCTGTCGCACAATGAACTTGTCAGATCGGAGGGACTGTGAAATTGAAAATATCAAAAGGTCTTGTCCAGTAACAAAAACGTGAAATTGAACATAAACTGGAAGACCCTGCAGCACACAAATCACTGGTCACAAACTGGAAAGCTGAGAAAAGTATTTATTTAGCAACTCTGTTTCTGTAATGCCATTATAATTAAAGTGAACGGTGCAAATAAATGCACACACAAGCAATTACTGAACAAGACATGAGCACCTACAAAGCAGATAAGCATTTAAGCTGGATATTCTAAATGCATTCATTTACTCAATGAGGAAGGTTTTTTTTCTATGTATAAAACTTAATTTAGCAACTCACACTGCAATTTTATCAGACTGTTTGCTGACTGCACACGATGACCTCTCACAGTGAATGGCAGTCCAAACATATGAGTCACTTCATAATGATATACACAACTCACTCATGGATGAAGGTCTACCAAACAAGATAATAAATGACTTAACATTATACCTCTAAACATGATCTCTATTGAGACGCAAATATTTGGGAAAGCTTTCAGATGCACCATCTTTGGGTAAAGTTGGTCATAATCAACAGGACCAAGGGTCAGTTTGCACAGTACTGAATCATGCTGATGTAGTGCTATAGACAATTAAACCAGAGGGGTTCTCGTCTACAGAAGAGGATCTAGGATCATGAACACTATGGAACACTTAACAACAAGATTTTTTTAAATGTTCAGTTTAACCAGTTTTATATTGCTCCTGTGATGTATGTAAATGAACACTATTAGCTATACCCAGATATCCCTGTTTATTTGTTCATCTGCTCTGCTGGATGATGCAAAACAAGTCATAATGCACCAAACTTCTTAAAAGCTCAGGGGATTTTAACAATGCCGATTTGGAGCGGCAACAAAATCAAGTGCATATGGGTGTTGAAGTTCTTGGTTAAAGGGAACACCACAATTTTACTCAGAAATTGCTAGAACAAAAATATTTACAGAGAAAGTAACAACTTAATTTAGTGACATTTTGTATGTATAACATACTACAAATGATCAGTTTTATTTACAACATTGATTTGTAAATGCATAGACAGGCAACATTATTAAAAGCCCATCTCGTAAACAGTCAATCCCCCCTTTAACAGAATAGTGAACGGTTGCTGAAACTATTGACCCTCAGGCTATACAAGACGTAAATGAATTTGTTTCTTCATCTAAAAGAAGATTTTAAATTTAGCACTACATCACTTGCTCACCAATGGATCCTTTGCAGTGAATGGGTGCCGTCAGAATGAAACAGCGGATAAAAACATAATAACCCAGACCACTCCAGTCCATCAGTTAAAAGTCTTGTAAAGGAAGAAGCTGAGTGTATACAACAAACAAATCCATCATTATGGACAAGATAAGATTCCATAGTAATATTCCATGTTTAGCCAGAGGAAAAAGTCCATTCCCTGTTGTCCTCTTACATCAAAATGGTTGTTTTCACAGTGCAAATGTCTCTTCTGATTCAGACAAGACTCTTTCTTGAAGAAAACAATGAGATAAACTGCTCATATTTTAAAGTTAAAATACTCTAGTGATGTTTTTATCAACCATTTGGACTCTCATTCTCACGGCACCCATTAACTGAATTAATTTCTTTAAATCTGTTCCAACGAAGAAACAAACTCATCTACATCTTGGATGGCCAGAGGGTGAGTAAATGGACTCCACCTTAGCCTAAGATCAACAGTTGAACATCTTACACACGCAAACGTGATCAATCGTTACAATCTTACTGATTCTTCATTAGACAGTCGCCGTAAGAGGAGCAAGATAGCTGTAATCAATACTAAAATTCAACACAAGAACAATTAATTAGCCACCAGTGAGCATGTCACATTAAAAGATCCAAGACTGATGAGTCTGACCTATAACAAAACATTTCCTACGACATTTCCTAAAATTGGTCTCAGACAGCAAAACCGTAAATTATCCAGCAGGCTGCTTAAGAGAAGCAGCAGTGCTCCCTTGTGTCAGTTACAGAAACATCCAAAATGCCCAGTCAATCAATTGACAAACAATTTCTGATACTTTAATAAACTACATGAATAAAGTTCAGAAAATTATTCATTTGTGAGTGCACAATTATTTTCAGCATATATTTACGCATCTAAATTGCTAAGGACCGTCCCTTTAACATCATATCATATCACTTGTACAGCTTGCTCTGATAAATGCACTGGTCAGTAGGTCACTCGATTGACAACACTTGCACACGATACACACTACAACAAAACTCAATTGTTTATTAAGTACACTCTTCCGAAAGGCATTGAGCTAAAAATCGAATGTAGCACAGATATTAGCCTCTCTCATAATTTGCTGTTCTGTAATGGGTATCTGCAGGTGCAGCTCTTTAACATAATTGGCATATCATGGCGGAAGATAATTAACTGTAGGCGTGACGAGCAATTTACATCCTCTCACCACCTGAACCCTGTGTCTTCTCTGGCCAGGTGTTTTGTGCATTTCAAAAGTGCATTTTATTAAAGATTGGGTGCAAGTGTGGCTGAATCTACAGAAATAGCAATAACAAGTGTCATAGTTCTGACTGCTGCCTTATTTGGGTGAAAATAAGTGAAATCAAATCTTACAAACACATGATTTATTACAAAACTGTCAGCATAAAGCAACCTGCAATGCAACAAAACAACGCTGGATATCAAACTACGCTGAGGACTGCTTTTTTAAAGTGACATGCAAAACACCATAACATATGCATCAATAAATTTAACAACATTGTAACCATTTCAAAACATGACGTCATTGCGTTTCATGTTTAATCAGTGTAAGTAATAAGTCATCATGAAAATTCAAAATACTTTTTTATATACAATCTAAGCCTAGAATTGGTCAAAAATCACAGTTGTTGTTATTATTATGTTATATAATGTTATCTGCCTGTTTCTTGTGTGTTAGATAATAAATAAATTACTTTACAAAATAAAATGTGACACGAGACAGCCTATACACTTAGAAAGCAGAAATACACTGGATATCCCGAAGGCTGCTCTGACTTCCGTCCGTCACGCCAGATTGAGCCCAGACGCTTTCCAATTAGTGGAAACTTCCGCTCACGTCATAAATGGCTGATGAAAGCCTGCTGAAAACCTGCCAAGCGGTAAACACGTAATTGAGAGAACAAAATATTGTCCGTTGTTATTAATATTAAAAAATAATAATAATCCAGTATGTCCAATGAAGGAGCAAAGAAAAAAGGTAAAGTACCTGGGGACAAAAAAGCGTCTAAACGGAAAGCAAAGAGGAGGGAAACTTATGCAGTGTATATCTACAAAGTTTTGAAGCAGGTGAGAAGGTTTTCATAACTAATAAAGATGATTAAAGAACGATTGCAAAACTTTGATTCCGAGTGTGAATTTCAAGTGGATGACATGCGTTTGACGCCACGTGTGATGTGATTCATGAATCGTTAGTTTGAGTCGGATCTTTTCAGTGTATCGATCGAACTGAAGGAATCGCTCGGTCTAATCGGTTCAAATGGTTTTCGAGTCATTCCCCCTTTTTTTTTTTTTTTTTTTTTTTTTTTAATCCAATAAATTTAAGTTTTATTTTTAATGTAAATTTTTGTAGATGTTCTAAATGGCTTTATGCAGTCAATAATGGCTTAAATATATTTTATTAGTGAAAGACATAAACCGCTCGCCTATAAAAATCTATATGTGATTACATGAAAGAATCACTGAATCGTGTTTTTTGTTTTTCTTTAAAAATTTGATTTGTTTTCTGTAAAGCATCCTAAGTCAACATTTGAAGTGGATCAAAACCTTTCATTAAAGTTGTACTAAAGCATGAAGTGTATTGTATTAAGACAACTCTGAACTTTTTTTGATCCACTTGAAATGTTGACTCCTACTGTATGACCTTACTGAATGTGTGACTAATCAAATTGTGTGTGTATGTGATCCTCTATAGGTTCATCCCGACACTGGTATCTCCAGCAGGGCGATGAGCATCATGAACTCGTTTGTTAATGATGTGTTTGAGCGCATCGCTACAGAGGCCTCACGCCTCGCTCACTATAACAAGCGGTCGACCATCACGAGCAGAGAGGTGCAGACCGCAGTCCGGCTCCTGCTGCCCGGAGAACTCGCCAAACATGCCGTGTCAGAGGGCACCAAGGCTGTCACCAAATACACCAGCTCAAAGTGATCACTTGTGAGCTGTCCAAGAGCTGGAGGAGCATTTCAGTTTAAAGTCATATGTAAAATGGGCCATGTTTGCAATCACTCTTCAGTATTAATAAATGCGCACAAAACAATTCAGTGCAACTGTTCATTATCCTAAATTAGACAATGAATACAGAAGAACACGGCAAAGAAGAGAGAATGATGCTGATTGACCATACCATACGTAAATACCATTGTACTTGCATGGTATGTCCATAAAGATGTGAATGCCATTCTGCGTTCTGTTAGTAAAATATAACCATATTAAAAAAGTACACCAGTGGAGTGACTGAAAATTCAGTGAACATGTAATCTGTAATGAATACATGAATAAAGTCATGAATTTACATAAACGTTAGTTGACTCATAAGATTCCTGATTTCAAATGTGTAATGAGGGTATAATTGAATTAAATATGATTTAGTTACCAAGGAAAGTCTGAGTTTCTCACTAAAGCTGCATTTTTTTTTTTTTACTAAATGTTTCTTATTAAATACAGGGTTTTTAGAGTTTATAGAATGCAGTGTGTAATTCCATGCAGATCAGGGCCCTCTAGGTCTGTCACCCTGCATTTACAACAAATGATGTGCAGAAATCACTCTGTAATATTGCGTTTTTGCCACTAGATGGAGTCATTTTAACACTATTGAGGTTAGAGCAGAAATATTACAGCAGTATTCACAGGATCTCACAATATTGACTTTTTTCTGGACTTTTTTAGTCACACATTTGATGGAAGGGAGCAGCACTTTCATATACCATGTGCGCTGGCAAATTAATGTAAATATATTTAATCTAATGAATCCACAACATAAACAGCTCAAACACCAAACCAAACAATTAGATGTCTCAAACAAATAAAACATATCACAGTGACTGAAAAATAAATAATTGCTTTTTAGAAACACATATGATACTTAGAAGCAAAGGTATATTGCCTGCACAGCAAAATATATATATATATATATATATATATTTGTATGTGTGTGTGTGTGTGTGTCAGTGCATGAGTGGGTGGGTGACACATTTCATTAATTTTCATGTAGATTCTGCTAAAAAAGGCATTCATGTTTATGAATGAAAATTAGGATATAATGTACAGTACATACAGTATTGTGTAATATATTACTATAATGTATAATATGTATTTTGAAATATATGGCTTTTTTTAATAACCTGTAAGCACCATATAGCACTGTTTTATTATTATTAAACAGATTAGTTTGCTGTTTCCTCAGACCAATCACACATGCCTAAGTAATTAATAACTTTTTCATAAATGCTGACAAATGTTCAATTTAGGTGGAGTAATAGGATTTTCCAATATGACGCCCCGTGTCTGTGAAGCTTATTTATGGACATGAAACGATATTCACGGTGAACAACACAAAGCCCGGGGTCGCACGCCTTGCGAGAGACGCATGCGTTTGATAAAGCAGAATAAGTAGCTTTAAATACAGTTTTATTTTCATATTTCAAATGCTGAAATAATAACTTGTCCATTTTACAGTCTAGTAGCTGACCAATGAAGTATCTCACAGGGGGAAGCTTTGCTGAAAACAAATCACGCTTTGTCCTTCATTAATCAGGGAAGTCTGAGGAACACTGGGCCCCGACATGGTGTTTGGTATTCCCAGCCCTCCCTCTCTGGCTCCTACCATAAGCCTTACTGATGATCTTATATATGCTAATGATGGCATGTCTATGGACATATTACAGCGAGGGTGATGGTGTCATTAATGACAATGTCTTAAGCGTTATCGTCATCATCACCATGTTCCCCTTGATCTTGCGGTTCCCTCATAGATCCCCATGCGCTCATTTCATTTCTGCACACACAATCTCTCTCTCTCTCCCTCTCTCTCTCTCTCTTTTGGGTGGTATAAGCACATTACGGATGGGGACATTAGTAACTAATGCAGGCGCTGGGCCCCGCATTGTTTTGGTGCACAAGTACATCATTAGAAAATGTTCTACTTGGCAGGGAAGCGTGTATTAACTCGGCTCGCAATAAAATGAGGTTGTGATCAATTGTTAAAGTTATCGAGAGCTATTAGGTTGAAATATGAACCTCTCAATTGCCATAATGAAGAGGGTGCCCGATCGTACACAATCAACAGAGCAACATACACTGTGCATCGCAGGTTCTGGGCGCTTGAAACAACGACAGAAAGCAATTTTGCAGAAAGAAAATGCAAGCGCGTCGCCCTAACCTCATTACAAATTTCACCTCATTACTAAATTTCAATAATCTACTCAAAACGTTAGGACCAACCAGCTATAAAACAGAATTGCCAGCTTTTTTTTGAGCAACGGGACAATGCGGCTATCATAAATGCCAGTCTCATGAAGAATTATATCTCATAATGCCCGCTAACTTTTGATGGCGATGCCAGCGTTGACTCACGATTTTGGCAAACTCGCAGCATAAATTCATTTTATATAATATTCCATACTGAAGCATATTGATGAGTCTTTGCCTCTGAAATTCAATTAATTCCCCAAAGTTAATGTCTCGGAACTGAACAGAGCCCAATCTTCAGGATAGCAATGGAAGATGCTGTCTGGTACCACATTATAGTTGCTGTTGCATTGTTAGATCAACTCAAAATTATTACAACTTGTGTATCAGCCTACAGCTCCTTCTTTGAGGATGATACACATAATAGAACAATTCAGAATAATGACTTAATAAGTTATTAGTATTTTCACTCATGACCTATATTTAATGCCATCCTAATACACTGTCCAAAATTTTGGGGACAGTAACTTTTTTTAAACAAATTAATACTTTTGAAAGCAAGGATGCATTAACAATCAACAATCATAGATTTCTAGTTCAAATAAACACTGTTCTTTTGAACTTTCTCTTTCAAACAATATTGAATTAGAAGCATGTTAGAATGATTTCCGAGGGATTTGTCTGGGATGTGACTGAAGTAAATCAGATTTCCATCACAGAAATAAATTACATTTTAAAATATATTACAATAAAAAACAGTTATTTTAATTTGCAAAAACAATTCACAATATTGCTGTTTTTACTGTATTTTAAACAAATAAATGCAGTCTTTGTGAGCATAAAAGACTTCGGTCCCACTTTACTATGTACTTACAGTACATTTAAATTAATAATTTGGTACAATGGACTTATGTGTACATACATACATGTTTTTGCATTGTACTTATATTTTTTAAAATTCCAATGTTATTTGATCTGTAATTAATTACATTTATAATTACACTGTTGACCCTCCCCTTACACCTTAACCCATCCGTAAACCTACCCATACCAGCAAAACTGTGCCTGAACTTACCTGTATCCCACCTCTATACAGGAGGGGGACCGAGACTTTTTTTAAAACATTAATAAATCTCTGAAACTTGTTTCATGTTGGCATGAGCCTTAAACAGTGAGGAACCACCAGGTTATTCTTTATAGTCATTTTTGGAGTGTGAAGTACTACTGTATTTACACCACCTACTAAAAGATTCAGGACTTCCTTGGAATCCAGTAAAAGTCTCAAAACAGGATCATCATGATTGTCTATTACGGCATCATCTGCTATCCAGTAGATTCAGTAGATGTTCACTTTACTGAACAAACCACAAACTAATGCTTTCGAAGGCTTTGTAATGCTCTTCGATCCGCCTTAGCTTCATCTCAGCAGTTTTCATCTAACCCCACCATTCTGGATTTTCGTATTCAAAGCTCGCAGCACCATTTAGACAGCATTCAAACAGCTCATAATCATGTTGGTTATTCCTCGAAAAATATTCATTGTTATCAATTAGTTTCAACCAATTAGCTTGCATTTCTAATTCTTGGTCTGCTCATTGTTCCTTTAATTAGTAAATTCATTAGTACCATCTAGAGTAGATGTTTCAACAATGTATTCTTATGATTTTAACATGAGGCGGTAGTATTAAGTGGGAGATAATCAGCAGGAACTAATTGTCTAATTGCACTGATGAAGGTTATGATCATTAGCCTGTTCTGGAAGTCCAGTCCTCAGCTGTCTGACCGGACCATCCTAACCCTACAGATGGCCTCACTGTTAAGCTCACGGCAGGACAAAATGACAGACATCTTCTATCCACGGGGAGCAAGACAAACGAGTGTGTGTCTGCGTACGTGCATATGTATATGCGTGTTGCGTGTGTGTGTGTGTGTGTTGTCCGCAGGGAGTAAGACGAACGAGTCGAGGGAGTGCTGATTCAATGCACTTCTTTCTTTTACTTGCTTGAGAAAGTCCCTGCCTCCACAAAAATTGAATGTCCACCATTTGAGAAATGAATTCATGGAAGTCACTGTCTTTTTTCCCCATTAGTAAGTGTTTAGTTCAACGTTTTAAATAATTGCGTTACAAGGAATGATATTTAAAATACATTTGGGAGGCAATGGGGCGGGAAAGTGCCTACATGTTTTGCTGATGATACCCGGGCCATTTGGAAGACATCAAAGTAGTGAGGAGGTAGCCCAGATGCATATTATAAACTCATTATGTGTATCATTTAAAAGGATGTACTCCAGCAGCAAAACAATCTTCCCATTCTCTGCCTCGCCTGTAATGTGTGTTCGCAAAGTCGCAACTTTTTGATGCCTTCAGTCAATGTGACAGCTATTACTGCATGGCAAAATGGAATAAATGTCATTTATATTCCTATTGGCAGGGTCATTAACATATGGATAAGACATTGCGAGTCAGTGTCTTTAGAGGAACCCGGAATCTCGAAATTTCTGGGGGGAAAAAAACTGAGTTGGCTGATCGTCATTTAAGAAATTATATTCGTAATTATTGCATTATGATGGGGTTTTTTTTGATATTGAGGAAACATACAAAGATAAATAGACGAGAGTTGAGAATTCGTTTTAAATTCAAATTGAAAGTTCCTGATTTTGAAATGAACTCAGGATGATAAATTGCAATTAGAATTTTAATGTAGAAATTAAAAAAAAAATTATTTAACTCATAAAAATAAAGAAACATTAACTAGAAAAGCTACAAAGTTTTATTTAAAAGTTTTGAAAATGAATTAAAAAACTTGAAAGGATAGATAGATAGATTGATTTAATATATATATATATATATATATATATATATATATCAAAGAATAAAGGGTAAAAAGTATCACATGTTCCAAAAAACAATATGAAGCAGATAGATAGATAGATAGATCATTACGTCAGTCTTCAGTGTCACATGATCCTTCAGAAATAATTCTAACATGTTGATTTGGTGGTCCAATGAAAAGGGTGACAATTATTACATTCTGAATATTGCTTCAACAGTATATGAAGCACTTAATACTGTATATCGATCTGAAAAGTATCCTTAATTGCCTTTATTAAATACTATCAAGGTTTTCCTCAGAGCTGACCTGTTTTGAGATAAACAGCAAGTCACTGCAGCAGTTATATCCCACCCATGTGACTCTGTAAAAATAGTCCTGTTTACATGTCGCCAAGTTCCTACTCAGATATCAAAACAAGCCCAGAGAACAGAAGCAGAAGGCCATTTAAAAGATCTCAGGCCTTTTAGAGTCTCGACCAACAGACTTCTAAGAAGCTAGTGTGAAGGTACAATCAGCTTCATGTCTAGAAGGAGTCTGATGTATAATCCAAGCTCTTTAGAGCAGGACAGGCACCAGATGAGACTGGCTGCCCCGGTGCTCAGTGGCTACCTGCTGAGGAAAGAAGCCTGGGACAGGGGGACGTCTTCAAGGCAGACCATAGGAAACCCTCCGATGGTGTGTCAGGACCCTGTTGTCCAAAATGCCCTGTACACCGGAAATGTACAAGCCGTGAAAGAGATCTTCTCAAAAGGCTATCCTTCAGACCTGGTCATCCAGCCTCAGGGAGGAGCCATGTGCTGGAGAGCAAATGGAAAAGTGAGAGGTAAGAGCAGTTTGAGTCGAATTTGACTGTGCTATTGTCTCGTAGAGATCCATTTCGATTGGCGTGATTACTTGAACTGATTACCTCTCAGATCTAGTTGGCCAGACAGGCATCAGGTTTCTGGACCTTTCTAAAGGTCAAGCCAGGCGACCTTAAAATAGCCACTATCTAAAAACAGGCTAGGCAAATATATTCAGTGTAATCATCTACAACATTGTGCCTAGTCTTAAGACCGACCGAGGCAATCATCGCATCTGCTCCTCGCTTTATTTCACACATGGGGCCGAAGATTAAGTTTCGCAAACAAAAGACATATCGCAGCGATGTAATCGCGACGGCTCAGGCGTCAGGACTTATCCTCCAGTTCTGGAACGCGCTTCTGGTCGGAGATGAGCTCACTGTTATTAGTATCATTGATGACCCAGAATACACTTATCTCTCAGATGCCATATATGACACCAGCAATATAGAGGAGTGGAAGAACTTCAGGTTCAACTACAGAGGGCTAAGTATGCTACAGGGACACAAATAATGTAAAATTATGTTGAGATAGCTTGCTATACAATAAAGTTTTGTTGCTTGTTCAGTTTACTTAATTAAAATGTGCTAAAGCAAGAGAATTGCTGCTTTATCACAAGTTTATTTCATTGTGTTTAATTCATTAAAACATAAAAAATTAAGTTTGCTTAATTATTTTGTGAAACGCAGTTCTGCTGCGATTACATAAATCATTTTTGTTGCATTGACTTAAACTGCATGTGTGGCTTTAAAGGGATGTATTATAGACGGTTTCAACAACAACAACATAAACAAATGTTCCTGGGCATGCGCTTTTGTGGCCCTAACTTAACTTCCGGTAGACATCCCAATGGAATCAATAACAGCAACTAAGTCCTTCTAGAGTAGTTTGTTTTTTTGATAACAAGCAAAATATGTTGCTACGTAAATCAGATGGATTATTAAAAATGCAAACTCATTCTCTGCCAGCAGGAGGTGCTTTCAGCACACAAGAAATGAGAGGTTTCCCTGGTAACGGCTGTAGACAAAGCATCTCTGAGCTTACAAATGCTGCCTTATACGCAGGATGAAATGAAAACGGCATTTTCTAAAGACAGTCTTCCTCAGAAATACAGTGATATAAAAACACCCACGCCTCGGTTTGATTTTGAAACGTGCATTACGTGCTCATGTTTAGTCAACGAAGCCTTTTGGAAAATCGGTCCATTTTTATATAGTGGCAGGTCGCCACAAATAAATAAACGTTTGGGAAACACATTCCACAGCACAATAACCTGCAACCAACTTCATTACTCATTATTAGCTGTGTTTGTAGGCGGCAGCACTAACCAGACTGATAAACAAACACAGACCGGAAGTTAACTTGCGCCCGATGAAACCGTCTATATATATATATATATATATATATATATAAAATATTGCTTATTATTTGTAATTATTATTACTTTTATTATATAAAAATATTAAAAAAAAGAAAAGAAAAAAAGAAAGTTAAAATATATAAGACACATACTTGTCAGCAAGGAAAATGCTCTCATTTTCAATTAATAACTGTATTAAAGTAACAAAACTATATATCTATACACTCAAAACAACAAACAAAATTTAATTACAAAAAAGGAATAAAATAATACTAAATGACACAACAAAATTACTGAAACTTTAAAGCTAGGCCTTTTTAAAACTGATTTAATGTACATGTATATATATATACATATATATAATTATTATTATTATTATTATTTTTTACAATATTTTACACTTGAGGTAGATAGAATGATAAGACAATCTTATATGTATGCAAATAAGAATATTAAAGCTGGGTGAAATCTCAAACCTGGCTAAAATTAATTACAAAATAGCATGAAACAAGATTAAAATGGTTAACTTATTGGTTAATTTATGCATATTTTTTTGTCATGCACATTCAGTTGTGTCTGAGTATCACAGCAATGTATACATTCCTGTGCACGTACACAAGCACTCAAACTTTGTCACACTATCACATCTTCATTTCCAGTATTTCCACGTCAGACTCACCTGCTGTCATAGTTATTTGTTCCCCTATGTGTTTCGGTTACACATAAATTGCACTGTTCTTATTGCACCCACCCCGACTGTGTCTTTGAGGTTGTCTTGGGGTCTTTTTATGAGTTTGTGTTTATGTTTGTTCCCATGAAACGTACTGATACTGATCATGAAAATGAGTACTGCATAGGAGACAAATGCTACTACACTTTGACATCAAAGTCACACGGCATCCTGAATAATGAACAATAACCACATGTGCTTTGAGTATGGCTGGAGAAAAAAACTTTCATTTAAATAAAGGTAAAATAAGGTTAAATTTGGTTAAATCTGTCCAGACTGGTAGATGATTTCCTAATTGAAAATGTAATAAAGCTTCAGACTAACTGTATACTGGATATCTGAATCTTCAGATAATCACACAAATCTGTTGTTTTTTCAGGACTGTGGTCTTTGACGTACGAACAAGAGCTGACCACACCACTACACATCACCGCTGGTCGGGGATTCACCGAATGTTTGCGGCATCTCCTGATGCGGGGGGCTCGAGTGGACCTGGCACCTGGGGGCACCACTGCCCTGCATGAGGCCTGTGAGGAGTGCCAGCCCGAGTGTGTCAAGCTGTTGCTGCAGTACGGAGCCAATCCCAACGCAACCAATGAAGACGGCCAGATGCCCCTGCACGTGTGCACTGAACTCGATTCACTTGAGTAAGTGCTTGTTCAGTACAGTAATTACAGGAAATCCTGCGGTGAATTCTGTGATTTCAAATGACTGTCAGATTGACACTTGAAATGAAGGTATGCTACTGGAAAAAGTTTGGAATGATAAAGATATTTTGTAAGTTTTAAAAAAAGGCTCTTGTGCTCAAAAAGGCTACATTTATTTGATAATATTGTGAATTACCGTTTTAAATTGCTGTTTTCTATTTGAATATATACTTTTTTAATATGCTTTATTCCTGTGATGCAAAGCTGAATTTTCAACATCATTATTTTAGTTTTCATTGTCACATGATCCTTCAGAAATCATTCTGATATGCTATGAATAAAAACTGAAAACAGTTGTGCTGCATAATATTTTTATGAAAATATATGCTACATTTTTTTCTGGATTTTTGGAAAATAGAAAAATGCCAGGGCAGATTTTTCATCCCAGTCCAGCCCTAAATTTAATGCATCCTTATTGAGTAAATTAATTTAAATTAAAAAAATGTAATCCTGCCCCAAAGTTTTGAATTACAGTGTAGCATAGTTTTCTTCAAAAACATGAAGCAGCATTACGGTTTTCAACGTTGAAAACAAGAAATAAGAAATGTTTCTTTATTGCAATCAGTATATTAGACTGATTTCTGTAGGATCATGTGACACTGAAGACTGGAGTAATGATGCTGAAAATTTAGCTTTGCATCACTAACATAAATTACATTTTAAAATATATTCAAATAGATAACAATATTACTGTTTTTACTGTATTTTTTAAATAAAAAATGCAGCCTTTGTGATAGGGCTGCACGATTAATCGTATTTTTATCATGATAACGATATTTATAACCCACGATCAGTTAATAAATATCGTCGCGATTTTACAGTAAAAGACCAAACTGTTTTTTATGGGCGGAGTTTACGGATTGGACTGCATCACTATGACGTTACTGCGTCTAGATTGCAAGCGCTTTCTGAAGCAGTAGAAGTCAATAGCAGAGGGCTGCAAGATA
>JAUMHE010000082.1:14459576-14480988 GCA_032359235.1 Enteromius mattozi
ATTTCACAGAAGTGTGATTGACTTGGAGTTACATTGTGTTGTTTAAGTGTTCCCTTTATTTTTTTGAGCAGTGTATTTGTGTCTATACAATTAATCAATGTTGTTTGCACCCTATTGACCAAAATATATACTTTTATGTCAAAAATATAGTCATAGAATGACATGAGAGTGAGTAGATGACAGAAATAATTTTTGTCTGAAATATATCTTTTAACAAGAAGTTGGATTAGAAACTAACCTTTCTGCCATTTGTAAAGGAACAAACCCACATCTCAAGAAGGCATCCATCTGCAATCTGTAAATTACAGTTTTCTTTAGATATTTATCCTATTGAACTAATATATAGAAATAAATTAACTCAAAACCATCATTAAAGTTCACCGCAAGCAGCATATGATCCTTTATTTGTCACAAATACAGAAATAATCACTTTCAGATGGATTTAGTTCTGTCTTTCAAAAGCGCACAGTTAAAAACACTTGATATCACGCATCCAACGAGTCCCACTTGTGCCAAATAAATTGCCTGAGTCTTAACGAGGCAAATGTTAATAGGAGATTAATTAGCAGTAATTGCAGAAATTCCCCACAATCCCCCAGAGGGGGGCCCAATCTGTTCATCAGCCCAAGTAGTTAATTATTCCATGCAATGTTCTCCCAGAAATACAACTTTCCACCTTTGACCTCCACAACACAGGTGGGGCTGTTGCACCAGGTGGAAACTGACAGAAAGCTGCTCATCTATGACCAGCTTCCCTCCACGCTATGTTATTGTGAAAGACTGAGAATAGCGTTTCTTTAGCTGTGATCTGATTCAAATTTTAATCGGTTTCAGAAGAACACTGATTGCATTTTCATTTGATTTCACTTTAATGATATTTTTATTTAGCAATAAGTATGCATTAAATTGATTAAAAGTGACAAAAAATATTACAAATGATGTCTGAGCTGCTTTTTTGAACTTTCTATTAATCAGATAATCCTGAAAAAATGCTTCTGTTTAAGGAAAAAAAGGATTTCAACATTGATAATAATAATAAATGTTTCTTAAGCAGCGAATTAACATTAGAATGATTTCTAAAGGATCATGTGACACCGAAGACTGGAGTAAGGATGCAATCAAGTATGCATTAGAATACATTTTAAAATATATTTTATGCATTAAAAAAATGCTTTTGTTTACATAATGTATACTGTGTATTATTATGTATAAATATAAACACATGCATGTATATATATATATATATATATATATATGAAAAATTTGTTTATATATGAAATATATTTATATACTATAAAATGTAAGAATATTTGAATATATATTGCATAAACAAATATTTTCAAAATACATACTGAATGTGTATTAATTAATTTATATTATTAATTAATATACCTGATAAATATACACAGTACACATAAATACATAATGTAAACAAAAAAATTTCATTTTGGATGTGATTAACTGTGATTAATTGTTTGACGGCACTAGTTTTTTGTAAAATATATTTTAAAATATATATTTGACTTGATTATTATTTGATAATTTAATTTCCCTGTTTGTTTGTTTGTTTGTTTTTTCTTGTAATATGGCAGCTTTTTTCTGTAATATATCTGCTCAGGTATTGAAATATTGCTGCACATCTCCAAGAACAATAGAAGTGCTCCTCAACGCATACGACCGCCTCAAAGTCACTGAATCCTGGGTAGAATCTGTATCTCCTGAGGTCTTTCAGGTCAGACATTGTCAAAATTAGATTTTTTTTCTTAAATATAATGTAATATTTAAATAAAGGCTAAAAAACAAATTTCATTAAAATAAAAATTCTTACATTCTTACATATTACATAATAAGTATACATTGTTTTTGCACAGAAACACCGGGAATTCTACGAATCCCTGTTTGCGCTGATGCAAACTCCTCGATCTCTACAACATCTGGCTCGTCACAGACTCCGAACGTTCCTGGAAGGTCGCTTGCACAACGTTGTCCCTAAACTGGGTCTACCAACCTTTCTTAAAAATTACCTAATGCTGGTATTCAGAGACTACATGCACTGACAGAGACCACAAACATACAGTACAAGCATGCGGTGATTGAGTTTTGTTTTATTCTGTGTGATTCTGAATGATTTGTGTTTGAAAACTTTCCTGTCTTTACCAAAGATGAAACAATCAGGTGGAAATTTTATTGGGAATCATTAAACGGAGGGAATGCTTATAATGCAAATCTGTGAGTGAGATTTTTAATGTAAAAATGTGGTTTATTATTACTGATATCTATCGTAATGCATTAGGAAAGAGGACAAAAAGATGTTTATGAAGAATAAAATAGGAGGAGGATGCAGAAGGTCTGTGTATGAAGTTACATCCAGCGCAACACACATTTGTTATTACATTAACCACCACACTGAGGCGCCATGGAGCTCAAGTGGAATCTGAATTCTTATTGAAAGTTCTCAAATCACTGATAGGATTCCATGCTAAACTGAAGGAAATTTTGAATGGATAATATTTAAATTGAATATTCTGAATGCTTAAATGTTTTCCTTTTCATGTAAAATAAATGTTTCAAATGCATTTTTACTGATGTAACTAATTACTTTTAGCTAATTTACTTAAAAATCAATATATGCACTGTATACATTCAAATCATACTGATTAGTGGGTCAGCTACAAATGTGTTTCAGTATTTCCCAGTAAGTATCTTCAAACACTGATTTAGATCATATTAAAAGCATTTTTCAGGAAGGCAAGGTTTGATTATTCTATTGTAATGTTTAAGTGTTTGGTTTGATTTGCTGAGGTTTTCCTTGTTTACGTCATATTTTATATTAAAAGAGGACAAACGAAAAGCTTGCTGAAACATTGAGTTATTTGACTTTTATATTCAACATTTTTAAGGACAATATTGTATCCATTGCAAACCCATTGCCTGTTAATGAATGCTGATTTAGGCGTAGAGGAGAATTTAGATCATGAGCATGATTTATATGGATTATAATGAAAACTACTGATTACATTATTTTCAAACTGTTAAGGTCTACAAGTGTGCGACCATTTGTGTTACAGGTCATTATCAAGTCTGAGAGACGAGAGACATCCTCTAGCCACTCTGAGATATGTGGACATTTTATGTGATTATAATTATGCTATGAAGAAGCATGCACTTGAATGGTAACCAGAAGTAAAGGCGGAGCACAGAATGATGGGAGACAATGGGAGGGCCTCATGTGTTTAATGATCCTGTCATTGACCCATTAAAAAACACCAACAATGCAATGGACATTTGAGTAAAAGGATTTACCAGAACAAATTATGAATAGCTAATAATAATAACTGTATTAACATATCCATTAATTATGATTTTTGAATTTTGAATATGATTCAACTGTCAACTTAATGTATATTCTGACCTGGTGTCCTACTTTATGTATCATCTTCACACACAGATCACTGTAATGCATTGCACATTTTAGCAATAATCCCCCCCCCCCTCCCCCCTTTATTATGCTGCACTATTCGGATATAAAGTTAGCCTATTAATTGCGCGTTAAACATAAATCCTCGGTTTGTGATTTCTGTCTAGTACATGTAGCGAAGAACAAAGGTGCAAAGCAATTGTCTACGAGCAGATCTTTGATAAAAGTCTCATATACGATGACCAGGAGGAGGGGGGCTCTGATTGTATCCCATTCAGTAGCGTGAGAGAGAGAGAGAGAGAGAGAGAGAGAACGCTGTCTGGTTTCAATAGATCAAAGAGCACTGCTCCTGAATGGAGTCATTTGCAATTATAAGAATAATTAGCATCTGTGGGTCCTCCATCGCTAATCAGAGTCGGAGGTGATGTGTTTATGTCCTCGCGCAATCAGACGGCCAGTTGGAGAGCTCGCGCCCCGCAGGACTCAATAGCGCCTAATCATCATCAGAAGTGAATTGGCATTTAAACGGTAAAATGATCTCCGATTAAATTAATGCTTAGCGGGGAAAGAGAAACCGCTCAGAGGGTACAATTTAAGACCCCTTTTCTTTGTTTTTTCTTTTATTATTTTTCTTCTAAAATCAAAATTATATTCTCAACTATTAAAGCAAAGTATGGTTACCTTTTAACTTAAAGTCTTGTCATCCTTAATTTTATGTATACTTAAGATCTTGTCAAATTATTCGTGATTTTCCACCAATCTGAATATCTTAAGTTCTTTTTTTTTTTTTTTAAAGATCTTTAAAAATGCATTAAAGTGGATTTCATACAATGACATCTGTTATGATTAACACGTTTTCAAATTTTGAACTGCAGTCATTTTGATACCGTTTGTCTAACGGTCCAGATTTTGAAAAACGAAAACGTGTCAAGGTCATTAAATTTCCCCAAAATAATTTTTGAAATAAAAAGGCAGGTTTTGTTGAGGTCAAATGAAGAAACTTCTTGTTATTCATGACCACTGCGCGAATTAATCAGTGACTTTCAGGGAACTTCTGTCAGTAATTTACTGGATGTAATTTGTTGACAACATCTCACGGATTTAATCGGTCTTTTCGCCGCCCTAACACCAAAACGTGACGCAAGCCATCTAACTTAAACAAAACTTTTAATATACGTTACTTTTAATATATAGCCTAAACGCTTAAGTGATAAAAATGACAGTTGTCCTACTTGTTTTGTTGAAGTTCCGCCTGGGTCGCAACGGAAAGCGCTCGCGCTGCCTGCTGTTGCTATGGTTACCCCCTCAAGCGAAAGCAATCGAGAAATCGCGAGCGTAGGCGCCATATACATTTAACGAACTTCTGTGGTGACTGAAACGTTATTTGAAAACGCTTTTGAAATGTATACAATTCACATTTCCACACAAACGCATAGGCTATTTTACATTTCACATTTTAACCTCCCCCCACCGTTTGTTTTGACTGACTTCAGGGAGGTTCAAAGTGTAATTAGGAGGGTCAGGCCCTCCCATAATTCGCACCCTATTTGTGACGAAAAATTCATGATATGTATAAAAAAAATTACATTTTGACAAAACGTTGTAGGCATAAAAAAATTTTTAAGGTGAAACTAGCTAGCGTAAAATAGTTTTTAAGAACTTTTTTTTAATTACATGTATACATTTCTTATTTTTATTATCAGGAAAACACATCTATAAAGAGATATAGCCTAGATAGTCTATTTATAGCCATATTTTGTAATTCCCCCCAATTTTATCAGTAAGAGTTCACACAGATCTCTACATTCAAACGTCATTTCATCAGTAAAATCTCTCTCTTGGGGATAATTGTCGGCCAGATTCACTCTTTCTCCCTACAGAATAGAAAAGACTCTCTCTCACAAGAGGGCCGAAACATCTGCCTCTCCGCCCTCACGACTCCGATGCCATCGGCCTCTGAAAGTATCAACAAAAGAACCGTTGTTATATATCTTCCCTTGAATACAAAGTAATTACTTATCATCAATCAAAATTAATAATAGTTGATTGGGTTGGTGTGGTCAGCGCAGTCCCCTCACATTCGCTTTCCAGAGGAGGGGACTTGACCCACTGGGAAACTACCCCCCCTCTCTCTAGGCGGCCTAAAAAGTCAGGGACTGAATAAGGAAATGAAGCGTAATTTGAGGAAGATGGATGAGTCTCCAGGGCAACTCCCCCTTCTATCCTCTTGTATTGATGATAACCGAGAGAAAGAGAGAGAGAGAGAGCGCGAGAGTTAGAGAGAGGGCTGTGCGTGTGTGTGTGTTTATGTCTCAGTATGTGACAAACAGAGGCTGAGACACTGAGAGCTCCAGACAAAAAACGCATCAGGTCTCAGTCAGTTGGACGGTGAGGACCCTACAGCACCATCAGGATAACCGTGGACCACATTTGGGTGATTTGTCTCAGAAGGCCAGTGCACGGGATTTATACGATCAGCCCGCGCTCACTTCACCATGCAGAGACCGAGCGGTCCAGGCACGGCGTTTTCCATTGATTCTTTGATTGGCACTCCACAGCCCCGGCCGGGCCACCTGCTCTACACGGGCTACCCGATGTTTATGCCGTACCGACCGCTTATGATTCCACAAGCCCTTTCACATTCGTCATTACCGTCGGGCATCCCTCCCTTGGCACCGCTGGCATCGTTCGCCGGGCGCCTGACCAACACTTTTTGCGCGGGGTTGGGGCAGGGGATGCCCTCCATGGTGGCGCTCACCACCACCCTGCCCAGTTTCTCGGACCCTCCAGATAGTTTTTATCCCCCGCAGGAGATTCCGGGACCCCGGTTAGGCGCGGACGGGACGGGGATGAACCGGCAGGAGAGCCCGCATGACGAACTCAAGGGCTCTGACCTCCTCAATTTCACGGAAACTTTTCAGTCGGTTGCAGGTGAGCACCGGACACGAACTCTCACTTTGACAGGTTGTTTAATTACGAGCGCAAAAAGTTCGAGCGGCTTTTATTCAAAACCAAAGTTCTGTTTAGAACCCAAATGGCTTCTACAGGCTGATGCCGAAAGTTCCACAGCAAACTTTTATTCTCTAGTTCTTTACAAAATTTCTACTGGTGACGTGAACTTAAACCAATATGCTAAATAAAAGAACTTTTCAAGTAAACGAAAATGATGAATGATACGCTTTCGGTGAACCTAAAGCGCCGCAAAAATGCATTCAGTGATTTTTCTAACTATGTGGAACTCCATAAAAACTTAATGCATGAACTCTGTGATTATTGTAGCCTAGCCTACATTCAATAGGAAATGTCATGACACTTGTAGTAATAATTAAAAAAAAAGGCTATGGCCTTTAAATGAAAATTCACCAACGTTGTTAAAAATAGCTGCTGCTGGAATATCATCTGTTATTGTTATTAGGGAGTTCATAAAATTATCGAAAGACAACACATCTGAGCTTGAAAACTTCCATTGTCATTTGATTTGTATTCAGGTGGCACAGGCCTTCACTCCTGCGTTTCGAAACAATGCTACAAAACGATTTGGGTTTTTAGAATAATATTTTGTGATAGTCTACATCTTAATAATTTCTGCAGAATTAGATATTTTAGAGTTGAAAACTGATCAGACTGAATCACAAAGCAAAAGATATAAACACAATCAATTATTCTACAGTTTCAGCACAGTTTTATTTAATAACTTTCATAAAAATATATTTTTCCCCATCCAAGCTGTTACAACACGGTCATGTCTTCTGGAGCTTTTGAGTTTAAACAGCATTTCTAAAAACAGTCTTCATCGAAAACGTGTAATCAACTTGCAGGATGACACTTTAAATTTAGGTCTACTTTAAAATGATTAACGTAAAAGAATTGAATATCTAGACAGGCCTGGATTTGTAGAAATAACGTTTCAGTTAGGCTCTTGTTAGATATTTATGAAATAATTTCTATAGAATTAAGCAGAAAACAAACGCTAAACAATTAACGCACTTTAATTTTTCTTACTAGAGAATTTGAAAATTCATTTCTCGATTTCAGTTCGATTTCAATTTTTAATATAGCCCAATAAATTCGAGGTTGACTTTTCACTGCAGTTCGTCACCAGTTAGCTAGCTGTAATATATTAGTTAAATCTTTAGAGGGTCGAAAAACGTTTCACATAAAACTGCGCAAATCCGTGTGGGACATTTGTAATGATTAATGTCTTCATTTTCATTCTCTTCAGGCGAAACCAAACTCTACAGTTCAGATGATGAGAAACTGGACCTGAAATCCGCGGAGGCCGCGTGCAGCGACAGGGAGGACAGTTCGGCCGACAGCGAGAACGAAAGCTTCTCCGACGGGAACACCTGCGCCTCAGCGTCCCAGAAAAGCAAACTCAAAGGCGGCTCACAGGACGCGTTACCGCCGGGCGGCTCGGCGGGAAAGAGCCGGAGGAGGCGGACTGCTTTCACTAGCGAACAGCTGCTGGAACTCGAGAAGGAGTTTCACTGTAAGAAGTATCTGTCCCTCACCGAGCGCTCTCAGATCGCGCACGCGCTCAAACTCAGCGAGGTCCAGGTCAAAATCTGGTTCCAGAACCGCAGGGCCAAGTGGAAACGGATCAAAGCCGGCAACGTCAACAACAGATCCGGGGAGCCCGTCAGGAACCCCAAAATCGTGGTGCCCATTCCCGTGCACGTCAACAGGTTCGCGGTGCGGAGTCAACATCAACAGATCGAACCGGCCACCAGGCCATGAACTCCTCAATGAAAATGACCCTGAACTCTTCAAACGAACATTTACATGACCCACATTCCCCCCAGGTCAGGGGTCACACGCTACAGATGCATGAAGCACACCTAAAAGGAAGACCATTCCAGTATCTAGAAGGATATTCAGTGACTTTTAAGTAACACTTTGTCGACTTTCATCAATTAAAAAACACGAGGCCTATTCAATGCTTAACGGGTCATCGGTTTATATTTACATTCAATTCTGAATAGCCTATACGAATCAAAGTTTATGATATTTGAACGTATATTAGCACATGACCTGTTAAGCATTTTATATTTTTTGAAAGTTAAGGTGTTACCGACTTTTATATCTGTTCAATATCGACATTACGTTCAGGTTTGTTCTTTTCCTTCTCTCCCCTAAAATGTCTTTATTTTTAATTTATTATTTTGTACAGTTGTAAATATTAAATGTGTCCATGCGACACAAATGTGCACTATACGAGACTGTAAAGAGACATTTTTAAAAAAAATATGTATTTATAAGTTGCTGTCTAGTGAGTTTTTTGCATGTTGCCATTTGTTGTCTAATTTTCCCGTATTCAACGGGCCGTTCTTGTTGTTTCGACCATTTTTGCATGTGCTCTTAAAGCATTTCTGTCCCTTAGAGGCGGAATCTCCCCCAAGTTCTTTGTGAAAAAAAGGTGATGGAAATAAATAAGCTCAAGAACACAATGACAGAGTGATATATTCCCATCGACGTCACAATAAATGTGCAATATGGTTGCATAAATCTGTTCAGAGGAGAAATGTATTTATTGCATGCATTTTGGTTCTTCTTAAATAATGTTTTAGTTTTTGTCTTGTTTGCAAACGAATCAATTAATTAGTAATCAAGTCATTGACTAAACATTATTCTATAGTGACTACAGGCAATTATTTACTGGCAACTATTTGGTATTTGTTTATTTATTTACTCGACCCTAAAATAAATGTCCAATTAATAATAAAATGGCCATAGTTTTGTGGACATAATAAGCATACACAACTGAATTATTATACAACTGATACATTTTTTAAGAATGGTGCTATAATATATATGTACTGTACACTGTTAAATATCAATACATTAGAAATAATATCAGGAAAACCAGGGTATTTATTGTTTTAAAGTACAGGTCACAACTTACTGTTGATCTCTTTTTTTCTTCTTCTGGTTGAAATAGTTGTGGATCCTTTAAGGTGTCTGAGCTTTTTACATCCAGCAGATTTACTTTATTTGATGCATTTTGAGCAGCTAATAGAGCACATCTGTCATCAGCGTCAAGAGACCATGGGGTAAAATGATTATCCTTCTGTTAAAACTGATATAGATTTATTTTATTTTATTTTTCAGAAAGTGAAGCCTTCCACATCTCTTCTCTTTAAATGAGCGTTACTGGTCTGAATCGTTTCTTTTGGCCTGCTTTAAAAAAGCAGCAGTTTAACATAAACTTGCGCAAATATAACATTTTTATGACTTTGGCATGAAACATTAACTAAGAATTTAGCCTTGACACAAAATGCATCAACATTATTGATCATGTTAAATGTGACTATACAGTCACTAGAGGAAAATACATAAGAATCACAGTTTACATGACAGCCTTCATGCTAATTTAAAAATAAAAATATATTCAATGCATTTAATGTGCATATCTGTGCTTATTTGTTCCATAACTGTGACCTAAAAGTCTCACTATTCACTTATTCCATGAAAAGTATGGCCTACTTGTATAATTAGAGATGAATTTGAAAGAGGCAATGAAAGCACACTTGTACAAATGTAATTGAGAAAGACTGTCACTGACCCAAAGCAGCAGACAACAATCATTCGAGTCTATGATGACCAGTGCATATCATCTAAAGAGAGACAGTGTGTGTGTGTGTGTGTGTGAGAAAGAGAGAGAGAGAGGTTTTTTTGTTAATGAGCACGGGACTCATTTGTCTCTCTTTGGGAGGCCGTGCTGTCTCAGATGAGAGTGATGGAGCTCTATTACACTGGTCATATCCAACACACTGTAATGAACTTCAACATCAATCATTACAGGAGAGAGCAAAAGACCATGCTGGGTCTCTCTCTCTCTCTCCGGTCCAGGGTTGAGTCTCATTCACTCACTACAGTCTGTTCACAGACTACGTCTACATAGACAGTGATGCTGAAAAACCGCTTTGCATGAAGGTAAACTATTTACATTTATGAATTTAGCAGATGTGTTTATCCGAAGTGACTTACACTGCATTCAAGATAAATATTTCACGTGTTTCCCAGGAATCGAACCCATGACTTTGGCGTCCATATTGTTGGAGCTACAGAAATGTAATGTGAAACATATGATCAGGAGTACAATATAAAAACTAAACAGCATGAATGATAAAAACACATTCATAGTACATTTAATATATTTAAGTATAATGTTTTAGCCACATTAATGTTCTACTGTTTCAACGTAAATGCATATACTAAAAAAAAGTGTTACATTTAAAGAATGTAGTGTTTAATTAAATAATTAACACAAATCTACTTCATTTAATGGTATTTAATTATTCAAATGTTACTTTTTTGCCATTGTGCATCATGCACGCATGTCATGAAATAACAAGATGTGATGCATGATTCATGAAATAACCAGAAGCCGGGTAGAAATATAATGCAAATGTTTTTGGTCTTATAGCATCACATTTTTGCCATATTTAAGCTGCTTTTTAAGGACATGACATGTGGTCAGGTATGGTTTCCCATACTAGGAATTTGTGCTCTGCATTTAACCCATCCAAGTGCACACACACAGCCGTGAGAAGTGGGCAGCCATTGCTGCGGCGCCCGGGGAGCAGTTGGGAGATCGGTGCCTTGCTCAAGGGTCTCACCTTGTGATATTGAAGGTGGAGAGAGCGCTGGTTATTCACTCCCCCCACCCACAATCCCTGAATTAGCAGCAAAAACAAAAAACATTAAAACCATTTTAAACCACCAGTGGAGAAAAGCTAAAACCAGCAGATGAGTTTAGGCTGGTTTTCTAAGCAGACATGGGCCACATAAACACTGGACAGTTTTAAGAATTACATAATTTAAATCTAAATCACTGTTCTGTGTGTGAACAGAATTCAGGACTGACACCTGATTGACAGAGTGGTAACCATGGCAGCAGGTTGTCCTCTCATCAGGGGTGCAACAATTCTTGACTTCTTCTGACCAAAGTATTTTTAGTAACTGGAGACATTATCATCCAGTAATTCTTTTTCAAAATCACCATTCTTTATGCTGTTCTCTGGAGCATGTGACAACAACCACATGTGTGTACATGACAGGATCACATTTATGCATTTGTTACATGCATTTATCTGATGATTCTGGCACACGCTCTGCTGTTTGAGCTACAGGAGTTAGGCACGACCAGTGTGGCCATAACTGGAAGCTGCTTCATGGCTAGAAACAGCAACAGGATGCCAAGTGTAACGTAGTATGATGTATGACACACCAGCAACTGTTTTCTCTCATAAGTGCTAATAGGCAGAACGAAAGCAACACCGAGCCATGAATCCACACCCTCCATAAAACTGCACCCTGACCTTCTGAAAAACCTGTTGCAGAGCTCATATCTTCACATTTAGACCGAACTGTTTTTTATTTGATGAAAGGAGCTCACTTAAAGCGCGAATGCGCAATTCCCCAAAACAATCCCATAAATTATGTGTGCAGAAAACAATCTCATAAACTAATGAGGAATCTCTGAACTTTCTTGACTTGTATTGTCAGCATGTCGCTCTGACACGAGTGTGTAAGTTAATTGCTTCAGCCTCCAGTAACCGCTAGTGGTAAATGCCTATGAGCTGTTGCATTTACATATCCCCTCATTTAGAGACTCTGCTAATTAGCATTCTCATTATGCCAATTATACTAGCTTTAATTATTATAGCACCGCCACTAAAAAAAAAAATATGAATCGCAAACCAAATAGCCTACAGAGATATTCCACAAGGTGCTGTTCCGAGGATGTGGTGATGGGAATACCAGCACAGCTTGTCAAGAGCGGAACACTCTCATTATGACAATCAGATTAATTGTTTAATTGATATCCGAGCATTTGTTTCATTAACGGATCGTTAGG
The DNA here is from genome assembly GCA_032359235.1 of Enteromius mattozi. Taxonomy (NCBI): domain Eukaryota; kingdom Metazoa; phylum Chordata; class Actinopteri; order Cypriniformes; family Cyprinidae; genus Enteromius; species Enteromius mattozi. The sequence goes on from JAUMHE010000082.1 coordinate 14,471,855, forward strand.
ACGCGCGAGGTACCGGCTATTCCCGTTCCTCGGCGGAAGCGAGGCCGAGTCTTGGAAGAGGAGGGACGGGAAACGCGAGGCCTGAGTCCTGGGGAGTGTCTGGTGGACGCCCACGCCGCTGATGTATGGGCAGATGCATCAAATCACACAGGATAAACAAGCGATGAATTTCATCAGTGCCATCATAGCCTTAATTTGGCTGCCTAATGAGTCAGAGCTAGTGGCGGAGATAAAAGTTGTCAGAGGCGCGGCTCTAATGAATTTCTTGCCACTTGTAATCAAGGTTGGCTGTCTGAGGGGCCATGATTAATGGAACCCTGGAGGATTCCCTCGGCCTTCAGCTCTCATTACAGCTAATGCATTCTCAGGCAAATTAACGCACTGAGAAGAGCGAGCGAGCGAGAGAGAGACGCGGAGAATCCAAACAAGGACGGGAAAGAAAGAACAAGTGATAAACGCAAGATTGAGAGAATGCGAGGAAAGAAAACATAAAATGACAATTAAACAGCCTATGAAAGCAAAATCGACTTTTTCTTGCTTTTAGTCCATGTCTGGTAGCTTTGAGCAGAGCATCTGTATGCTAATATGTAAACAAAACCAGTTTTAAGCACAAATACGCATTTAAAATGTTCTAGGAAAAATCATACAGATGACTTCTTTTTGTTTACGTCACAGCCATGCAGGTGGCACTGAACTTCCGGTTCCTGATCTTTTTTTAAATGGGTTTTTGGTAAATGCCATAAATAAGATATTCAACATATTCTATGATTTTACATATGTAATACCCCATTCAAACACAAGTGCCTAAACGGTGAGGGCTGCAAAAAGGTAAACTCATTAGCCAATTTTTACAGCTTCATTGTACATCCCTTGTTAAAAATCATAAAGGATTCCAATATGAAAGGTGTACAGGATTCTAATTAAATTCTATCACATTTTGGAACCATTAAGATTCCTATAGGACTTTCTTACAAAGGGTTTTGTTCTTATTCTGCTCATTTTCTTTGCAGCAGCTTGTGTACATAAAATAAAACCACAGAAATCTCAAGTCCAATAAGAATCTTATTGATATGGTTTCAAATGATAAAAGTTCTAATTAGAACTGTTTTTTTTTTTTTATTGGAATCCATCAGGAATTTTTTACAAGCTTTTGCAAACTATTCTAACTTTTTACAGTTTTAAAGAAATGTAATTGTGAATTGTGACTTGTTTAAAGCAAGATTTTGTTGGAATTTTTATGTTATTTTTATTTATTTTTTTCGGAGACAAACTAGGTTGGCCTACTAAACTACTTCATCATTGCAGCTCTCCATAAAAGATGATGCTAATATTTCGGTCTGGTTTCCTGTGATAGGAAAAAATATGTACACAGTATACAAAACATACGATTTAAAAGCTAATTAGTCCGTTTTTAGGACTAGATATGGATGACCTAAATATAAAGCTATATAAAGCTACTAAACTTTTCATGACATTATTAAAAACAAGATATATCTTGATTTTCCATGATCATGTGTTTAGAGTTCAGAAAACACACAATAAGCTTGAAAAGAGATTTCGACAGTCTTAAGCACACATTTTCATAATCTTATGATCAAGGAATGAATGACAAACTTTCTCAGCATTCATGGTATAAATCATTTTATTGGAGTGTTTATTATGTCAATAGCCTGCCAAGCATCCAATCACACAACAGCTAACTCTCATGAAAGCGCTCCGTCACGTTCAGAAGGAGCATTTAAAAACAATGGCAAATTAAAAGAAACAACAAAAAGTTATCAAACAGCTCAATAAAAGCAACAACAAAAGGAATTATTTACATCTTGCTTTTATAAATATGTCAAATGTACATATAATACACAAAGTACCTTAACGGCCAGACAATGTGGACACATTGAGACCCAAAACCAGGTACCAAAAAAAACCTTTAAAACAAAACGATGCTTCTCTCTGCTTTACGGCTACTTGAGGAGCTTAATGGGCGCATCCCAGCATTCAATAAGCCGGCAGTCGCAGGGATGACAGGCGAGTGTTTAATATCCTTTTCAACTGCCATATTCCCAAAAGCTCATCTTAGCAACCTCATGTAATACGCAGGAGCCCAAACTTAATGTATATTTAAAAACAAAAAAGATACATGTTCACTTTATATATCAAGAGGGTAACTTTCCATGCATGTCATTGGAAATGAGCCTCCAGAATTAAAACAGGTTTTAAATACTAACCGCAGATGTTAAAAGCCATTGCATTTAAAATCAATGGCAATTCTCCTAAAGCTTAATCAGATGAGGGTCGCATGTACAAATCTGACTTGAATAAGAAAGAAAACGTACCTGCTAGAAGGTAAAACACCTAAAAAACATGTAAACTTAAAATACTGTCGGGTAAGGATGTCTTCCTCTCGCTTTCCCTTTAACTCACACGTGCCAAATGTTATTAAGTTCTAATCATGATTTCATATTTCAAGTAAAAGTTGATGGCGTACACACTAGCAAACGAGGGTTAAGGCTGATAGGTTTCAGATGGATACATAATGGCCATCTCATCCAGAAATTGCCCACACGACACACGGCTAGCTGCAAGAGGGAGCAGGAAAAGCTATTTTATACACACATCTGTACATAATCCACATCAGCATCCCATCCGTCCCATTCAGTTAGAAACACACGTCTGGATTCTAATGGATACAAAAACAGCCACACCGTCACAAGTGTGGAGGTCATTAGGAGTCGACGGCGAGAGCGTCTTATTTTGTAATCTAGTGTGTCGGTACCGTCCGCTGCTACTGAATGGAGAGGGACGTCAGTGTCAAACAGTTAGAAGACCACTTCAGATCGGCCCGAAAACGATTCGCACAAGGCATCCGTAATAACACAGTATTCGTCAGGTAATCAGGCCTTTCCAAGACAATCACATAGAGGCTAAACGTAAAATAGCAATGAGTCTGATGATTTGGGTTTTGTTATATTGCACTGATGCTACAAATGGTAACACGTTACCCAGCAGCCTTAGTGTTTTTGAGCTTCGTTCAAGGGCACAATGGTGGTGCAACTATTAAAAGTGTGAAGTTTGAGTGAAAATGCAACTTACAAAATTGCTTTTTAGCATTAATCTGAAAATGCTGAATTTACAGATATTGTGTGAAACTAAAAAAAACATGTCCAGGTCATCCAAAAATGTAAATTTAAAAATGAGAAAATCATATTTGGCGTTAAAAAGTTAAGAACCATTGAGATTTTTTTGCATTGCGAATATTTTCATTATTGAATTTTTTTAATTCATATTTTACTGTTTATTTCTGTCAATATTATTATTGTTATTATAATACAGTATTTTGTAGTGATTAAAAACTTAACTTACCCTTAAACCTTAATATTTAAGTAGCAAATATTTTTCTTTTGATTTTGGGGTGAAATATGCAGACATGTTCTTTATAGGTTTCACCAAAATCACTGATTTAATGACATTTCTAGCATTATTTACTCTATCTCATGTCATTCTAAACCTATATGACTTTATTTGTTCTGTGGAATGCATTTTGAAGAATGTTTAAGTTTTGGTTCCCATTATATCAACAAAAAATACAATGGAAGTCAAAGGGAACCAAAACACTTTGGTTACCAACATTCTTCTAAAAACATTCAGCAGAAGAAAGTAAGCTTGTAATGACACGAGGGACAGTAAATAACAACATAATTTAATGTTCTGATGGACAAAAATGCAGAGGATCCATAATGTCGTCAGATTATTTCTAAACCAATGCACCTAAAAAATAAAACTTACTTTTTTGTTTAGAACCTGTTGCCCATCATTTCATTTTTTGTTCTATACACACACAAGAAATGATCCTTAAAAATGTCTTTTCTTTCAGCTTAAAAATAACACGCACTGATAATGTTAACACTGCTAATTCACGCTGTACGCTAACATTGGTCACAGGAAGGCGTCATGAAGGTAATGGGTTTATGTGACACGTGGCACTACGCACGGTTTCCTAATAAAGACGTACTGTACTGCTGAGGGAAGGGATGCCATTTAACGAGAGCAGCATCTATGGGAACATCAACATCTTTGAAACACTAGAGACACTGCGGGCCATGATCACATGATGCTAACACTACGGTTCAGCTCGCACTGAGCGTTGTTGTTGATGTTGGGGTTGTGTCGGGTTGCCGTGGGCGTCGACAGTCCGCCGCTGTCACCAGGGCAACCGTGTTGGATGAGGATGTCGACGCATTCCTGACTTCCTGCTCGCTGGGCGTAGGACAGGGGCGTCTGACCGCGGGCGTCACGACTCTTTACGTCCACACCGTACTGAAACAGAAGAAGAAATTCAAGAGTTACTTCAATAATTCGTCTCCTCTGTGTAAAGTGATTAATGACAATTTTTTTTAAAATTAATTTTGGGGTGGGGTATCCTTTAATAATGGAGGGACACCTGTGAAGGAAAGGGTGCTTCTAAAACTTGAGTTCTTACCCAGATGAGCAGCTGCGTGATGACCACGTTAGCCATGGCGCAGGACAGGTGCAGGGCGGTACGTCCATCTCCGTCTCCATACGTCTCGTTGACCTCTTCTTTGGTGCCGTGGGCCAGCAGGAGAACCACCAGCCTCAGGTCATCCTCCACCACGGCCCGCAGGAGCTGCTGTCCCAGCGGCACGTCTGACTGAGGGAGACACACCAGAAACAACTTCTGCTCGTACTTCGCCCGGATCCAGCGCTCCTTCTCTTCCCTGAGGACGACGAGGACACAAACAGAGCTCAACTTTTTATTCTTATAAACACACGGTTTTGTTTATCAGTGGTCCTCCTGATAGCCAATACCATTCCAGTCTAGCCAATCGTATAAAACACTGAATCAACAAAATCAATTTATAAAATATTTTAGCAAAACTGTGAGAGGGGTAAATATTGCTGCTTAGTAATAGGTTTTATTATATAAATGTAAATAAATAAATAAATAAATAATATCTATTATCTATCAAAGTATATTTAAATTTAGCATATTATTATATTTTGTTATTATATTATATATATTATATTATATATTTGCATATATATTTTTAGAAATTTTTATGAACTAAACAATAAATATAAATGGTACACATAATTAAGGCATGTTTTCCACAATTTATAAATAATTGAATAGAATAAATAAGAAAAAAATGTATAGGATATATAACCATTTCCAATGATATATGTGTATATATGGCTGACAATTTTAGGCTAGATGTATTATTTATATTTTTATAATAATGTATTTGCATTAAATGCTTTATAATAATAATGCAAAATTAATTTTCTTCCATATATATATATATATATATATATATAAAATTATTTTTAGATTATATTATTTTATTCACATATATATTTTTCTACTTTCAGCAATTTACCATTTCTTTGAACTAAATAATAGAAATCATGTTACAAATAATTTTCCACAATTTATAAATAAATTGAATAAATATATAAAATTAAACATTTATAGGATATTTGACCATTTTTAATGCTATATATGTAAAAGGATGACAATTTTAATCTATATATTATTTATATTTTATTGCATTAAATGCTTTACCTATAATAAAATAGTGTACAAATCTGCCCAGCCCTAATACCACCTCTAGTCTTTCTCCTACTTCTGTGACTTTGATACATTAGATAAACTTTGTGACTTATGAATATCCGACAATCCCAGCAGAGTCTGAATTCGTGCCATAATCGTATCTTTGACTTTGAGGAAGTCCAGAGTAATTCAGTTCTGATTATGACAGAGGTCACAAGGGAAGCAGGTTAAACGTACAAATCACACAGCCTTAACTTCCCTCGGACCGCTTTCCATCAGGATCTAGAGGGTTAAAGTCTGTCTGGCTATCGAAAGGTTACACATTGTGAACAGCATGTCTATCGTGGACAATACAGGAGTGTGTGCGTTGGGGGGGGGAGCCGTGTTTTTTATCGCCGCTGTCAGTGTTGTCAGTCCTGCCCGGTGAATCCCCACAAAGGAGGCCCTCTCAACACTGGCCCCTCAACCCTCTAGGGGTCCGCCGGCAGCCCGCCAGATCGAAGGCCCAAAGAAAAGGGCTGAAAGAGACACACTTGGACGAGAGAATGGAGTCCAACTCCTCAGACTTCTATCTGTCCCTCTCTATCACCCGGCTGCCCCCTCTCCTCTCTTCTGCTGGCATTCACAACGCTAAATTAAAATCGATACGAGCCGATCTGAGCATGCTCAGTGGCGGTCTGACCCGCTGACCCCGTGCTGCGGGTGATAAGGGGAGCAGAAAGGAGCTGTTGTTCGCCTCGTCGGGGTGAGTGACACACAGAAGAGACTGAGTGAGAGAGAGAGAGCTGATAGGGGTAAAGAGAGTCTGGAGAGATGTCGGGTGACGGCTTTCCCCCGAGACCAGACTCTCCACAAAGACACGGACCCAGAACCACCGGACTAATGTTGATCACAACAAACCAACAAGATGATAGAGAGAAATGACACAAACTATGACAGCTAGAGTGTAGATGAGAATGGCTAGTATTGAATGGTTATATACACTTGCAAGTCTATATACTGTATAGTCATCACTGTACTAATATACTTTATACATCACAATATAGAGGGAGTAAAAGAAAAAAAAATGTACACACACAACTGGAAAATAAATAATATTTGTATTAATTTTATTAAATTATTTAATATTTTATAATTTAATAAACATGTAATATTTAACAATTTATTATTATTATTATTCATTATTATATTTATATTTTTGTGCTGCAATAAAGCACATATATGTGAACTTACATTATTGCATAAAATATTACATAAATTAAAATAAATAAATGTGTGCTATAAATTCAATATATAGTATATTATTTTTAAAATATATTTCAATATTCCATTAAATGCATAAAAATGCAATATATATATATATATATATATATATATATATATATATATATTAATGCAATGTATTTAATGTTTATATAAGAATAACACTCTAAAAATAACACGTGACATACTATCTAATATATTATATTATTACATAAAATATTATATAAAAGTATACAACTGCTCCAATTAATTTGCAATATAAAACACAATATAAATATATATATACACACACACACATATATCGGAAATAATATCTAAAATAAAAACAAAATATATTACATTATTACACAAAAACTTTAATTACTCTGCAAGATAAGTTTTAGCTGCTATTTGCGTCAGCTTTCTGTAAACTACAGAAATTTCAAGAAATTTATGATTAAAATTAGTCCCTTAATGCTAGTCATTGCTAATTGACATAAATGCTCGTTTTTTTCTTTCAAAACTTAATCATCTATATCTACCTTAATGCAGCACAGACAATGTTTTATGACAATTCTGCGTGAGAATCAACACAAAATGCAGCAAAATAAGTGCTGAGTATTTAATTGATGTCAAGGCAAAGACTAAAACTTACATTTAAATTGATCAAAACTTAGAGCAGCAGTGATTGGCTGTGTGATGAATGAAGCCACGTCCCTTTATTATCCTCAAACAACACACTTCCTCTGACGGAGGACGAACTTATACTTCTCAACCACACTCACTATCCCAAAAAGCAAAAGAAATAAAGGACAGAGGAGAAAAAGCTTAAGTTTGACACCCACCATCATGTCAACAAGCTCCACTCACACTTCCATCAAAAAAAAAAAACAACAACAACAATGCACAAATCATTTCAACGGTCTGTAATCAGTGTCTCACGGGAGATATAATATGCCTTTAAAAAATTAATAAGAAAAGCATCCAAACAAACTTGACCTAAAACGCTAAAAGGAACCACTTAGCGTCTAATGAAATGACTCAGCCAGCTTCAGAAGTGCACTCTTACGCCGAACAACACCGGCTTTATGAAGCAGAACAAATGTTGTGGCATCTCCAAACTGATAATCTGTTATCCCGTGCCACCGTTACATTCCCCCGAAGACAATCGCGTGTATACGAGCAAGTGTTGTTTAAGTCACTTTGGCAACAATGGCATGAGCTAATTAAGTAAGCCACATCTTTAATGCTGTTTCCCTGAAAATCCTGACAGGTCTTTGTGAACAAGGCAGAGAGCAATTGAATGGACTCTGGGCACAGTGAATCGTTCTTCAGAGAGAAACCGTGTGTGTGTGTGTATAATTAGCCCCCCTCCCCTCCTACTTCAGCAGTCAATCTTTCAAAGCTTGTTTTTCTTCTGAGGAGACCCACCCTGTTGTTCTCTCTTCATCTGAATTCTTTACAGGAAGCCATCGCAGGGGTTTAAGAGGGTGGGCGACTCAAACTCCAGGAGGAGAGCACTTAAAAGTGGAGGAGGGTGAGTTTACACTAGTTTAACGAGGGAGAATCACTTTTGACAAGTTGAAGGACAGATGCATTTACAGGGTCACTAACAGTGACATTTAATGCGGTGAAATTTTGTTTGGGCGACGTTTTTGTCTTAAGGGGAAAACTAAAGGAGATGTTTTGATGAATGTTCACACTGCTGTTTTCCTGTTAAACTCCCTAAATGATCATGAAGTGGGCCTTTGTAGACATGATTGATTTCTGTGAGGAACAGATAAGAACTGCATTAAGGTGAACGGAGACAGGTTTGACATCAATGATGATCAATAAAGAGAGTCAAGAAATAATGACGTTTGACTGACAGGAAATCTAGCATGAGAAGTCTCAAAACAGTTTGGTATTTTCCTCACACTAAGCTCTAAAACAAAACAAAACGAAAAAACTATTTTGGAGCTTATTGGTATCTTCAAAAAAAATTTTTTTTTTTACTTTGCACAAAAAACATAAATAAAATGGAATAAAATTATTCAATTAATATTCAATTAATTCTATTAATAAAAATGTAATTAAATTAAAATAAGGTCCTCTTTTGTGGCTTTTGGAATAAAATAAAACAACAAAATAAAATAAATAATAAAATGATAAAAGTTATGTTTAGGAGCTAAATTAAAAATAAAAAAAATTAATTAAATTAAATTAAATAACAAAAAGTTCCTTATATTTTATTTTAATACAAAATATTTGTCAACATCTGTCCATATTCAAAATAATAACAAAATAAAACAAAAGCTTAAAAAAAAGAAAAAAAGTATATATA
>JAUMHE010000082.1:14481088-14523214 GCA_032359235.1 Enteromius mattozi
ACACATATACATATATACACACACACACACATATATACAGTATATATATATATAAATATAATTCTTAATTCTTTTACAATTTAAAAATTAAAAAAAGTTTTTTAAGAGCATTATGACATCTGTCCACATTTGAAATTAAATCAAATAAAATTAATGAGGTACTCCTTTGTTTTTTCAAGCTTTATTTTACCTCTCCAAATTCAAAAGCAAATAAAATAACTTCCGTGAGGGTCAGATTCACTGAAATTGCTAAACCGTTCCTATTAGAGATGAGATTTATAAGATATCAGGACACTCCAGAAGATTTAACATGTATTTAAGCATCTAATCACAACTGATCCAAATAGTTCCTATCAACAGCGCTTTATGAAGCTTTAAATGTTCTCTCAGTCAGTTTACGGTCACCTGTCCTTGAAAAGGAAGGAGGAAGATTTCAGGAGCAGCCACAGGCTTCTCAAATCCCCCGGCCGCTGCCACTTGAAAGGAGAAGTGTGAAAGAGAGGAAGAGAGGGGCTGGTAATCCCGCCTCAGACTTTTGTTTGAAATGGAGACCCAATCCAAACACAGGGCACTGTGTGGAGGGCTTTATGGGAGAAAGCCGAGAAGCCATGAAAAGACACTTCCTCTCGGCAGGAGGAAGAAAAATAAAATGTGCAGCTTTAGCGTGTCAAAAGCGAGGGAGGGACGAGGAGGCCAGGAAAGAGTGATGAGATGGAGGGAAGATTCTCTCTGCAGGGGGAGAAAACCACATTCAGGAAACATGCACACACACACACACACACACTGGTACACACATATTTGCAGTGAATATCAGGGTTGCTTGGGGGACATCGGGGGACTCGAGTGTGAGAGAGACTATAAGCCTGAAAAGGAGACCAAGTACTCTTTATATCCAACTTGACTTTAAATGCTGTTAACTGCTTCAAAGAGAACAACAATAACATTAGCACTTAATAATGCCACTCAATAATAAATCATCAAAGTCATCATGAAATTAGTGCTGACCCCACACGTGATTGATAAGTGCACATTATTCTTAAGAAAAAAGGTTATCTTCAATCAAATGCTATTAAAATTAATAAAATGTGAATATTAATAATTAAATAAATATAAATACACTTAATTATTAGTGTTTTTGAAATATAATAACCAACATTAAAATATAATCCACTGTAAAATGTATATTTGTGATAATATTTAAATTGTGTACAAATATATTTAAATTACATAAATCCATTTATAAAAAAATAAAATAAAGTGAAATTAATATGTATAGTAAAAAGTCCCCAAAGTTATTTTCTGGTGACATAACCAAAGAAAAATAATATTATCAACTTATTATCAATACATGTATTCTAAATGTTTTATGAAATATAATATAAATAAGTAAATATATAAACAAATTAAAAATAACTTCATTTATTATAAACAAATAGAAAATAAAAGTTATTTTCTGCTGACATAATAAAAATACAATCAATTTAATATTAATACACTTAATTCTAATTTTTTTAAAAATATAATATAAATATATATATAAAAAATTAAAAATAATTTCATTTATTATAAACAAAAAGAAAACAAGTTATTTTCTGCTGACATAATAAAAATACAATCAATTTAATATTAAATTCAATTCAATAATAATAAATTATTTTTTTTTTACATATAATATAAATAAATATATGAACAAAAAAAAAATTATTATTATAATTTTCTGCTGACATAAAGAAAAATAATGTTATCAATTTACAATTCACTTGTTTTTTAAATATTTACATTATATATTGCAATTAATATAAATACATTTCATTATAAATACTTTTAAAATATAAAAATCAACATTACAATTATATTAATAATAGAATGTCAAATATAATATTAATATATTCAAATATAATATTAATTCTATCTAAAATATATCTTATATAATTATAAAAAAAATATACAAATATTAATATACAATTTCATTTTGAAAAACATGCAAATATATATCTCATGTTCTTTGAGGTCAGCTGGAGTGAGTTAATAAGTCAAGGTTTTACAAGAGCTTTTCTAGCATCATCAGACCCTAACGATCATGGAAACAGGAAAGTGATTTCTGTAGCCTGGCCCAGAGAATCAGGAACACATGAATGCACTCCAATACGGAGGAAGAAACAACAGGGCAATTACTCAACCCACACTAAACAGCACACAGGGATTTATGAGAGGGTCCCTATGTAGAGCACACTCGAGGGGAGGCGTCTCTCCAGGAGCGAGTGAAAGTGGAGCATCTGAGACACAAACGATGAGGGCGTGGAGGAAGGTGAACGCCACCAATCAGAGCACAGGGCCAGGAAGTGAATGGGTTCATGGAGGTAAGGGGCTCAGAGGAAGCACACAAGCACAAAACAACCCCCTCAAACCCTCAAAAGACACATCAAACAGATCCCAAACACCCTCCCAGCAGGGAACGAGTGTTTGTAAAGCAGAGAGAGGGAGGAAGAGAGAAAGAAAGAAAGAAAGACAGAGAGAGAGAGAGAGAGAGGGGAGTGTTTGCAATGAGTCACAAACACAGCTTTACTGTTTCTAGTCCAGCTGATTCTCTGCTTCAAACTTAAAATATGTGCAAAACTGTTAGCGTGATATTTTTAAAAAAAGAAAAAAAACTTTTATTCACCAAGAACGCATTAAAAGATTTTAAAGCGACAGTTAATGTTGAGCTTCAAAGAATTCTGAAGAAACAAATGTATCATGGTTTCTACAAAAATATGAAGCAGCACCTCTGTTTTCAACATTGATAATAATGTCTCTTGCGCATCGAATCAGCATATTAGATTGATTTATGACTTATTTGCATCACAGGAATAAATGACATTTTTGTTAGTGCTGTCAAAAGATTAATCGCGATTACTTTAATATAAAAGTCTTTGTTTACATAATATATGTGTTTATTTATTATGTATATGTAAATACACACACTTTCAGTATATATTTTGAAAATATTTGTAATAATGTATATATAATGTATAATAAAATATGATAATGAATATACATACATTATTATATTTTATATTATACATAAATATATTTAGTATAAAAAGAAAAACATTTTCTTAAATATATACATGCATTTGTGTGTATTTATTAGAGCTGTCAAAATTAGCAGTCGATTAAATTTTTTTTTGTTTAGCGCTGTTAAAATTATTTAACGCTGTTAACACAGGGGCGGAGCTTAGGGTTGGCCACCCCACTCATAACCATTTCTGTCTGTACATTTATTCAGTCGCAGAATGTCTTTACAATCACATCAAGCTGGAGACGTTTCAGATCTCTTTACCTGTATTTAGTTTAGAATTTAGTGTTTGAAAACTTTATTAAATTTCTGTATTTTTCTGCTGAGGGGCACAGGTAGCCTAGCTATAACCTAACATTTATTATAATGGGTTTATGTGAAGATTGCTTTAAATTCACTTAAAGTAGAAGTTATTTTAAAACTTTAACGTTTAAAAAACGTTAAAAAATTAACGTTTAAGTCCAATAAATGTCAAAATTGATAGTTCTTAATTATAATGTAATGTTTAATGGCTATAGTCAATGGTTAAATATTAGGGGAATTTGTTTTTTTATAGGGAAATCTGTATTACTTGATAGCAGTGATACTGGCCTTCAGTCATAAAAAGATGCCTTTAAACAAATATAAAAAAATATGTTCTTTGTACATTCATTTGAAGATTGAACGTGAAATTATTGCAATATAAAAGTATATCTAAAGTATATTTAAAAACTTTATTGTAAGATGGGATTAATCGCGATTAATCACAATTCATTTTAGAGAAATGCGCAAAATAATTAGTTTCTTTTTTTTATTAATATATTTATATATACATAATAAATACACACTGTACAGACTAATATTCTGTAAACAAAAACTTTTATTTTTATCTCGATTAATCGTCTGACTGCACTAATTTTAATATTCAAAAAGAAAACACAATATTTAGTGTAATATTGATTAAATAAATGCTATATTTTTTACCAAATAAATGCAAACAAATGTCTGCACTGGACAGAAAACAGTAACATTTTATCATTCACTTGCTGTTTAGGATGCCTTGTTTTCCAAAAGGCATCCTTTTATTAAAATAAAATCATGAAAATATTTGTAATATGGGGGGAAAAAATTATATATATATATATATATGCTAAAATAGTCCAGAACATCTATTTTAGGTTCACAATGGAAACCTTACTAATAGGCAATTACACTTCTTTGTGGATGGATGAATTTTCTATATTAAATTTAAATAATTATAAAAATGATCAATTTATTAAAAAACAGTTGTTTAAACAACCATTTGCCACAAATATGAAAAAGTGCAGCCAATCATCTGACCATCGTAAAAATTTATAAAAAATAAAAGCCCATTTCTTATCTTGAATACATTTTCTGCAGCGAGCTGTGAGAGCACAAACAATACTTTGAAAAATGCACCACATGAGAGCAAAACATATTTCCATTGCTAGAAGGGAAAAAGAAAATGTGCGACAGCAAAAGCAATTGATGATGTCAAACATTTATCATTCCAGTATTTAAGTCAAGCGTCTGTATGTGATGTATTTATAATCACGCTCCTTTCCTGAAACCTCAACCTTCGTCCATGAGGAGAAATACTGTACATTGCACTATTTACTCGCTCTTATACAGTTTTTGTTAATACTGAGAAGAAAAATCATTTTTATCAGTCCTTATCAAACACAATATGCCATTAAACATAATTCTAGTGTCTAATCAGCTGTTACTTTATAACTGAGCTGTCAATCAAACACTAGCTCTCACCTGATTGGCTAAAACTAACAAAATGTGCATTATATTTCCATTCATTTGATCTCACATGAAGATCTAGTGACATACAAGCAGCACAGCAACATAGGTGGACAAAAACAGTAACGGAAAGCAAAGAATGAAAGAGAGAAGAGGACAGGTGGGAAAGAGAGGAAGGATTGACGGCGTGTAAAAGAGGGAAAGAGGTTAGTGAAGTGATTCATTTGTATTAGTGCCACTGCCCTGTGGCGAAGACGCAACGGCAAATTATTTCTGAAACAAACTGGAGGATCATCAGAGCTATTACCTGCTCTGGCCGAAGGGGATTGTGTGTGTGTGTGTGTGTGTGCGTGAGACACACAATCGCTATCTCTTTCAGTCCAGCCACAAAAGAGCAAAGAAGAGGAGGAAAATAAAGAGAGACATCATATATAAAATAGACACAGACAGACAGATAGAAATCAGTGTTACTTTAGATATTCTAGCAGTTTTAACTAACATTTTAAAGTAGTTCTTATTTTTATTATTTGATTTCAATTAAATTTTTTATATATATATATATATATATATATATATATATATTTAGTTTAATATTAATAATATTATAAATTATAAATATAAACAGTATATATATTTATTTTATTATAATATAAAATAAAATAATATTTTCAATACTTTGTATATAGTTTCTATGATTTTTTTATTCAGCTTTGTTTATTTTAGAACATCTGATAAAACTAAAAGAAACTGAGAAATGTTGCCTTGACAATTAACTTAAATAAAATAATTAAAGTTAATGTAAATTAATAACTAAATATTTATGTAAATATTAAGTTTAATATTAATAATAATATAAAATAGCACTTTAATATTAATAATAATATAAAATATAAATAGTATATATATATATCATATAAAATAAAAATTATATTTTCATTATTATATAAAACTAAAAGAAAATGAGAAATGTTGCCTTGACAATTAACTGAAATAAAATAACTACAAATAAATTTAAATGAATAACTAAAAATATTTTTTAAATATTTACTTTAATATTGACAATATTATAAAATATTAATCCTAATAAAATATTTATTTTATAATAATATAAAAATAATAATAATGTAATTATTACTTATTATTATTAATGTATTAATGTAAATAATATTTTTTATATAGTTTCTATTCATTTTTAATTCAGCTTTAGTCATTTTAGCACAAATTAACTAAAATAAAATTATTAAAAAAAATTCAATGAATAAAAACAAAACAACCCACACACACACACACACATATATATATATATGTATATATATATATATATATATATAACATTTCAGTTAATGTTTATTTCATGTAATGAAAGCTTATTTAATAAAAATAACTTTTAGTCTTATCTAATAACCCTGATACAGATATAAACATATCTCAGTGCTTAATTAGCGTAAATGTTAGAACCCAACATTATACATGGTGTAAACCAAATGATAAGAACAGGAATATGACAGAGGTGACGTATGCGATTCAAATCAAAGCCAGACGTGTGTATAAATCTGCAGCATTCTGTCTCACCAACAACTGAAGGAATTCTCTCAGTCTTGTGGCACACGGGTGCCAGGCAATTAGAGTCGACACGAAAACACACACAACTGCCAACTTCTAATTTAAGCCCTAAAGAGCCTCGGATGAGCCGACCTCTGCAGCGCCTCTGTCCTCTCTACCCCGGCAAGATTGATGGCTACAGCAGAATTTATGACAAAACTGGGTAAATCTATCATAAATCTATCAAACTTAATAAAGTACCTATACAGAGCTCCATGATCGATTGAGGCTGCTCAATAATTAAAACAATATTTACAATTTCGACAGCTGGAAACATCAGCAGACATGCTTTGGGTTTCCAAGTCAAAGCTGGATTTCTAAAAGGTACAAAAACAGAAATTTGGCTGTTTAACATCACGGTGGGAGAAAACATAATTATGTTTGACTTTGCCGGTCAAATATAGGGTGAATTCAGTAAACTGAAGCAAGCTGATAGACATTTTAAATTTCCCTTAATTTGTATAAAAACACCCATCTCTATTATAATACTAACAAGTAAAATAAAAACCAACTTGAGCTTGAAGAGCATTAATAAAAATGTAAAATGTTTAAATAAATTCTATGATATTAAACTTGGAATAAATAACATTATTAAAAAAAAATAGTAAAACAAAAACATTACACATTAAACATGAAAGAACTTATGATTTTAAGTTAAGCACTTAAACAAAATTAATTTAAAAAAAAAAATTCTAAAAAATGTATCCATTCAAAATAAAATTTTTAATTAAAATATAACTTCATACATTTCTATAATTTTGAACCTTAAATAGTGCTTGGACGGAATAAATAAATAAGTGTTGTAGAATAAAAAAAGTTTAATTACATTTCCAAAATGTCTGCCATTCCAGAGAACTTCAATTATTATCCCCAAAATAATAATAAAACTAGATATTATAGATATAAAACTACATAGTAATATCAGCAGTGTTAAGATAGCAGTACCAATTTAGCTTTCATTATGATCCCACAGAGAAAGACTTTGTCACATATGAGTATTTGTGTTTAGCTGATGGTAAAGTGTGTATGGAGTAATCTAGAGGCCATTCCAGCAGCACAGGGCTTGTGTTATGGGGTTTAAATTAGTCATCATGGCTGTAAATGAGCTGGGAGAACATCGAGACTTGTCACCCTCACTCAGATGTTAGTTTTCACCTCTGTGATGAGTTTTAAATCAATCCTGTCTGACTGCATGACGGTAAAACCAGCCCGATTACTCATCTCACTGATGTCAAAACACATTTTGATGATACATATATAACTGACCGTCAAAATGACCCATTCATTACAAAACAAACACTCAAAGTGTTTTCACTGACCATCTTTAGCAAAACCGAAGCTTTAAAATTTCATATGTATTGAATTTAAGCTTGGAAAATTACAATTATTTATACACACACACACAAACTATATTTAATTGTTCTATTACAAATGATTATTATCATATCAAATCTAATATAGACTAGGTAATTCATTATTTTATGACAACTAGCACTTAATATGAGTTTAATTTTATGATAATATTAATAATATTTTTATGATAATATTAATAATGCTAACTTAAATTATTATTTTTTATGTTATTTCATTTAAAGCTAAAATAATTTTTCACTTCAAAACTAAAGCTTTAAAATTTCATATGTATTAAATTAAACACACAAACATATCTTTAATTTTTATATTACAAATAATTATTACCATATTAGTTTGAATATAGTCTACGCAAGTAATTCATTATTTTATGACAACAGTAACTTAAAATGAATATTTTAATTATTAATATTTTATGACAACATTTAGGGTTACTTCTGTTCAATAAAACCTACATTTTTATCTTAATTCATATTAAGCTAAAATAAAAAAATTAGAAATGTTGCCATGGCAATTAAAAGAATGAAATAATTAAATATCAATTTAAATAAATAAATAAATAAATAAATATTTTGTCACTTCAGTTAATGTTAATTTTATGGAATGAAGGTTTAATACATTTTTAAATAATATGGAAATTATGTTTTTTAGTTTACTATGAAATGAAATAAAATTAAAAAACTAATTGGAAATTAGAAATATTGCCATGGCAAAAAAACGTCAAATAAACATGACAAATAAAAAGTAGACACACAAAAATTACAAATAAATAAATAATTTACATTATTATATTATTATTTATATAATAATAATAATAATAATAATAATAAATAAAACTAGGAAAAAACTAAAAACCAAAACAAATAAAAACTATTAAAACTGAAATATGTATAATTTTTTTTAAACCAAAATGCATAAAATTACTAAAATTAAATTGAAAGCTAATTCAAAATATTATTTAAAAGCTACAGTAATATATAAATAAAATAACACTAATAAAATTGTATAATATATATATATATAGAATATTATATTCACAAGTGTGTGTATACACACGCACGCACACCACCACAATCAATACAACACACAATAATTAATGTCAAACTGTGAAAAAAATAAACAAATGCATCCTGACGACTACATATTGAATAAATGTGCAGTCTGAATACACAGCATGTTTCACCCATTACTCTTTGGCTGAGGAAAATCAGTTATGACGGTAATGAGATTTTCAGTTTTTGTCCGAGCGGGTGAGAGAATGAGTGAGCGAGAGAACAGAAGAAATGGAGGATGCCGTGAACCATCAGATTCTCCTGACAATGAAAAACATTCCCTCCTCCGGCGGTGAGCCCGTCCTGACGACTGAAGTGTGAGGGGGATATCAGCATCAATAATCTTTCATCAAGTCAAAAGCACTCGGCTGCAGCCCGCCAAGCACTCAATAGATAACTGTGAGCCATCACTCGCCGTCGAGAGAGAGAGAGAGAGAGAGAGAGAGAGAGAGAGAGAGAGAGAGAGAGACGGAGAGCTGAAGCACCCCGGGTGGTCAGGAGATGGAAAGGGCCATCTTCCTTTACACGCTATCTGCTGCACGCACTCTTTTGTAGGCCAGTTGTTACATCTTTGTTCACGCTCTTCACTAAAGGGAGATCCTGACAATGACTTGCATACTACTGTATGAAGCAGCAGGTCACTACACTCTTGTAAACAGATATTACAGCAGGTAAACATGAATGCACAGCCAGAGACTAACTAAACTCAGAAGGAAAGTGATATCAAACACACTGTTAATCCAAGATGCACAATATCTCTATTAGCATCTGAGGTTGACCATGTGTGACCCTGGAGCACAAAACCAGTATTAAGTCGCTGGGTTATATTTGTAGCAATAGCCAGAAATACACTGTATGGGTCAAAATTATACAAGATTTTTTAAAAATGTTCCTACCATAAATATATGCAAACGTTATTTTTAATATGCATTGCTAAGAACTTTATTTGGAATAGTTTTTCAAATAGTTGTATCTGAGCCAAATATATTGTCCTAACAAACCATACATCAATAAAAAGCTTGTTTACTCAGCTTTCAGATGATGTATAAATCTCAATTTTAGAAAACTGACACTTATGACTGGCTTTGTGGTCCTGGATCACATATTCTGAAATTACTGCCATCATTATGATTGGCCAGTTGGAAGTAGATAATATAATAATAACATAAAAGCAAAAACCTAAAAGTAAACTTTTCCTATGTCAACTATACAAAACAACTGAAATTTTAGTACAATAAAATACTTAAAATAACATAATATTATCTCATTATTACGCATAACATAATAATACTTATTATATATTTTAGTATTATTTAAATACTATTATATTTTTTTGTTACATATTGAATTTGATTTTTTTTTTCAGTTTTCATTTATTTACTTTTTTTCAGCAATTTTATTTGCTTTTGTGATTTTTTTTTTAATTTCTAGTTTAATTTTTATTTAATTGAAATTTCTTATCTAATGTTTAACTTAATATATTTATTTATTTATTCTATTTCAACTTTATTTAAATTAAGAAAAATGCTTTTAATAGTTTTTGTTAATGGTGATAACTCTGAATATTATTCTAAAATTATTTCCACTCATAAAATAAATGTATTTTATTACCATATCAGCATCAAAGGCTATTTTCATGGCATAGATGAATGAATAAATGAATGAATGAATGACAAAAACAATATAATCTACCAGAGATCATAAAAGCAGAATTAATTTATAATAGCAGCCTTAAATGAATGAATAAATAAATAAATAAATAAATAAATCCAGCTTTATTTTACATAGCACGTTTAAATGTGGTTTCTTAAACTACAAAAAATAAAAATAAGAAAAAAAATTAAAAACTAAATAAATTAAATTGTGTAAAAAAATTATAATATTAAATAATAATAATAATAATAATAATTAAATAATAATATAGTTGTATGTAATGTGCAGTCTCAGGCTAAAATCAAGTCCCTAGATATGGCATCCTTCAATTTAAATCTGAAGGACTTCTTTTAATCATGCACCAGGTGAAAATGACAAGTTGAGATGCTGAGAAAAGTATCAGCCCAGCTCTCCTCATCAAGCCACACACTTTTAGGCATCATTCATGTTTGTAACATAAATATGCATATCAAATTATATGCTATACCCTGACCGTCCAACAGCACGTCTCAGCCCGATCTAACAGATAAAGACATAAGTCAGAGTTCAGCAGCATTAAAATAAATCCTACATTATGATGCATCAGAGCCAAGACGGGCCTCGTACCCTCAGGAGTGACTGATACACCCCTCTGAGTGATGGATAGCTGTCAGAGCCACCGAGAGCTCTCTGTTCAGCCCCAAGGGGAGTGGTTTGGGACTATAATAGTGTCCTTAATTGCCACCAAAAACACTCTTTTCTCCAGGTCATTAGACAGATTGGGAAACACCTCGAGACACGGCCTGGAAGCGGAGCAGGTGAGCAGCTCCAGACAATGGTCTATAGACCCTATTATCTCCTGAAACATCTCATCTTCTTCAAACAGCACTAATGGAGCGATGATTGGGTGAAGACTCTGACACAATCCAGTCATTGATCATGGAGCTGACACTGGATCTGAAGCTCACTGAATACACTTCCACATCCTGAATAGAGTACGGGTCTTCAAATACTACACTTCACTTTCTGAAATACTTACAGGCACTGTGTTTGATGTCTGACTATGCAAAACAAAGCACCCTTTTAATACATTAAACATTTATTAGGAAGGCCAAACATTACTCAAATTGACCACAAGATTGTATTTAGGCAATGATTTAGGTATGTTTTAATTCAAGTTATAACTGTTTCAAGATTACTTTTTTAAAATGTAATGATGATTTGTAAAGAATAAACTAGGGTTACAAAATTTCAAATTGTATTTGTTCTGATAAAAATGCCAATTTTTATTGCAATTTTTAAAAAAGCTCCAGGTTTTCTGTGCTTATCTTAGATTTGTATATATTATGTTATAATAATTATTATTGCTATGAAATAAAAAATAAAACAAAAAAACAAAATAAGATATTACTATTTTTAATTAATAATAAAAATAATAATAAAAAATATTTTCCTTTTTTTTCTTATTTCTTTTTTTTTTCTTACTTTTTGAAATAATTACATTTTTAAATGGCTAAATAACTTTTAACACACATTTTTAAAAAGATCCTGGTTTGTTGTGCTTGTTTTAGAGCTGCAAAATAGCCCAAAATATCAAACTACTTAATAAAAAAATTAGTAATAATAATATTAATAAAAATGTACACTAATAGTAGTATGTACAGTATGGATGTCTTTTTAAGTTTTTACTGAAAAAAACAACAACAACAAAAAAAAAACAGTAGTCATAATAATAATAATGATTTCATATTAATAGTAAAAATTTATACAATAGTAATATGATTGTGCTAATGGAGTTCATTTGGAGCAGCATTTACTGTAAACCAAGCTGCTCTGACACACTGAAAACACCAGATCACGAGCTGCTCATGTGTAAAACAATACGGTGCCACATATCACTCTGAAACATGTAGAACGTATATTTAACTCAATTGCAGCCTTTGCAATGTGATGAAAGCACTAAGCCATACTGCTATTTTGGTTTTAAACTTGTGCAAAATAGAAAGGAACACTGCTAGCAAACTGGATGGAAACTTGGCTAATAACACACACACAAAAAAAACAAAACAAAAAACATATATTTATATTATTAGTTAATAAATCTATTATGAACATTACTTCAATTCATAAGGTCTGGGAGAAAATAATCTCATCACTCTTTTTTTCAAGGCTGCCGGCTAATGCTTTGTACAGGTGACCCACCTGGTGCTGTCCACCCCGGGTTTGGTGTATCCCTCCACACAACCCTCCCATACACTGTTAGCCATGGCGTTCCCGATGGCCGTCATCACCATGCTGAGTTCCACGGGCCAGTCGTCCAGGTCCAGAGAGCGTACGCGGGACAGATGTGTGCCCAGGTTTCTGTGCATCCCGGAGCACTCGATACAGATCAGAGCGCCCAGGTTCAGACTGGCCCAGTCCGGATCTGAGGGTCACAGACAACTTCCTTACCAAAAATACATTTTATGGCATTCAAATTCTGATATGTTGTAAGTGTGGTCTGATGGGTCATATTTGGCAATGACTATGCCAATCTCTAAACTATCAACAAATTTTTTTTTACATAATTTATTTTAATTATACACATTTTTACAATTGTTTTTATTATTTTAAAGTGTGTGAATCTACCCCAAAAATAGTAATTTTATTTTATTTAATGTTATTTTTAATTTAAAATATTTTATTATATTTATATGGGTGAAAAAAAAGTAAATTTAATTATTAAAATTAATTGTAATGACATTTTTTTATTTTGGTATTTTTTAGTATTATTGTAATTTTTTTTTTTTAAATGTAGGTGAACTACCTAACAAAAACAATTTATTTTTACTAAATTATCAAAATTACTTGTATTTTATTATTATTTATTTTTATTATTTTAATGTTCAACAAAAGAGAAACATGTCTGAAAAAAGTTTTTTTTATTATTAAATTTTTAAACTTTATTTTACATTATTCTTATTAGTTCTTTATCCCATTATACTTCATGCCACTACACAACAAAGGAAAAGACAAACAGAGGGTAAAATGAGACTTGCTTCTTGTTCAGAAATGGGTGCCGTCTCAATGTTTTACTCACTGGGGGCGTCACAGTCTGCACAGAAGCTGTTTCCCCTCACATTCCTGATGGACTGGATGGTCACTGCATCACTCTGGCTTCCTAATCGAGACTATGTGACATAATTCAGATATCACAGTCTGAAAAGAGCAGAAGGGTACACAAGACATACAAACCCATTTCCACACTACCTAAATGAACACATCTTACCTTGTTCTTGCTGCTCTCACAGGACTGTAGACTGGCAAATATCTGGCTCTCAATGGCCTGAACCCAGAGTTCCCTTTCCTCAAACGTGGACGCCTCGAAATGCCACATCTGACCCGTCAAGGACACAATGATGAACTCAAAGGACTCCTCTTGCTCTGAAACACACCAGACGGGAGATGAGTTTGGATACAGTTCAAAAAACTTTAGTTTGCAAATTTTCAGAGGAAAAGATTTGTGTGTCCACAATGAAAGCAAAAACACTATGCAACATGACACAATTACATTTGATCTCAGTAATTATCAACATATTTGATGTTTATTAATAAATGTGCATTGTTTAATGCAATTAATACATTTTGTACACACACACGATTAATAATTTGACAGCACTAATATATATATATATATATATATATATATAGTGCTGTCAAACGATTAATTATAATTAATTACATTTAAAATAAAAGTTTTTATGTAATATATGTGTGTGTACTGTATATATTTATTATGTATATAGAAATACACACAAATATAGTACATATTTTGAAAATATTTACATGTATTTACATGTATATATTTATATAATTTATGTTAAATATAAATACATTTAATATACAAATATATGTTTTTAAATATATATATATATATATATATATATATATAAAAAAAAATTGTATTGTGTGTGTATTTATATATACATAATAAAAATACACAGCACACACATATATTACGGTAGCAAAAAAAATAAAAAATACATATATATATATTTTTTTTAAAAATATATTATATTAAATAATTATTAAAATAAGAAATGCAGAGTAAATAAACAAAACAATAAAAGGCATTATTTCCAAGTTTAAAATCAACTTCACTACAGGCTGAAAATACAAATATTTAAATGGCCAATATACAAGGTGCATTATGGGTATCTGCGATTAGTGTCAGTTGCTGTTGTTCATCAGCATCGTAAAATCCAAGTGATTAAAAAGGTAAATACATCCATTAGAGTACTTATCTCATTACCAGTGAAGACTCATTATTATTGCAGCTGCCTAAATAGAATATAATGTGGGTTAATCATTCTGGTCACAGTAATTTCCACGTCGCAAAAACACACGCGAGGTGTTGCAACGGTTCTGCCGAGCTCAAATGAGGGGCGAGAGGTGAAAAACAGACCATCATTTCTGCAATTTGCTCAATATTCATTTCAAAACCATGATTACTTTGATATGTACGGGACGATGATTACACACGTGAGTATTATAGCCAGCGAAGAAGTAGTTCACGGACTCATTCACTGCAGTTGTTCCACTGAAAAAAGGCGGTTTATTGGTATTAAAACGCACAACATAACACCATTTATTGACGCCCACTGTAAATGATCATTAGCACATTACTGAGGTCTTGCTTTTAGAGAAATTATCATGAATTATCAAGGTCACATGCCAACTCCAGTTTTTTTTTGTTTTTGTAAATTGTTCCTCTACATTGTGAGATGTAAAAAAAAAAAAACCCGCCCCCCTACAAATAATATAATAATTATATATATATATATATAGGGTTGGCTATAATATAATATAATATATTATGCACAATATTGAGGTCTCAAATTGAAAGATATATATATAATTTTTTTTTTTACAAATTAAGAAATTATGAAATATTATATATAATATATGATAAAAAATATAAACTACAATTTAAATGTATAATTTTTTTTTATATTATTATTTAATGCATTTAATGCATACTTTTTGGATTTTATGAATAAAAGCTACATCATGATTCCTTGGAATTTAATGAATATAAAACTAAAAATGTACGTACATACATACATATATTACATACATACATACATATATATATATATATATATATATATATATAAATATATATATATATAAAAATGCATCATGAATAATCAAGAAATTATGAAATGATATATAAAATGTATGTATATTAGTTGGCTATAATATAATATAATGCAATTAGAACATTATTGAGGTCTCAATTTGAAAGAATGTATCATGAATTATCAAGAAATCATGAAATAACATATAAAATACATAATATAAAAGAATATAAACTACAATTTAAATTTATATTCTTCTTTTTTTTTATATTAATATTTAACACATTTAATGTCTATTTTTTGGATTTTACAAATAAAATCTACTTTATGTTTAGTTGGAACTTAATGAATATAAAACCAAAAGATAACATCATTCACAAAAAAAAAAAAAAAAGGATTATTAAATGGTACATGGTAGAAAGTCATTACCAGATGATATTTCTGCAGTCACACTACCTATCACTCAATAAAAAAAACTCCACACATAACTGTAAATGTAGATGTGGTTTTAAGGCAGTGGTTTATCTTGAATGTGAAGTATATAGATCTCTGTCTGCTCTCATCTGCGATCAATAATCTCCATATGATGACTCGAACACACACGTATGATTGTCAAAGTCTCCCGTTCACTGCATGGCCTCGAGCCAACGGCAACAATCCAATTAGTTTGACACCCTCCTCAATTATCCGATTTATTCACGGAACTTAACTCCAGGTCAGAGATCAATACAGAGCCAGCAGCTTTGTGCCTAAATCAAGGACTAAAGGGTGAAGGTCTGTCGCTCCGCTTGATCTCTCTGCTTTGTTTACATTTCATGCTTCTTTTTGCTGGAAATCAACCACAAATGTTCGACATATGCTCTCTAGAGCTACTTTACTAGTATTGTTTTCTAAATGTGGTCAAAATGAGGAAACATATTTCATTTTTAGTGCAAATTAAAAAAGTGAGAATATTTACTTCCGGTAATTAGTAGATCATGCAAACGTCTTTCTTGATTGCACATATTTGGTATTGTAGGAAATGTGCTTTGACTGTGGTGATACGGTTTCTCTCTTGCTATTATGAAAAGCAACACAATTATCTTTCATTGCACTGTCCAACGATTACACACCTCTGCAGCTCAACACAGACAATTATTCTGTTGGCTGGCCATCTGATAAATTAGCCATTACAACAGGTAATTTCAATATGGAATTATTAAAAAAAACTCTTTCTGATGTCAACAGCTTGAAACCACAGAGAATAGAGGATAATCGACATTCATTTTGCGCTTTAGATGTTAGGCAGGGTAATATTTCTTTTAATAAAAAGGAGTGTAAAAGTTTATTGCTACATCTAGTGAGCTGCCTACTGAATTTAAATGCACTAAAATGCTGTCTAGATAGGCTCACTAGGTTCAGAGACATATCTTAGCCCGCTCTATTCACTATATACAGTGATTAAAATTCATAATTCACATCCAAATTAACAGAATTCACTGTAATTAAAAAAAAATAAAAAAATAAAATCACCTGACCATTACTAAAAAATAAAAAATGCACCATAAATTGTTGCATGTCAGGATCAATTTTTCTTTTCTTTTTTTTTTACAAATTCAAATGTTAGGCTTCAAATATAATATTATATACACAGGATTTATTTACAGGCAATTAAAAGCACTAAATAAAATAAAGTAAATACTTCAAATTGGTTTGTTTTATTTACATGTAATTTTTTTAGTATTTTTTTTATATTAAATTTAAATGTAAAAAAAGTATTTTTAATTTGGAGGAAAAGCATGTCAACAACTGCAACAAAACTAATTTTATAAAACCAATAAAAAAAAGAAAACTAATTCAAATGTCAAATATGTCAAATAAATGTCAATTCAAAATGTCAAATATAATATTTTATATACAGGGTTTATATACAGGTTACAATTTTTTACTTAAAGCAATTAAAAGAACAAAAGTCAAAATAAAATAATTAAATTAAATTAAATACAAAAAATCTTTAAATTGGTTTATTTTACTTACATATTTGTTTATTTATTATTACTGTTTTATATTTAATTAAAATTTCCATTTTTTTTTTTTATTTGGAGGAAAAACATGTCAACAACTTCATCAAAACTATTTAAAATCATCCTAGGATACACTGAAGTTGAGTAATTTTCCAAAATAATAAGACTAAGAATCTAAACAAAGATGAAGCTCAAAAATAAGAGTTGGAAATTGTTTGACATTTGTAGGTTGTTTCCATACTTCCATATGCATTATTTTATAGAACCGATGAATGATGTCTGAGAAGAAAAAACTAGGGAAAACGCAGTGCATTAAAGGAAAAGCTAAAGCATTGTATCTACAAAAAATAGCCATAGACTCTGAGTTCTGTTGATATAAAATGTGCAATAACACAAGCTCCCAATCAGCCACTGGTGCTCAGAAATTAGCAGTAATGAGACGGAGCAGAGCAGGTTCTGCCTGACTACATCCAGTTAAAATCCAATCTGAGGGACTGGAGGCAAAGAGGGCAGAAACAACTTACCTTAATTAATATGCTACAATAAAAGAAAGATAACAGCATCTAAAAGCACAGTCTTTCTCTCCTCCTGGCTCTTGCGATCTTTCATTCATGTTTCTCTTCACACCACATTCACACTCAGCCACAGAATACACACTACCATTTCAAATGTTATGTTTTTAAAGAATTTTATCCTCACAGAGGCTGTTTATTTTATTAAAAATCCTGTAAAAACCGTAATATTGGGAAATATTTTTTATTATTTAATATAACAGATTTCTATTTTAACACATGTTAAAATATAATTTATTCATGTGATGCAAAGCTGAATTTTCAGCATCATTAATCCATTCTCCAGTGTCACATGATCCCTCAGAAAACATTTTGATATGCTAACATTACTCTCAAAAAACATTTCTTCTCATTATCAATGTTGAAAACAGCAATCTTTTCATATATAAAAATTTCTTTAATGTCACTTCAATTTATCATGCAGTTTAATACATCCCTGCTTAAAAACAGTATTTAAAAACAGCTTTTTTTCTTTTGAATAATATATATTGATTAGTGCTGTCAAATAGTAATCATATTATAATCATATAATCATATAATTTATGTTATATATATTTAATATATAAACATTACATATTTTTTCGTAAATATATACATGCATGTGTTTCTATTTACATATACATAATAAATATACACAATACACACTATTTTGGATGCGATTAATCGTTTGACAGCACTAATATTTATATATAACATAAATTATAATAATATAAATATACAAAATATACATGTAAATATTTTCCAAATATATACTGTATGTGTGTGTATTTATATATGGACATAATAAATGCACATACATATATTATGTAAACAAAAACTAATTTTGGACGCAATCAATTGCGATTAATCCTTTGCGTACTGATAAATCATGCATTTACTGAAACACTAAATAGGTTTTGGTCTTTAATTTAAGACCTAAATAAATAAATAAAATAAATAAAAAATCTAAGCAAATTAGCACAGAAAGCCAGAATGAAGAAGAGAAAAATGAATTCCCAACATTTGCTCAAGTGCACCCCATCTGATGGAGGCAGATGCTTCTAGTCCAAACGCCCTCTGGGTCAGACGCCTGCTCCAGAACCACATCTGGACCTGCCAGTGTGACCCGATTGCTATTCTGTCAGAGCACACAGCCACGCGACCACAAATCCATCACATCAGAGCCGCACAAACCCGCGAGGGGTTTAAGTCGAGGTGTGTGTGTGTTGCGTTACAAACTCCAGTAGGTGACAATCTTGAATCCTACACATGTGCGCTAGTACACTACACAGGTCTGGGCCTATAGAGATGCTAGCTGGTGTCTCAGAATTAACGGGCAGCTGGGAGGAACCAGACCTGCCTGTGCCATCTGTAAATGTCAGCAGCAGCGTTTGCTCATTTTACACATCATTAAAGACAATATTCCTAACCTGTATTAGAGCAATCAGCACGCGCCCATTACTGACACGGGCCTGGGGGGATACGGGCCAAACACTGAGGAGGCGAGAACGCACTCACCATCTCCATCAGACACACACACAGTGTAAACAATAACACCCCTCACACACACACACACACACACGGCACTTCAGACAATGAACTGAAGGTAAATGCAGACATAAACACTCCCCAACAATGATCTGATGCATGTGAATGTACAAATATATACAGCATGTGCAGCCGCATTTATCTTCTTTACAAGGTCTAACAGAGACTCAGGCTTCAAGGAAGCAACGCATTCGGTCCAAAAACACATGAAGCTTCATTTGCTGCCGGCTGTCTGGAAGCTGGGAAAGTGTATTTATCAGCCTGGAGGATCAAAACAAGTATTGGACGTCACGTTTAAACATAAAAAGAAAAATAAATAAAATAAATATATATATATATTAATATTAATTTTTATATTACAATTTATACTATACTATAAGTGAAACAGGAAACTGATTAAATGACTGAAAGATCTTTCCATAGTGCTTATTTCATAAACTGATTATTTATATGTCTAAATGCAGAACCAATATTAAATTGTTTTATATTCTGCCGCAATAATAACTAAATGATCATTAGACTACAAGGATAAAAACAAGATACAAATAATAAATTTGATCAAATATTTAATATTTAAATATATTAAATACATACAAAACGTAATATTAATATAATAAATGTAATAAAATATTTATTTATTTGTTATAACTTAATAATATGTAAAAATGATATAATAATAAATGTGATTTATAATTAATATTTAAAAATGTATTTAAAATTGTATAAGTTTAAATATATAAATATTTAAAAAATAACAATAATGATGATTAGATTAGATTTTTTTTTTTTTAATTAATAATTACAACAATAACGATAATATAAAATATTTAGTTTTTAAATATTACCTTTATTTTTTATTTTAAACATGAATAATTAATAAATTAAATTTGAATTAATAGTGGTAATAGCTGGTACTACTAGTATACTTAAAAATGTAATATCATTCAAATATTATTCAATTATTATTACTACAATTAAGTTTACTTGTTATATTAAATTGTTTATATTACATTATTTAAATATGTTAAACTAATGCTTGTATTTTTTTTTAAACATTCTCTTTATTGTTTTTTTTTTCTTCCCCAAAGAGAGAGAACAAAAAAAAAAAGAGCACCTAAATTCAGATTACCTGTATAAAACAATTGCAAGAACATTGCACCTTACATTACAAAATTTTATTTAAAAAAAAAAAAAAAAAAAGGGGCTGTTGCAGATGTATGACATAACCTTTGTTTCTGATTGACTACATCTTAAATGGAAACAATACTTTGTCACTTTCAAAATACTCTATGAAGCATCCCCAAGTGTCGTAGAACTTATAAGCTTTATCCTTTATAGAAAACCTAATTCTTTCTAACTGAAGATACTGCATGACCTCTCTTGTCCAAATTAAATGAGTCGGGGGTTTTCTTTGCTTCCAATTAAGAAGAATCAATCTTCGTGCAAGAAGCATCACAAACGTAATCATAGAATACTGACTCTTTGATATTATAATGTTATCATATTTAACCCCAAAAAGAGCTAACATTGGGTCTGGGTCCAAAGGTATCCTTAAAATATCTGACATTATTTGAAAGACTGTGGACCAGTATGTAATGATTTTTGGACATTTCCAAAACATGTGAGCTAATGAAGCATCTGATTGTCCACATCTATCACAGGTTGAGTCCACAGATGGGAACATCTTAGAAAGTTTTTCTTTAGAGAGATGAAGTCTGTGCAATATCTTAAACTGTATAAGTCCATGTCTAGCACATATCGAGGAGGAGTGAACCAGTTTTTGCGCATCATCCCACTGGTCCTCTGTAATATTTATTCCCAGATCTTTCTGCCATGCCTCACGTAGATATTCCAGTGACACATTACATTCAAATTGTGAGAGTTTCTTCAGAATTATAGATATGCTGCCTTTAGCAGATGTGTTATCCAAAAACAGTAAGTCCATTGGCGATTCTGGAAATGAATGGTTAGCAGTCAATGGAGCCTTAATAGAGCATGTGTGCCATTTGTAATGTTTTCTTATTTGAGTCCATGTCCTAAAAACTAATGCTTGTTTTTGAAAAAGTTAACTAATAATTAACTAACATAATTTGTGATCCAATTTTCTTAAAACATATTCAGTTCAGTCTAATAAAATGTTACATTTTATTTTCTTTGCTATAAAGGTAGAAAAGCAAGTGTGCAATGAGAGCGCAGCCTTATTTGTTAACAACATATAAAAAATAAATAGATTTGTAGTAACTGCATGTTTCCTATAGAAAAGCCCACATTAATCAACTTTTCCAGTACAGGAGCGAAGATAAAGGTATGGTCGCAAAGAAAGGCATTAAAGCTCCTGTCAGTCGACTCACCGGGAAACCAGATCGTCTTTTAAACACCTGAGATGTTCATTACACCGCTGTACATCCTGCGGGAATGAAGGAGATGCTCCACTGAAGCTGTTCAAATGGAGACACTCAGCATGTAGAGGAATTAAAGGCTGGATTCAACTGTTCAAGGCCTGCTTGAATCAAAAGAATCAGCACTGACTCACTAAACTGAATCACACTTCACTTAGCTGTCTTAATTGTGGACGTTCACGTAAAACCATCAGCTGCCTGAGACTATTTGTGAATCAGCGCTGTGAAAATCTTCCGGCAAAGCTAAGCGCGGAAAAAGTTGCCTCACCTTCTTCAAGAGCGACAGCACATTTGACTTATGATGCTTCACAACAGCTAAAATTCGATTTCTGCCAGCATTCGCCGCTTTTGATTGCCCCGTAAATGAGATAAACTGATAGCAATTTATTCAAGGATCCAAGCGCCCCCCTCCACCCCACTCCTCTGCCTTCAGCAGATACAACTTGCTCCATGTGAGTGATTCTCATACTTAAGCAATATGTCTGTATTCTGCATGCACTCACTAGAACAGACAAGCGCTAATAGAAGCTTTCAGGCTGTACAGAGGCAACAAAACCAGCACGTTCGTGATGGAAATTGCGTCCGCGCACATTCAGCCGCTGTTATTCTGCCAGATGACCAAGCCGAGCTTAAGAAAATCAGAGGTTAGACCTCGCACTCTTGAGGAAGCGTCTGCGTAATGAGACAGAACGAGCACTAAGAACGTCTTTAACTCGTGCTGCGATGGGAAATGACCACGTTTGCGATCCCTTGAGCTTGTAATGTCATCCATACACATTTAAAACTAATAAAACAGTCACAATAGTGGCGCTGGATCATTTGAGGCAATTTTAGCTTATATAAAAACACAATTAAACTAGATCCCGGTCACATTTAAATAGCTGAAAATTAAACAAAAATCCTTCCTCACACAATAAATGCTGACAGGTCTTTATACCACCTACAGGTATTTATTTGTTATTTAAGCGTGCTCGATTTTCATATTTTTGTATGACTTCAAAGATGCGCATAGGCTATATGTGGATTTATTAGATACTTATCAAAAAAAAAATGATTAGGAAGCGCCTGTGTCATCATCATTGATGGACGGTGTCCATCTAGTTGATGGATTTTGCCTATTGGCAACAAAACAGCCTGAGGGAAGCGCTTTTGTTTCCTCAATAACAACCAATTAGGAGACTGTATTTGTCATTGGGACGGGCAATAAAACCCAAGTGGCACCGTGTTCATGACACATCATCTCTGTTGTATGTGGTTCACAAAACAATGGATCAACAATAAAGATTTCTAATTATTATTAGCCACAGGCCAAGTGCACTTTTTTTATATATTAGTATTTTGTAGCCTATAAACTGTGACTGATAACTGTGTTTGTGTTTTGTTACTGATGGGACAGTGAGATATAGTAAGTGGTAATTGTTTTGTACGAATAAACTTGTATAGTTTTGCATCCCTTTACCTTCATTCCCTGCAGAAAGGCCGTCTGGTTTGGTGATGCCTGTGCTTTTTTTCCGTCTGTGTTTCTTGCGGTTGGCGTGAGGTGATGGCGGAGGCTCAAGTTTGGGACTGGTGGCGCTGCTCATGCCAGGGGCGGAGCTGAGAGGATCTGACATCCCATTGGCTGGAGGAAAGAAAACAGACATGAAGTTTAACCAAAGATTTTCTTACCTTAAATGAGTCAAACTCCACAAACTATTTTGCAATTTTTTTTTCTTACAGGGCAAACTGTATTAACTTTATGTAAACTATATTTCACATTAAAAAAAGACAAAACAATAATAATAATAATAATAATAATAATAATATTAATACATAATTGTTTGCAAATACTATTTTTGTAATTATATATATATATATGTGTTTATATTATATAATACATTTTTTTCTCAATTATTTAAAATATAAAAAAACTATATATATTCTTTTTTTTTTTTTTACTTTTTATTTATTTACTGCATTTAATATTATAACAATATATGCACATTTTTGTAAATTTTCATAAATCATGCTTTTTTATTGTGCATCCAAAAGTAATATCAATCACACAAAGTATACATACACACACACATATATATACATATATATATATACTGTATTTATTAAAAGTTTGTTTTTTGGCAAAAGCAGACAACTCCATACTGTAGATGTGATGACAAAAAACTCCTCTCAGCTAGTGCGTCTTTTCAAAGTGACTAGCAGTCTTGTCACCTTAATACTGCGTGCTGACTCGCTAAAAAGAACTTATCCAGTTCTGTTCACAAATAAAAAAGGCGCTTGCAGGTTTCTGCTCTAAAACGTGAACTTGTGATGCCTTGACCGCAGACAATACCGACTTATGTGACAAAACATGTTTGGGGTTCAGAACAAATGTGAACATACGTGAAGAACAATGCATGGCCGTTTTTCGTTTTTTGCAAATGAACTCTTCATATACACACTCACACACACACAACAATTAAAAGTTAAAAATCAATGACGATTCAAATTGTTTGAGATGCTAAACAAATCGCGATACAATTGGGGTAGAATTTTATATGTATGTATATCTTATTATCTTGCCTCTGAACAATATATATTAAAGTAGGCTAGCGTCCATAAACCAGCTCTGCTTTGTTTACAGCGGTAACCCAGGAAACACTATATCATTGCTGTTCATAACATTTTGTGCAGATTTTGTGTGCAGGTTTTATGTTTTGTGTCAAATTTTTAAATTATACAATCTAATTTAGATTAAAACTGCTCATGCTGCATGCATTAAAACGCAGTGGTTGCCTCTAATTTAAAATAAAAGCACAGGCAAAGCCTTTGTTTATGTGTTTTAAAATTTAAATTTAGTTTTATTATATTTCAATTTCACAAAGAAACACGCAGCAATTGCCTAATAAAAGGACACCTTTCCATTTGTCTTCAATGTCATTTTGTTAAAAAAAAAAAACTTTATTAAAATTTTATTATTAAACATCTCCTAAACATGTTACAGTTCAGCTCACGATTTTTTTTTTATCCACTTCCACCACATTTTACAGTACAAGTGAAGATCCACAAGCACAGAGAAAAACAAGAGCTGGACCACACCTCCGTTTCACCTCTATTAGCTTGACGAGAAGGGGACATGCACGTGAGTAACAAATGATGATTTGCTGTTGCCCGAGGACCGGAGCTGTAATGGGAGACGCCACACGAGCATCCCAGAGGTCGGGTTGGGCGTAAGGTGATTTTTACAGAAGTGATATTAACCTGCCGCTCCACACTAGTGTGTTTCTGTGACGTGGTAAGAAAAGGGGGTGTCAGTAGGGAAGCCACAGCCATCTTTCTGAGCCTCATGACACCTCCACATCATTTTTGGGCGCCCTCGGGACACTATTACCCACAACCCCCCGACCAGCCCAGGGGCAGAGGGGCCCGGCAAAGTGGACCCCATATTGTTAGCGGCCCTCAGAAACACACTCGTACACACAGTGTGTCAGATGCGGGCAGCCTCCTCCATTGTCTTGGCATCAAAAGCTCATTGTAGTGTTGCAAACTCCATTCATCTCCACAGGCCTGGGGTGTATAAGAGTGTGTGCGTGCAAGTGTGTGTGTGTGTGTGTGCCACGATGCACGGGTCTGGGAGTGTCTGAAACCCGCGGAGCTAAATAACGCATATTCTAATGGCACCAACAACCATTAGCCTGTGTAGAACATTAGGCGTAATTTGGGGGTTTACCTTGAGGGATCGCTGGGCTAGCATGCTCTTTAAAGAGAGAGAGATGGAGGCGGCGCAGGGGGTACAGGACAATAAACTACAGCCACCCGATCCGCCGTAGGCACCGACGACTTTAGCGTCTAGCTAATGCTACCTTTAACTCTTCGTTTCCCTGCGACAGTTCCGTAAGGTCACCGTTTCGTATGCTAAAGCGACGCAATTTGTTGTTTTATTGATAAGACGCGGTTAATAATTATGATTGAGGCGTTTAATAAGAACAGCTTGATAATGAATAAATGATGAAGCGGAGGATTACTCAAATACACTGTGGGATTTGAGCTTAATTACACATGGCAAGAGACAAATTAGAGGGTTTAACAATTAGCCTTGTTACACAATTACGATAATTCTCAATCAATATTGCCGCTTTATCTTTATCAAAGACGCGGAAGAATGATTCATCCTAATGATAATGTTACTGTGGTATCTGGACGCTATACATTTGTAAATGTTTTTTGTAAATTAATTATTTAAATGAAATGTCAATATTATGGGTTTAAATTTATACACTAATATTTTTATTCATAAGGGAAGGTGTAGTTGTCAAAGCACTTTATCGTTTTTATCACTTTTCACTTTAAACAGATAATTGTAAATGATTAGAGAGTTATGAATACATATAGTATTACATATTTGTGCAAAATACACATACATTAAAAAAAATAACAACATGTATTTTCATTATTAAAGATACTACCCATGATAACTGTAAATTGTTTTATTATTTTTCTAATTTAATAATTAATCTATACTATTATATTTACACAAAACCAGTCATGGATTTTTGAAATTGACATTTATACATAATCTGAAAACTGAATAAATAAGCTTTTCAATAATGTATGGTATCTATATATCTGGAATCTAACACTGAAACAAATTAATATTAATTAAATTGGTCCAAATTATTCTTAGCAACGCATATTACTAATAAAAATGTTTTAATATATTTACAGTATGAAATTTACAAAATATCTTAATGCAACATGATCTTTACCTAATATTCTAATGATTTTAGGCAACAAAAAAAAAAAGAAAAATCGATAATTTTGACCCATAAAATGGATTTTTGGCTATTGCTACAAGTATACCCATGCTACTTAAGACTGGTTTTGTGCTCCAGGCTCAAATATATATATATTAAATAAAAATATTAATAATAATAATCATCGTCTTGGACACAAACAAACAAAAAAAACAACATTTAATGCATTTTTATTAATCTAAGATACTACCAACAGTATTTCTGCATTTTAAGATTTAAATATTTATTAATAGCATTTAAATAAACTAAAATATACTATAATTTGTCATTATTAAATTCAGCATATTCAGTATAATCAGTCATTTTAGACTGTCTGTTTCTGTCAGTAATACTAAAAAAAAAAAAAAAAAACCTCAGTGGTGCTTCATAAAACCCCCAATTAAGGCCTCTTTCTTTTCCCAAGATCACCGTGTTTACCATGAGTGCCGTTTAGGCTCTACAAAGCAGATATAGTGATATGAGCTCGCTGGAAACACGGCAGGTTGGCAGTTGATGCTTCATCACTGACTCTGTGTTCACCATTGATATTCATGACTTTAAGAGTCTGCTCTCCCTCCCGCGTATGAATGGCGGAGCGGCGCTCCCAGCTGCCACACACGTTGTGCAGGGACGCGAACGTCTGTTTCAATTTCTACACTCCTCTTCCCAACAGCCCCCCTGGGACCAATCATTAGCTACAGCAGACAGCTGGGGGTAGAGGGCTTCTGAGAATACTGTTCACACACTACACACATGCAGAAGCTCTCGCACATGCAAGCACACACACACACAAACTCAGTGAAGAGCGCCCATCTCCGGCTGTGACAGCAGTGGCATTGTGTGTGTAAGTTGAGGTTAACAGTGAAGGGCAGCCCTTGTCAGATCAGCCATCTGAACCTCTGTATACAGAGTCATCATTAAACCAAAAAGTACCACAGTACAGCAGTAGATGATTACAAATGAAGCGGTGCTTTGAGTTAAGCCCCACTCACACCAAGAACGGTAACTATAAAGATATTAGCGTCCACACCAGCGGACGATATCGTCGATATCATTTATTCTAAGCATATGCTAATATGCCGCTTTAAATTCTCCAGCTTGTTACAGCAGGATGGATTCTGATTGGGTGTCAATGATTTTATCGTTAATCAGCTGGAAATAATCATTCTGAAAGTGATTTCAATGATATCGTTTCTCTGTGCCTTTATCGTTATAGCACTGGTGTGGATTTATTCGTGAATAATAAGAATAATTTTTAGAACTATATATCCTTATAGTTATCATCTCTGGTGTGTACAGGGTTTTATACTATGAACTGAATTAAAACTGAATTAAACTGATTATTATGGTACTTTTAATTTTCGTTTTAATTAATTACTGTATTTATTATTATTTTTTTTTTCAAAATATAACCACTTTGATCCTTTGTGACCTTTAGTATCTCACGTATTAGGGATATTTGTCTTTTGTACAATTTGTACATTTTGTTTGCAGCCTTTCTATGTATTTTATTGTACCATAATATTGTTCTTTTTTGGACCTCATGTTTATTATTAGTGTTTTCTTTATTAGAATACATAAGAACATTTATTTAATAACATAGTACCGAAATCTGATGAAAATTTCATGTCTCTCTCTCTCTCTATATATATATATGTGTGTATATATCTTTCTATCTACCTATCTATCTATATAAATCGACAGATAGATAGATAGATAGATAGATAGACAGATATGGGTATTAGGTTTTTAGGCTGCTATTACTTTATTATTATTCAAGATACAGTCTATGAAATCTAAGATTTTTTAACTGGTTTATACTTAAAACAAGCAAATAAGCAATAGTGAATCTGTATTAACAATTGTTAATCTTCTGCAGTGTTGCTACGTGTAAAAGTATTTTACCTAGAAAACAAGCCAGAAAGTCTCTCAAGCAACTTAAGAAGTCTGAGGTGAGGTAAGTTGAAGTGTGCAAGGGACCTGAATGCATTTACAGCCTAATCTGAGTTTAGCTGGAGCCGCTCTTCAGGCAGCAGCAGGAAATAAGGTGGTCAGCTAACCTGCGATTAGCGAGCGTTAGCGTCCCCGCGGGAAACGGCACTTTACGCCACGGATCTGGAGACGAGGGCTGTGGGTGAGCCAGGGAAGATTGGAGGGTGTGAACAAAGAACATTAACTCATTTCTTAATAGCTCTCAATTTTTTCTTCCAGTGTACGTGAGGAGAAACTTCGATTTCTCGCAGTCACTAATTCGAGAGCTAGCGGTGCGGACGGTAATTTTGCGAGGAAGGCGATGACGCCCCCCCTCCCTCCACTCCTACCCCTTGACACGGCAGCCGTGTGAGCAGCCCCCGTCCGTAATCAATGCCAATGGCTGCAATTAATGCTGAGAAAAGTGTGCAGAACACAATCACTACTTCCTTCTTATTATTGTCAATTAGAGAGCGCTAATCAAGGCATGGGCAGCACACGCCGCTGCTCTCTCCAAACGAAATGTCAAACTTCATTACAGCGAGAGCGGGAATCAAACTCCCTGCGCTCGCTGCCTCCTCCAGCTCCGCAGGGGAGACGTCTTCTCCGCCCCTAACCAAGGCAGACTTGAGATTAGAGCCACACCGCTAGACTAGATTAGCTGCGGCACGCTAATCTATAGACTAGCTGAATGCAGCCTAAAACCAGTTCATCGCACTTTATTGTGATAATTCCAATAATATGACGATTCAATGAATAAAATGATCAGCAGATTTAAAACAACAACAGAAATCTGCATAGCAACATGCTAGCAACCAATCAGAATAAATGTGCAAAGCACTTTTCTTGTTGTGGTGATCAAATTATGGATAGAGTATCCATAATCTGATCACCACAACAAGAAAAGTACCTAGGAACTCCTTAGCAACACATTAGCAACAAACCAGAACGAATGTGAATATGTAGGTTCTATGCATACAATGATCAAAACATGAGAAATCTTGCTAGCAACCACCCAGAACACCCTAGCAACCATCCAACTACATAGCAATATATTAACTACTAATAAAAGAACAAATATCAATAAATAATGATTTTAGGGATACAATGATCAGGCAGG
Source organism: Enteromius mattozi (assembly GCA_032359235.1). Taxonomy (NCBI): domain Eukaryota; kingdom Metazoa; phylum Chordata; class Actinopteri; order Cypriniformes; family Cyprinidae; genus Enteromius; species Enteromius mattozi. Next base: position 14,511,034 of record JAUMHE010000082.1, read on the forward strand.
AAAAAAAAAACCATAGCAACCACCAGAAAACCCTAGCAACTGCATAGCAACATGCTAGCAACCAACTAGAACAAATGGTTAGAAAACTACCTAGCAACCACCAGAAACACCTTAGCAACAGCCAACCAAATGCGCCGACAACTACCTAGCAACAACCTAAAACACCTTAGCAACACGCTAGCAACCAACCAGAACAAATGAGTAGACAACTACCTAGCAACTGCCTAAAATACCTTAGCAACACCCAAAACACCCTAGGAACTCCACAGCAACATGCTAGCAACCAATTAGAACAAACATGTAGACAACTACGTAGTAACAACCTAGAACACCTTAGCAACACCTAACCGACAATTCAGAACAACCTAGCAACTGGCATAGCAACATGCTAGCAACTAATCAGAACAAATGCTGAAATGAGGATTTTATGCTTACAATGATCGATGGAGTAAGACAACTATCTAGCAGCCACCCAGAGCACCTTAGCAACACCCAAGCAACCACACAGAACACACCAGCAACTCCATAGCAACATAACAGAAACCAATTAGAACAAATGTGGAAATGAGGATTCTATACATAAAACGGCAACAGTAAAAAAACTACCTAGCAACACCCCAGTAACCACCCAGAATAGCCTAGCCTAGCAACTGCATAGCAACATGCTAGAAACCAATCAGAACAAATGTGGAATGCTAAACTAATCAACAGGGAATGAAAACTACCTAGCAACTGCCAGAACACACTAGCAACACCCTGGTAACCACCTTGAACACCCTAGCAACACCTTGGTAACCCCCTTGAACACCCTAGCAACACCTTGAACATCCTAGCAACTGCATTTTCCAAAAATGTAAAATCCCGGTTCCTTTATAAAACTGTAAAAAACACTAGTGAAGTACACAACATAATTAAGAGACGTTTGATACATTCTGAGAGTACGATTCCAAAATACACACGCACACACACGCACACACACTCTCTAGCATGCACAGCACAGATATAACTAAGAGCAGAGTGCAGATTTAATCAGAAGGATCAGTATTCAGAGGCTGTAGCTCAGAGAGAGAACAACACTCACATCATATGGAAATAGTTACTGTTTGAGAAGATTATCAATCTACCGCTGCTCATCTCAACAGTCCTGATCTGCTGGTTGACCTTCAACCCTTGACAAGGATAATGGCACGACTGGGGCTTGCTTTAGATCTGTTTAACACTTAAATAGGCATCAAAGGTGAATTTTGCGTAAAACATCCCTGATGATACGCAGTCGCAGATACATATCGTTCCAGTATGACTTTCTGTTTTCTATCGGACACAAAAGATAACTTTCTTCCATACAATGGACATCAATGAGGTGTAATAATGTCTTGTACTGTATAGATAACAACTATTGTATCTTTTTTGTACAATACAGCTTAAAAGGTTTAGGGAGTAAGATATTGTTATGAAAAAGATTAATACTTGTGTTCTCTCTCAAATAAATGCTGTTTTCAACGTTGATAATAGTCAGAAATGTTTCTTGTGCAGCAAATAAGCATATTAGAAGGATTTCTAAAGCATCACGTGACACTAAAAACTGGAGTAAGGATGTTGAACATTCAGCTTTGAATTACAGGAATAAATTTAATTATTAACTATATTAAAATAGAAAAGAGTCTTTTAAATTCTAATAATATTTTACTAATCATAAATTACTAGCACTAAAAAAAAACCAACAAGACATATTCAATTAAATGTACAGTAATATATTGACACTGGAAAATTTAATTGTGCATGCTTATTTGTTCTATTTTTACATTTAGATTTCCGTCATCGAACACACACTGAATTTTTTATAAATGCATTTTTTACATCAAATACATCATTCTTAATAATGTATTTAGTTTAAATGTGATTTTATCAATTACATCTGATTTTAGTATACTGTAAATTTCCATTTTCCAGATTCTGACTCACTTGTAGCATTTAAATAGATTAAAAATAAATTGTGTGTGTGTTTTATTTCTAATTAATTAAGACAAAATAGCATAGAATCAGCCATTTGTTGTTTATTTGCAACAGTATGAACATAATTACTGGCTGACCAGTATCTGACATTAAAATAGTTAAATTAGTTAAACATTGTTGCATCCTACTACCTATTTGTTGAACAACTAGCTCAGCCTGCATGTCTAATCATACTCCAACGCACATCACATGAACACAAGAACGACGACAAAACAGAAAAGAAAACCTGTAATCTTCCACCCAACATACAAGGTTTTCTCTAGGTGTGCACTTTCCCAAGATCTCCGATATAAAACTCTATTATCTCCATTATGACCTGTAAAGCTATAATACTCTCAGTAAACGCAAAAACCGAGAGGCTGATGGGTAACAGGTCATAGAGAAAATGCATCCACCAAATCCTGATACAGCTAAAAGTCTGAGTATGTGTGCTTGTGTGTGACAATAACTATTTTACACCAGGGCCTAATGAAGTGCTTTGTCACACACACACACACACACATATGCAGCTCATTCCGTGGCTACGGCCGCTTTGAGTAATTCTGCTTTAGGATGTGGAGCTGATGGGTGTAGACGGGGGGCCGATGGCGGAGCGGGGCTGAAATTGATTGTTCGACAAGCAGAGACGAGCAGAGAAGGGCGAGTGTCGCACGGCGTCGTGTTCTGTCTGCGACACCACGGGGCCACACGGCGGGGCCTCCATTTTGCTCGTAAAGAGCGCTCTTTAAACTAGCGGGGCCCCTGGGACCCTAACAGAAGGAGGGGGGGAGGAGAGAAAGAGAGAGAGAGAGCGAGAGACAAAAACGGAGAGGGCGATAGCATGAGGGCGGAGGGGGGGGGAGAAACAGAGCAGCCGCTAATGAGAACGACGAGTGCGCAAACATGCATGGAAATGACTGTTATTCTGTTGATGTGCATTTAAGTGCTTTTTTACTGCCAGCCGACAAAGAGAGGGAAATAACCAGTGATGAATGTTGTCCCCGTAAAGCATTCATTTTCCAACGCGGGAGGGGAAAAAAAGAAGTAGTGAAGATGGGGGGGAAAATGTGCAGCGTTGTTACGCCTGGCAAATATATTATTTGACTTCACTCAAGTGCACTGACAGGATGGAGAGAGGGAGAGAGAGAGAGAGATAGAGAGAGAGAGAGGGGATAGGTGAAATGGAGAGACTATTTGCAGTTGGTGGCGGGACCAGAGTTGCCATTAAAAAGCTGCAATTACCAAATTATCCTGATTAGCGATTGGCTTGTTAACAGCACAACCACTGATACAAGTAATAAACAAAAGTGCCATAGAGTTACTACTACTAATAGACTACTGTCTTTAACATATTAAAAACCTACAGTTCGACGCAAACAAACAGCAGTTACTGAATTATTCTGGCTGGTTTGAAGTTGCAATGAAATGGATCTTTTATTTTTTATTGTGGATTTATTGATTTATTTCATATAATTATTGGAAAACAAAAATAATGTGGGGTGGGCCTTGGCATCGGTTGTTGATTGGATTTGAGATGTGGCCGTTGCAGTTTGATGGAGTGGATTTTGTTCACAATTAACTTTTCTATAGACTGTGATTATGCATTTCCAGTTATTACCATTGTTAATTTTTTTTTTTTAAGAAGTAATGCACACTACAAGTCAGAAGTCTGGGATGTGTAAGACTATTTAATGTTTTTGAATATCTTTTCTTTCAAACAAGGCTGCATTTGATAAAAAATACAGTAATTTTAAAATGTATTTTATTTCTTTGTGCATCAATTTGCAGCATCATTATTCCAGTCTTCAGTGTCATGTGATCACATTCATTATTATTATCAATGTTAAGCATTGCTTTCAAAATTTTGACCTGTACTGTACATTGGTGTTTTATTACAGTAGCATTTATTAATTTATTAAGCTGTTGTGTTGGCAAATTTGACCTTTTCTCTCTTCTGACCAACATAATCAATCTCTTGATATGTTTTTACTCTTTTTAGAAAGTCAAAAAACAACATGGAAAATTATGGATTTTAATTTAAAGCAAAATCTGCTGTAAATACCAAAGCAATGCGAAAAACAACCGTAAAGAAAAAAACCTGGTTGAATTTTGAACACGTCATAAATGAAAAGGTAACAAGACTGATCTGAGAAAGAAATCACAAAGGGAAGTGTCTGTAGTGAGGTGTGCTTTTCCTCTGACCTGCTGTGGTGCTGATAACAGCTTCACTCCACTGTTCTGCGCTGGACACGGAGAACGAGCGCTGGTGCATCCCCTCTTTACTAGCGCCCAAAGCCACACCAGCCGCTGAGCCCCCGGACTGAAGAGAACTGCTGCTGTTAGAGTGAGGAGTGCCTGCCAAACAGAGAGAGAGAGACCTTCAAATCACATTTCACAGGCCTTTGTGTGTATATTAGTACATATTAGCACCAAAAGTAAAGACAGTACACTCAGCAAAAAGGTACTAATATGTATACGTTACAATCCAAGCTTTTGATTCATATTCAGTGTTTCCCACAGGATTGTAATAGACTTGTGGCGGCAGGTGACGTCACATTAATTAGCACATGTATATGACATCATTGCATCCAGTTTGCGTTTAGACAAGTTTTCTTCAGATGTGTTCTACTCTATGAACCGCTGTATACTGTAATACAACTGAATACCCAATAAAGCTGTTCACATTATATTTTCTGTAGTCACACATAAAACAAGTATAAATAGTAAACATTAATACTACACAGGAATCACTCTCACTGTACTCCTTAAATCCTGATTTATAACCACAACATCATCTGATAAAATCAATATAGCCTACATTAAACTTAACGTACACCAATAAGCGACTATATGCGGCGGTTTTGGCTATGTCAATGTTTTGTCTCATTCTGCACACTGCCTGCATCTGAGTAACAAACTATGATCATATTAACAGATGAATTCTGTTCATATTTAAAAGTCCAAACACTCAATAAGCGACAGGTGCTTGGAAACGCTGCGGGGCAGTAACGGCGACATCTTCCAACTAAACGATAGCTAAGATTTTCTCAAAATAGTCACTATACACCTGTTATGGAATAATGCCACCAAAACAGTCTGAAAGTTGCTAAAAATTTGGCTAAAGTCGCGCTCGTGTGTGAGATGTGAGAACTGATGGCAGCGGGTGGTGGGTATTTGTGGCGCTCGATCTGGATATTGTGGCGGCCCGCCACAAATAAATCAACGTATGGGAGACAATGATATTAGTACCTAAAGTGTATATAGTAATACCCAAATGGTAAAACCTACTTAAAGGGTACTGGCCCCATTGACTCCTTTTGTACTGCTTTTTTTTCTGACAATGTAATTAATCCATTCTTGCTACTATCTTTATCAGTAAACGTGGCAAAAAGGCCCAAACAATCATGTACCGTGATATTCCAATATATAAATTAATGTTTCACAGTTGACTTTAACCACTGACTTTCACAGTATTTTTTTCCCCATGCTGTTGAAGTCAATGGGTACCGTCAGTGTTTGCCTTTCTTTCAAGAAGAAACTCATACAGGTTTGGAACAAAATGTAAATGACAGAATTAGAATTTTTGGGTGAACTATCCCTTTAACAAAAATCTACCAATTTCTGCCAAAAACACCGGTTACTTCAGTTTCTGTAAATGTAAATCATACTTTATACCACATGTCAAAATAAAAAAAACTATAGCGAAACAATGTTTTAGTTATTTCTAAAACCTCAAGCCAATCAGCAAACAATCTCAGAACCACCATTTCCCTATATAGACAAGATGGGAACCATAAAGTATCAACCATACGCAAAGTTACAGTAAAGATCTCATCAGCACTCATCTCTCTCCATGCTACATGAGCAGTCAGCGCCTCACCCGTCTCCCTACCCTGCTCCCTCTGCGTTTCTGCCACTAATTAGCCCTTAATTAACAAGATACACTCGGAACGGTAATTAGCTCTCCCCCACTCTCCGCCTGACACATCCATCTCTCCCGGCGGCGGCGGCGGCTGTGCTGACGGCCCTCCCTGGCTTCAATCAGCAGATCCACCGGCCCGGCCGTGTCAGGGGTCCTTCCCTCCTGTTCCCCAAAAACTGGCGCTCTGCTTGATAGAGACGCCGGCTAATATTTAAACCTCCACGTTTTAGGCTCAAGGTCAAGTTTGGATGGATACCTAATGATTTTTTTTCTTGCCTGTCTGTTTCCTCTTTAAGACCCAACATCGTTCACACTCGGTTCATTTTCAAATTGGCTTCACATTGCCGTTAGTCTATTCTTACCAAAATGTTTAAAAAACGGCACATTGCTAAAATTACATTTTGCAATGTGCTGTTTATACGCTCCGGTCGTTCCCGAGGCTTTAAAGAAACGACAGATATATACGGTTTTGTCTATGCGCTTGCAAAAACAAAATCCATTTAAAAGTTTTACCCACATGCACATCAACAAAAAACTTGAAGAGCACACGGAAAACATTGATATTTTATTTACTAGACTCTAATGCATTTCACAGTGGGACTAAACTTTTCTCTGTTGTTTTTCGCTTTATGCAATTTTGCCTTTTTCTCCGACACGTTTCCTTCGCTCCCCTCCCTCGGCAGCGCTGATTTGGAGCATGCTAATTTAGCAAGTACTCCACAGCGTGAGGTTGAAGCTCTATCGCTCTCTCCCTGCAAGAGACGCCCTTCCCCTATGGGGACCGCAAGATTAATATTCTCGCACCCAACAAGATAATTACTGATACTAATTAGACATGATTATGTGAATTTGATACACTTATTACTCTCGCTAATGGTTAGGACGCATTAGGCTAACAAGAGTCTGTTCTTCGCAGTTTACTTTGGCGCCTGGCAAAAAAGCGCCTTGACACAATCAGTAGTAATTCGTGAGTAATTGAAAGAATAGAGGGTTATTCTTATATTTGTCTGTTCGGAGACATGTAATCACACCAGTATTGTTGAAGAGAAGATTTTATTAATTCTGTCATAATATTGCCCCTGACTACATCCCTCGCCGATGAATTAAATAAGACGCCGCTATTACTCGGATCAATGCCGTACGATATTGGCATCCTGCAGAAAAGGTAATTATTGTTTCGGAGCAAATTGCTTATGAACCATGGATTCCTAAACCTATTGGAGTATCAATGACGCTACTTTAATGCTCATAAAAACCTGCAGCAATGTATTTAAATGTGTAATAACCCACTAACTGATGATGAAGACATTGCAGACTAAAATATAGATATGTAATTAAAATTATGTTTTAAAAATTTGTACCAATTAATTAAATGCATTTGCTATATAGTACAATTTATATATATAAAAAAGTTTTTGCTTATATGTATATACTGTGCATAGCTCTTATGTATATATAAAATACACATATTAAAATATTTTTATATATATAAATCATATCAAATATAAGAATATAAATATAGAAATGTATATACAGTACATGTAAATATGTTTTAAATATATACTGTAGTACAAAGATGCAACTGGATTTATTTGCATGTTAAATATATAAATTATTTGATCCAATTTTTATATAGTATTATATTTTTAAGTATATTTATTTACTATATATATATATATATATATATCCCTATTTGCATGACAGGGCTAGTTTAGAATTAAGTTATAAAAATAATATAATTCTATATATTATAATGCAATAATATAAAATTATATATATATATATATACCTATACCTATCATGCAAACAGCCAGATAGTTGAGTCAGAAATCAGAAATGACTTAGACATGTCTGATGAAAAGTAATTCAGATCGAAGGTGGACATGTCTCTAAATCGACTAAACGAAAAGGCCATCCAATATTCCCTGTCTCCTTAAGGACATAATGTCAACCTCTTGTTATTTATGATTTTATTTTGTTCTCTCTGTCTTGGCTGGTATGAAAAAAAAGACAAAATAAGCCCCTAACCATGCCTCATCTCCATCAAGAATTCAACAATCATCACTAATTGTCAAATTTGATGCTAATGATTGATGAATTAAACATGTCTCCATCAATTAGTCCCCAGAGAACAATTCTGCATAAAAAAGGGGATAATGCAATTACAATGTGGAGAAAATCAGAGGAGAGCGCAGGGCAAAGACTGTACAGAGATATCCTGCCACTTCACACACGAGCACAGAGCTAGAGGTGACCATGAGGGGCAAATTCTCACAAACACACAGTCAAAAGAGTCAAAAGTCTCTAGGACGTTTACAAAACTCTGTTTATTTGTAGAACTGTGTGTGGAAAAAACCTGTTTGGAAACACTCATAAGCACACTTGCAACCACATAGCAACAACCTGGCAACCACACACAACACTTAAGCCTCACGGTAATGACTATAGCACATACATTTAAATAAACACATTTATTGTACTGTTATTTTATACATTAAAACATTATATTTTTGGAATTTATGTATTTACAATATATATTATAATATGCATTTTATCTCATCCTATATTTTCATTATATTACAATATTATGGATTTATAATATGAAATCACATAAATATAATATTTATGTAATTTATGCATTTAAAATATAATCAATAATATTACTATTAACATTACATGTCATAATAATTATATAAAGTCTATCTATAAAAATCTAAATATTTATATGCATCCCAAATGACACACTATACACTTATACACTATGTACTCAACCATGTAGCGTATGAATTTTATAAGTTTATTTTGTTATTAATAATTGGAATATGTAACCCCCTTCCCCTTCAACAGTTGAATGCATGAAGTATCCAACATGTAACACAAAGGTCGCAGGTTCGAGTCCCAGGTCTGGCAGGGATTGTAGACAGGGGGAGTGAATATCCAGCGCTCTCTCCACCTTCAATACCACGACTGAGGTGAGACCCTTGAGCATGGCACCGATCCCCAACTGCTCCCCGGGCGCTGCAGCATTGGCTGCCCACTGCTCCGGGTGTGTGTGTGCACTTTGAATGAGTTAAATGCAGAGCACAAATTACAAGTATGGGTCACCATACCTGGCCATAAGTCACTTCACAAGTACGTGATTTGGGACGCACCATATCTTTCCATCTATCAACATTTCATTTAAGTATTTATGATATTAATTACATATCTATCTGTATCTATATCTATTTATCTATCAAAATGTAATTTATATATTCATGAAAATGTTTTATAATATTACGTTCATTAAATTAAATGTCATAAACAGGATCTATCTATAAAAATTAAATAAAATATAAAAAATCTAACACTTCAGAATAGGTAACACTTGATAACTATTATGACTTTTCCCTCAATAAATAGTTAGAGTGATAGCTGTTAAGTTTAGGTATTGATTAGGGATGTAGAATAAGGCATTATTAAGTGCTTAATAAATGGCTAATATTCTAGTAATATGCATGCTTATAAGCAACTAATAGGTGTACCGGTAAAATAAATTGTTACCGCTATTTTTGTTGAATCCAAGTACGACCAAACATGTCATGTCATTTACGTATTTATAATATAATGTATTATATTTTTAAGTTATATATTGCATGTCTAAAATTCAATTTACATAAATATTATATCACTAATATATTATTTTTTTCATAGGACATGATCAAGTTATTTTTGCAGTTCTGTTTGGTGCTACTAGTGTGAAAGAAACTAATGTTTCACTTAAATGAATAATTATGTGCTTTAACGCTTCTGTTTAGCATGCATGTACAAACGTTCAAATCATTATCAGATTGCACTGGGAAAAAAACCCCAATCTCCTTTGCTCTTTTCTTGCTATCCGTACATGCTATTAGGCTAAGTATTAGGGTCCTAGCGCGGGAAGGCCTGAGGTTGTGGTGTTAAGTAGAGGCGATGGATTAGCAGGGGGTGGCGATGATTTCTCCTCATCTCTCCTCGTTTCTCTCGCCGAGCGCTGTCAGATGGCTGATGAGCCGTGGAGCGAGTCCTGACCCTCCGAGCCGCCGCTGCCATTATATACAAGTGTGGAGATAATGAAGCATCCATGCTAATGCGGAGGAGAGGGCGGGGGAGGGGTCAGGGTGGAGGGGGGTTCGTTAGATCATCTGCTCTTCAGGTCAAGACCAAACGGCACCGAGACGCCCTTACGAACTGACAGCTGTCTGGATGAACCGCTCCGAAAGACGTAAGGATTACATTGTGTCCGTTTGCGCAAACTGCAATGATCTCGACATTGGAAATATGGCAGGTCTGACGGAAACATAAACCATATCTCCAGCCACAACTTTGAGAGCGTATGACTCGAAATGGCGTCCATTTGATTCCGAGCGGTGTATTGGATAATAAGCGTCTGAAAGTGTTTTGGAAAGACTTGCGCCGTGCAAAACATCTTATTTCCTTCTCAAATATAAGAGAGCAGCCGAAATGATTGTGCCATTATTGAAAGAGACTGTCGTGAGACTAACGTACGTGGTAAAGTGTCGTTAAAGGAGACTCAATCATAAAAGTGCCGGATGAGGACATTTATACACACAAACGCATCAACATTGTTCATTTAGAGGGATCTGGGATTGACTTCAGGTTTGGAGACGAAGAATTTGGTTGATGTTGATGTTGATAGCTAGATAGAAGGATGGCAGTTATTATGCCGATATATATATCTCATAATAAAAATGTATACTCTCACAGTGCTTACTAAACTGTAGTCAGGAGTTTTTCAACTGACAAAGCATTTTAAACTTGCTTAATTTTGTAAACAAGTATTTTAAACTGTTTTGGCAACTACAAAAGTAAGATAAGTTAGTGATCTGTTAGATATTAGTGTTATTTGCATTTACCTTAACCTACTGCACACAGAATATTACAGCAAAATTTCTAAAATTCACCAAAAAATAAATTAATTAAATCAAATAATAAAAATACATTAAAAAATCGCTTACAAAGTATTTTAAAACAAATTATTTGCACTATTAAACTGTATAAGATAACTAAAAAACGTAGCTTATGCATGGCAGAATCTTTTTTCAACTTTTTATTTGGACTTTTATCAATTAAGTGATAATTTGAAATAACAAAACATTAGAAGTTTTATCAGCCTTTAAAATTCTTGAAAAAAAAAAACAACTAAACTATAAAAATTAAAAAAAATAATAATAATAATATGGGAAAACATAAAATATTCAAAAAACTGTTCAGCTGATAATAATTACAAAATATCAGCTGATTTATTGAAAACAGATACGCATTATCTATCAACAAAGATGTAAGATATCAACCATTGTGGTTCCCTCTAAAACAACCAAATATTAACTAATTTATTGGATTATCACAACCAAAAAAAAAAAAAAAAAAACGACATATGAAGAGATTTACTTGTTTACTGCAACTTAAAAAAATGCAAACATAAAACATGTATTATCTATCAAAAATATGCAAGATATCAACCAATGCAATCACCTCTAAAACAACCAATTTTCAACTAATTTATTGGATTATCACAACCAAAAATCTAAGAAAAATTCTAAAAATGATTTGAAAACAGACAACAGTCACTATCCACTGATAAAAATGCCAGTAGATTTAAAAAAAACTAACATAGGGTGGGATAAACCTCTTCTGTCAGCCAACTCCACACTTATCATCCAATACGATCATCTTTAAAATAACCAAAAATCAGCTGATGTATTGGTTTATTGCAACTAATAAATAAATAAATAAAGTGAAAACATGCACTATTTATCAACAAAGATGCAACTGGATTTAAAAACTAACATAAGGTGTAAAAAAATAAATAAATAAAAATCTGAGATATCAAACAGTGTAACAACCAAATATCAACTAATTCATTGAATTATCACAACTAAAAATTCCAGAAAAATTCTAAAAATGATTTAAAACAGACCACATTCCCTACCCACTGATAAAACTGCCTGTAGATTTAAAATGACAAGCAAAACCTCTTTTGTTTAGCCAACTGTTTAGCCAATACGATCTAAAATAAGCAGATTCATTAGTTTATATTCAAGTCTAAAAAATGGAAAACATTCTAAAAAATAATGTGAAAACAGACAAGAATTGACAAAGCTACTGATAAATAAACGCAGGAAAAATTCCTCTATTCAGCCAGATTTGAAACCAATGTTTATTTTTTATCACCCTACAGGATAGTACATTCTTTATCTTAGTATCATTTTTAACCATAGTTTTTAT
>JAUMHE010000082.1:14523314-14540632 GCA_032359235.1 Enteromius mattozi
TCTTCATGCCATAATGAGCTGCCACTGATAGACATGTCAAGTTATTAACATTCAAAAAAAATTACATAATAGAAAAATGTTACATTTTTATTTTTTATATACTTGTATTATAATATGTTTTTATAACATTTAGAGCGATCTATTAAAACGTATGATAATTCTAAGCACAATAATTTCATCTGAGAGAGGTGGGGAAAATAAAGTATATAAAACTTTGTGCCAATATTATCCCACGCTCTTATCTCTAACATTAGCGGTAAGCAAGTTAAAGAAAACTTTTCCAGTCCAGAACAACTTTATCATTGATGAATAAGTTTGAATTGGGCCCTGGCTCCGAGTCTGAGGGTCGCACATCAGTGCTGTGGGGGAAGAGCAGAGGCTAAATCCAATTTGTGCTGGGACTCAGTGTGTATTCTTTCGCCCGTTGCGCCGGCGAACTCTCTCAGACCTCTGCGAGCACGAGGATTAGAGCCTGTGATCCCCAGCTCTTCAAAAGCTCCCGGCCTCCATCCCGGCCCCTGCTCAAGGCCTCACCATCAATCTCCTGCTGTTCTTTTAAAAAAACACTCACTGAGCACTTATCCCCTAAAGTCCAGCCAGGACAAACACTCCCCGGCCAGGACTGGAAGTGCACAGAGAGCAAAGGGGGGTTTGGGTGGCCTGTTTTGGCTTAATTAGGGGATTAGGGAAGATTCCTGTGCTCTTTACCACTTCCTGTTGGGAGTGAGAGAGTAGGAGGGCTCTGATGTGTTAACCGGCCAGCCCCGACCCCGAAGGGGACTAATCCACGTGAAGAATACACTACTTGCTAAACATCAGGTGCTGACCTGGGGTCAACTGGGTATCATGGTGTTTACCCGACAATCAAGTCCTAATCCTCTCCTCGCCTTGATCTGATCCCTCCATGGATATTCTCTTCTCTCCATCTACTCAACCACCCTAAAAAATACTACTGAAAACCTGTTGACACTTAGAGTCTGTCACAAGGACTTTAACCATTACTTTGTTTTGGATAAAAGCATCAAACTCTAAAATAAAATAAAAATATGCAAAAAACAGCTGACTTGTTACATATAATTTTATATTATTTCCATGTTAGTCCAAACATTAAATAAAATAAAATCAAAAAATAAAATAAATATACAAATAACAGCTGACTTGTTACATATAATGTTACATTATATTCAAATAGTAAATCAAATCAAATAAAACCGCAAAGTATTAGAAAAAAAAAACTTGAAAAAAAGACCTGAACGATATAAAATATATAGAGTATAAAATAAAATAATAAATTAAATTAAAAATTAAATAAAATACGCAAACAATAGCTGACTTGTTACATATAATTTTATATTATATTCATGTTAACCCAAACATAAAATAAAATAAAATAATAAATATGCAATGAACAGCTGACTGGTTACATATAATTTTACATTATATTCAAAGAGTAAATAAAATAAAATAAAACAGAAAAGACTTGAACAGTATAAAATATATAAAATAGAGTATAAAATAAATGGTTACATATAATTTTATATTATATTCATATTAGCCCAAACATAAAATATATAAAAAATAAATAAATATAAAGAGCAGCTGACTTGTTACGTGTAATTTAAATAATAAAATAAAATACCAGCTGAAACAGTAATCTGCCAAAAATGAGAAATAAAATATGTAAAATAATGACTTAAAATAAAATAAATAAATATATGAAAGTCAAATATCTGTTTTAAAAATGCATAAAATAAAGTAGAAAAGAAAAGGAGCTCAAACAGTACTCTGCCAAATTCACAGAAAATTAAATAAAATTATGTAAAGCGAAATAAAAAAAAATACAAATTTGACCTAGTGTCTATTATTTTATTTTATATGACTTTATTTCAGCTCAAACAGGTCTCTACAAAACTAAATAAAATTAAATACAGTAAGTGATACATAAAAAAAAGTAAGCAAACACAGCCATCTTCCCATGTACACAATAACTTCTTCAGCTCTGACTGAATAATCCTGGAAAAACACTGGAAAGAAAGATGCTGTTTGAGTGCTTTGGTCACATTCATATTCTTGCCTGTATTTGATGTTCACAATATATCATGAACATTGTACTAGAATTGTCATTTGTGAAGCAGCAGCCATCTGTCAGCTGAACTGGTCTTTCATTATTCGTTCAATACTGCCTGTGTTCCTACAGAAGGTTTGACCTCTTCTGGTGTTTGTACATGACCGTCACAGAACAGTCATGGATGCATAAACATGATCGGAGAAATCACACCCCACAGTGCCGAAACAGATCAATGCTAAAGCAGAGAAATATGAACGTCTAGCAGCAATAAAAAGACTGTACAGAGTGGAACTTGATAAATGACCTCGACGTACTTAATAATTCAGATATTATACATAACTTCTGAAATCATTAAAACACATTCAGCCTATTCTAAAAAGTAACAGGTTAACATGAAATATCATGATTTATTGATGATCTAAATCTATTATTTGAAGACCGCATTAAAATATCATAAATTTAAATATCAAAAATCTAAATAAAGTGTCATATTACTTTCTAATATCATCAGTTTACTGCAGCTTCATCGCAGTACTTTTTTTTTTATAAGAGATTACTGTAAAGCATTTTTTATTATTATTCTTCTTATTTTTTTTTTTAGAAATATAAATCTACATAAAAACAATATTTTTTTAGTTTAATAAATGTCTACTTTAAAATAATTAGAAATCATGGTAGTGTTTGTTGTATTGCCTTAAGATTAGTAAATAAATTAAATTGAGTGTAAAATAATAGAAACATTGATGTAAATAAATAGAAAACACATTAATAGCTTAATAAATGTATAATTTGAAATAATTATTAAATATATAATAATTTTTTTCAAGTTACATTTGAGTATAAAATAATAAAAAGGGTGAGTAAATGGTACTATAGTCAATTTTGAATAATATAAATTAAAAAAGTAAATAAATTGCATTACAGAAAAGCCAGTATAGAATATAGAAAATTTGATTTAAATATTTATGTAAACTATTAATGTAAATAAATTGTATTACAATACAACCAGTATAAAATAGAAAATTTGATGCAAATAAATTTATAGTAAACTAAATTATTACTATAGCTAAATAGCATTACAGTCAATTTTGAGCATAAAATAACAGAAACATTGATGTAAATAAATAGAAAATATATTTACAGTATAGTAAATAAATTTATACTTTATTGTGATAGTGTTTAATGGCATTACAAGAAAACCAGTATGGAAAATAGAAAATTTGATTTAAATAAATGTGTATGTATTTTATTTTTTTTAATAAATCGCATTGGAGTAAATTGGGAGTTAAAAATAACAGATTTTGATGTAAATAAATAGCATTACACTAAATTATGAGTATAAAATACAAAAAGACGTAAATAAATTGAATTACAGCAATTAGTCAAAAATGGTTTTAGAAATCTCAGTGAAAAACACATTAGTGGGAATAATGGGAATTACAAAATAAAATAAAATAAATGTATATTAAAAGCAATAGGGCATTATATTAACGTACTTAAATCTAAAGGTGAAATAAAAAAAAGCACAAAATATCAAATAAATAAAGTAAAATAGGGGAGAATGTGAAATATGTCATGAAAATATACATGATAGTAAAAAAAATGTAATTACATTAATTAGACTCCTTTTTACCAAGACCTACATTCCCTTTAGCCAACATAAACACACGACTGTCCACGCACCTGTCTGTCCTCTATCTCCTAAACCTACAGACACACAGAGCTCCTGCGGCTCAAACAGACTCGTCTATCTTCAGGAAGGCCTCTCGGTCAGCGGAGGGGGAAAGAAAAGAGGAACTTACTGGGATTAAACACAAAAGCCTTGTGTTGACAGTCTCTCTGTGTCACCCCTGAGCTATCACTGCTATTGTTGTCCTTATTTACCATTTTTACTGATTGGGAGGGGTGTGTGGGGGGGTCCACAGTGTGTAATTTGCCCAGTGGGAGGTAATTATACTCCCATGGCACTTTGATCTTCCTGACTGTGCATTTGACTGGCCGGGCAATCAGCTCCATTCAAAGGTATCCCAGCATGGCCGGCGTCCCCCCTCTCCTTTACTCTCTCTGTGACTCTCCACTACAGACAAACAGATTACAATGACGGCTCTTAAAGGGATAATCTTTAAAGCTGGAGTGTAATTGATGTACAATGGATGTAAAGTAAAGGAGGTTGACTGAGAGGATATAGACGTGTGAGAGGGACATCTTAATGCTGTGATTCATACACACCTGACTGCCTATATTCTTTATAGTAAAGATAAGTAAATAACACACTATTATTGAGACAAATTTATTTTTCAGGTACTCAGTTTATAATAAAAGTGCCTCGTGTAAAGTGCAGTCCAGTTACGCTGAACACTCAGAATTGCATTAAATTACAAATTCAACTCTTTTTGCACTGTTTGTAAACTGCTTTCTCTGTAACCTTCTATTTGTAAAATATTTTATATATAATTATTTGGAACTGATTTCTAAACTACTTTTGCAAATCATTTTGTTAGGCTACCTTATTTGGATTAACTATATCTGAACTACGTTTGTAAATTACTTCTATTCAAATTTTGTTTGTAAACCATTTCTTTACTACTATGAAATGATTTTTTGTAAACTATTTCTAAACTAGTTCTGTAAATGAGTACTAAAATCATTTGAAAAAATTCCAGAACTATTATTTGGAAGCTGATTCTGAACAATTTATTTTGAAACAATTTCTAATCTGTTACTAAAACTACTAAACTGGTGTTACAAACTATTTCTAAAAGATCTTGTTTATAAATTACTATTTGGGAGCAATTTCTAAACTGCCTTTGTAAGAAGCAAAAATTCCATTACTTGAAATTTTAAAGGACATGGTTTCATAAATTATAATAAAAAAAAAATGACGGATACTCAAACGCTCCAAGCCCAAATTTCCTTGTCAAGGCAACATGTGGCAAAAAAAGACACAATTAAAAAAAATAAATAAAACTACTTTAAAACTACTTAAAACTGATTTATTTGAATAAACTATATGGAAATTGCTTCTAAACTACTAAATTGAAACTATTTCTAAATTACTTTCATAAACTACTTCCAAACTGCTATTTGTAAACGATTTCTAAACTGCCTTTGCAAACTATTTTTTGGAAACTATTTCTAAATATAATTGGAAACTACTTAAAAAAAAAGAGTTTAGAAATGGTTTACAAATAAAAGAATTTTAAACATATGTAAACTACTGTGTGCGAGCAGATTTGCTTAAAGTCAGAGGTTGCATGTGACACTTGTCACAGGGATGATGTCTGTTCAATGTGACAATGCTAATCTCTGGCAGGGGTTAAAGGTTAAGGCTAGGGTTAATTTGAAAATTAAATCAGAGGCTCAAAAAAGAACAAATGAATGAACAAGTCTACTAAAGAAAAATCAATATTTGACAGCTACTCCGTCAAGAGCTACCGCTAATTACCACGACGAATCCTTTCAAAACCACATTAGTATTTCGCTAAACAGAATTCAATTTCCGTTCAAACCCATACATAAAAAAAATTGGCTAATGTAGAATGTAAAGAATATTAAACATTTGTTTCTCAGGAATGTTAAAGGTTGCCAAAAGTTCCTGTACATTATAAAAATAATTAAATAATAATAATAATAATAATAATAATAAAAACTGTTCTAAATCACAGTCAATGAAATAAAAAAGAAGCAAAAATAAATTACAGGGAATTTTAAAAAGGACACCGTTTCATAAATTATATGCATATAGATACATATATAAATAATGGACACCCAAATGCACATGCACCACATATTTCATTGTCAAGGCAAAATGTTGCAGAAAACAACAATTATTTAAATAAATTAATTAATTAAACGAGTATATATATATATATATATATATATATATATATATATACACACACACGCATATTATATATATATATGAAAATTATAGACCCAACATAAACCCAGACAATATGCTAAATCAGAAATGTTAAAGATTCAAAAACAATATTTCATCAAATGTTAAAGCTAAAAGTTTATGGTCATTCAAACACATCATGAGAAGACCGGGTATTTCTTACAGTGTTAAAACTGATTCACAAAAAAGCTAAGAGTATGTTGTTGGTTACCAAATTATTGTGATGTGCATATCACATAAATAATTACAATATACGTTGAAATGATAATAATATACATATAATTCTGTAATCTGCATATCAACTACCACCATTATGACAATGGGCTAAATACAAGCAGCAAACAAAAAGTTAAACTGTGTTACACTGACATCTGTTGGTCGCACAAAGAAACTGACTGAGAAAGCCTGAAACTTTCTAAAGAGTTTGCATGCACTTTTAGTGCTGACACACACAAACAAATGTCACACACACAAAAAACCCTTAGAATATTGACATCTGAGTGGTACTCATAACCAGGCTACAGTTCTACCCTGTAACAGTGTACTTACCTCATATAATGAGCGTATGAATGCGGTGACATACCTGTTTGATGGGTATGGCCCTTCCACTCCCTATACTGTCAGTTTTACTCTCAATGCTCTTTGTCTGATCACTGGCTTTCCGTGACTGCAAAGAAACAAGACAAGATGTCAGCGCAAAGAACAAACTGGGAATAAACATGGAGGTGGGGTGTGTGAGTGAGCTGTGCCTTAACTCTAGTGTGTGTGTGCTTGTGTGTGTGTGTGTGTGTGAAGTGAGTGTTGGTGTGTGTGGTGGGGGACAACATAAAATCGCAAGAAAGAGGCTCAAATAAACGCGCAAGCAGAACGGTGCAAACATACAGCAGCACATTGAACGTGCAGTATATATAGAAATATATTTACACAGACCAGGACAGACACACAGAACGAAACGACAACGGAAAATATCGAGTTGGACCAATAACGAAACACAGGAAGTCAGAACTAAACCCCCCAAGAGCTCTTTTGTGATCTTTGGCGCCTCCCTGTGGCTTTACCAACCACAGACGCGTCAGATTCAAACAATACAAGAACATTAAATGCAGCTTTATATACAAAAGGTTAGCAGAGGAGGGAAAAAGAGAGGTAGTTAATACGGAGCATCGGTTTCTGACAGCTTCCACCTGCTAAAACATCTGATAAACAGGTCAGACGAGAATCAAAATGATCTGAATTAGGGTTAGATTCACAAACATTTCAAAACAACGCAAAATCAAGAGAAAGAAAGGTTAGTTTATACATCATATCAGTTCTGGATTCAGCTGGAAACACATTAGGAAAAGAATTAATGTTAATCCTCTCATACAAAATGACCCACAATGCAACATGAATGCTCACTCACACCTGACAGACAACATTATGGCGCTCATTCGCAAATGGAGAGAGAGAGATAAAGTTTGATGATCGACTCAAATAAACTAGGCTAATGTGTATTTTTCAACAGTTTATTTTTTCGTTTGGATATATACAGACACCATACAAATCAAGTCACAGGTTTACGTGGAAATAGTCAACAGGCAGAGCCACACATTGCAGTTCCCAAAAGAGAGAGTTTGACTAAAGAGGCGCTGTTTCATATATCTCATATATGTATAGAATATACTTTCTATAGAATACCATTGGAAATCAAATTCAATACAAGATATACGGCAGTCTATATTTGTCCATTATTGAATGATATAAAAAAACGAAACAGTATGCAACGCATGGAACAGTTCATCTTAGCACATCCTCATGAAATCAAAAAAAATGAATAAGCAAAACCAACCGAAATCAAAAAATGGCTCTGGGTCACAAATAGATACTACATTCATACAAGTCGGTGCATTTCCGTCACGCTTCTCTATGTCTATGAAGGCCTTCATATGGTTCAGACTTCACAGCGAGCGAGGAAACCGCATCCGCACGCTCCCGCGTCACCTGCATCAACTAAACGAGCGGCTTTATAAACGCATCACAACGCAACGTGACGTCTCAGGGCGTCATGTGACATCATGTTAGTTTCACAGTTGAATGGTGGTCAGCATATCGAACAAGAAAGCTATATGTCATCCGGATTCACGTCTCTTTTTATCGTTGAGGGATCCGGCGCTATGCCGACCGTGCAGCATCGGGACCTCGACTAGCATCACATTCCAGTATGACGTGGTTCACAAAGCCGCGGCCTTGTTAATAAAGATGAAACGGAGACGCGGGAAGCGGTTCGTGGCGTTCGGTGTGAAGTCTGACTAGCTAAACTAACCCATCAGACACAGAACTCAAAAGAAAGACAATAAATAGGAGAAACAGAGAATATCTTGGCAAAGTGTTCGGAATTAAGTTCTGTCCGTTTGAGTTACGAAGCAATTTTGGGGCGTTGCAGATGGCTATTGTCCGGGGGTTGGTGAACATTTAGTGATAAAATGACTGATTAGGATTCAGTTCAGTGTGTTCATGTGTAACGCAAGTTCGAAATCTGTCTTTTTCTGTCCAACCAAATGTCCTTTAAACTCAACCATGGCTGCCAAGGGGCAAGTGTCCAAGAAAGCCATGGTGATACCCACGATGCAATGCGGGCTATTAGGGGGAATAAAGCAGCGCTTGTTTGCTCCTCCTCACTGAGGACCCCCTCCCATAATGCATTGCGGTCGTACCACCACCACCAAGGGCTCGTCTAATTGAGGAGAAGCTGGAAAGCCCTTTTAGTTGAAGAAAGGTTGGAAACAGAAGAACAAATCTGGAAATATCGACAAAAACAGTTCAACACTTTGGTCACGGGGAGCGTGGACAGAAAGGTTGTAAAGGGGGGGGGAAAAACGATGGAATCGCAAAAATGCGTAGACATCTACATTGGAGATGATGGCGGATGTTGTATGATTATTGGCTTTTTACAGGGCAAAAAAAGGGATGATGTGTCGAGAAATCATAAAATGAAAATAAACCCCTTCCCTCTTCCTGTTCTCTCACAGAATGGAAAATAAACAGACGACACATTAGACCAATGACAAAAATATCTGAATGGTCGTTTTAAGTATCATGGAAGCACTGTGCTTGGTTTTCTGTCCTCTGCTGACATCTAGTGGCAAAGACACACACTTATGAAATGATATTCATGAGAGAATGTTATGAATTATGAGGTGACAGGAAATATTACTAAATCGGCAAACTGTTCTTTTTATATTATTCAATAATTACATGAGCTTTAGTCTTTAATTTTTTTTAAAAAGTAATTATTTTTTTAAAATAACATTTTTAACAAAATATTTAATTATGGCTTTCTTTAAAATGCAAATATTTTATTTTTATTTAGTATGGAAAAAAAAAAAACAGTAGTTACTGAATGCAAACCAAAAAAAACTATTTTTTTTTAATTCAATCTTTCCTTCATTTATTGGCACTGGAATTTATATATTTAAATATGTATATATATATATATATATATATATTTCTTTCTTTCTTTGTGGGTGACTGTCCAAATGCTATCCTCTACTCTACTAGTGGTAACAAATTTACTCTTTCACTATGACCCAAAAGACTGATTATAAGGCCACTCTTGACTTGGAACAATTAAATAATATCCAACATAAATTATATGTATTATGAGTTTGAAAAAAGCTGCCGAACACTCTGGTGATCAGCTAGCAAACACAGAACAAAGGCTTTCCTCATTTTTTGCATGCTATTTCTAAAAATGTAGCTCGGAGTGGCTATTATGATCCAATTGCCAATGAGATGACTGGTTAGAGATGTCGTCGAAAGGGGAATTTAGTAGCCGATCCAGATCTCCCAGCCGTCTTCTGAACGTCGTCGAGAGGCTGTGTGGCCCCTCCCTCTTGGTTTGGCTCCTCCCACTCTCCCTCCCCGCCCTCACCCCTGTTCCCGCCCACACCGTAAGTCCGGCTCCTCAGAAGGTCATGAGTTGAAACTCCCGTTCGCTCTGCCACTCGGGCACCCAGACGGGGTAGGTGGCGTGCTTCGGCTCCGTTACGCGCACCGGCAGAGCGTCGTGTCTTGCGTGGACGGGGTTAGACACGACCTAGCAGGGAGGGAGGGAGAAACAGGACAGGGGACGCTAGCACAAGAGCCGCCACTGCCGCAGCCAATCACCTTGCGGGATCCTTCTGATTGGAGGAGACTTTGGGGAGGGGGGATTGGGACAAATTCGATTGGTTATTTGGGGGAGGGTGATTGGCTGAATGGACAAAGGTGGATCTTGATTGGTTAGATTGGAGATGGTGGTGTTGCTAGTACAGTGTGTGTGGCTCTGCCTCTCTCTCTCTGTCTGGCTCCAGCGGAAAGACACGCTAGGTGAATGTCTGTTAAAGAAGAGAAGGGGGCGGGGCTTGCTAGGGAATTTTGCTGATTGACACAGTGAAATTAGGAAGGGCACAGGGAAAACATCAGTATCGGGGAGGGCAGGTATTCAAATCCAGAGAAGATAAAAAGCTAGGTTCCCTTGGTGTAAAGCTTTTAAATTTACAGTGTATATATAAAGGACGAGGCAAATCAAAATGGCGGGAAAAATAGCGTAAATCGAAGCGCCTTTCCTTGTCCTAAACATCTCTCATCATTTTAATGCTTGCCTCCCCTGAAATATGTAGCTATAAAAAGCATGTGGTCATGCGCTTCTGTGGTAGCAGAGGCAGGAGGGATTCGGTTACACTTAGCTCCATACCTCCCTCTTGTGGTCAGAGATGGCATTACGCTCTCTGGCTTTGCCCTCCACTGCCCTGGGTTTGAGGGGAAGGGGGTGATGAGACCTAAGGGCAGATCCACTCACTGCAGACCTAGAAACAGCTTCTCTCTAGCTCACTGGCCGTCTGAAAGCAGCAGGGGCTGCTGGGAGATCTGCAGTCAGGGGAAGTCCAGCACTCTCAGTAGTGGGAGTGCGTGGTGCTCTGCATTAGCTGCCTCATACTTACTGTGAAGATGTTGGAGCGCCGTTTGGACTGCTTGCGGATGGGTGTGGGAGTGTTGGAGGCGGCCACTGTCTCAATGCGCATCTCCCTCTGGCTTATGCTGGGGGTGGAGGGAACGGAGGAGGAGTAATCGCTGAACGCACCTCCTCCATTAGCAGCCTGGAACAAACAGAGGGGGGATGGGGATAGATAGATAGATAGATAGATAGATAGATGGATAGAACAACAAACAGACATGGATTGATAGACAGATAGAATGACAGACGGACAGACAGACAGACAGATAGAAAGATAGATAGATAGATAGACAGACAGACAGATAGAAAAACAGACAGATGAATGGATGGATAGACAAACAGACAGATAGACAGATAGATAGATAGAACGACATATAGATAGAACAACAGACAGACAGATAGATAGATAGATAGATAGATAGAACAACAGACGGATGGATAGACAGACAGACAGACAGATAGATAGATAGAACGACATATAGATAGAACAACAGACAGACAGACAGATAGATAGATAGATAGACAGAACGACATATAGATAGATAGACAGACGGATGGACAGACAGATAGACAGATAGATAGATAGATAGAACAACAGACGGATGGACAGACAGACAGACAGACAGATAGATAATTAGAACAAACAACAGACGGATGGATAGACAGACAGACAGACAGATAGACAGATAGACAGATAGACAGATAGATAGATAGAACGACATATAGATAGAAAGACAGACGGATGGACAGACAGATAGACAGATAGATAGAACAACAGACAGACGAATGGATGGATACACAAACAAACAGATAGACAGACAGATAGACAGAACGACAGACGGATGGATAGACAGACAGATAGACAGACACAGACAGAAAGATAGATAGATGACAGACAGACAGATAGACAGATAGATAGATAGATAGATAGATAGATGGATAGATGGATAGATGGATAGACAGACAGATAGATAGAACAACAGACAGACGAATGGATGGATACACAAACAGACAGATAGACAGACAGATAGACAGAACGACAGACGGATGGATAGATAGACAGATAGACACAGACAGAAAGATAGATAGATGACAGACAGACAGATAGACAGATAGATAGATAGATAGATAGACAGACAGACAGATAGATGTTACTGTTGTAAAATTAAAGTTAAGTAGTTTTTTTTTTAAGTCTAAAAAGTATTTTTAGTTTGTAATTTTATTTATTTGTGATGACAGGTTCTTTTAAAAGTCCAAATAATAATGAACTATTTTTGTAGAAAATATGACTACTATGGTAAATTACCAGAACTGAAATATGTGCTTTTTTTTAATAACAACTAGCCAATTGTGATTCATTTTGCAGTTTGCATGTCAGCTGCTACAGGATAGGCTTTGGCTGACTGACGCTGATCCAAGATCAGACTCACCTGATTGATGTGTACAGAGGGGATGGACGCGGACGGAACTGACGAGTGGCTGGGAGAGTTGGGCAGAGATTTACACGGACCAATTGAAAGCTGCTGTTTTTTCCTCAGCGCCACCACTTTCTGAGCAACTGCAATCACACATCAGAAATATTACAACTATGAAATCCATGCATTAGACTAAAAGTCACAGTAAAGACAATTATAATTTCTGAAACAAACAAATGCCGTTCTTTGTGTTTTCTAAAAAAATTAAAAAAAAGAAAGGAAAAAAAGAAGAAATTTTTTTTTAGCAGTAAATCAGTATACTAGAATGATTTCTAAAGGATCATGTGACAATGAAGACTGGAGTAATGATGCTAAAAATTCAGCATTGCATCACAAAAATAAATTACATTTTAAAATATATTCAAATAGAAAACAGTCAGTTTAAATTGTAATAATATTTCACAATTTTACAGAATTTTTGATCAAGCATCAATAGAGAAAAAAACCTTTGGATTATAGGGTAAAGTATTCAAGTATTCGTCCAACAGCATATAGTAGTTTGACTTTAAATATAAAATTAAAAACTGAAAATGAAAATATTTAAAACATATATATTAGTGCTGTTAAATGATTTATCAAGATTAATCACATCCCCAAAAAAAATAAATAAATTGGTATTTACGTAATGCGTATTATATATTATTATACATTTATTATGCAAATATAAACACACACACATTATATATTTAGAGAATATTTACATGTACAAACATTATTATATTTATATTCTTATATTTTATATTATATATAAATATATTTAAAATATAAATATAACGTGTTTGCTTTAATATATACATAATAAATATGCACAGCATACACACATTTATTATGTAAACAAACACTTTTATTTTGGATGCGAATAATTTGATAACGATAAATCGTTTGATAATACACATAATATATAAATATTTTAATAATATTATTATTATGTTTATGTAAAAACACTAAAAATAAATGCATTTTAACATGTTTCTGTTGTTTTAGTCCTGCATATGACCAATTATGCTTATAAGAATAATTAATTCAGTTGTCTATTAGTAACCTGATTTGCAGTAAATGTTACTACATGCATAAACAAGACTACAAAGCTATTTATATGCAAACAGAATTGGCAGAATGTTGGCAATGAATTTATATGACACTGACTGCTGCTTATTTCGGTCGTGAGGTGTTCAAAACTTTTGTGCAGAATGTTACAATTCCTCAGTTCTAATGACACACTCATGGGCTCTTCCCCAGCTATAAAGTGTTTCTGCGCAGATTTACAGCATGAACCTGGAAACCCAGGAGACTGAGAGTGTGCCTACAGCCATTTAACAAGTGACTCAACATTATTCACTTTCACATTTCTCGAAAACAAAGCAACAGAGAACGAACGAGCAGAAGAACCGGCGAAGTTGAGATGATGTTGATCCATCTGCGTTTTCAAAGAGCCCAACAGCTCACCGTCTCCAGACAACAAACGCATCTCTGTCTTTTAATTATTTCAAATGCAGCCCGAGGAGGCAATTACACGCAGGAGAAAACAGCAACCATCAACACCCCTGCAATAAAGGCAGGGACGAGAGAAATCCATCCTGACAACTATGATATTGGAGAGCGTGGAGGAAACTGCAACACTGCGGAGCAATAAAGCTGCTGGAATTATCTCAGCCCCTGCAACCGAGGGACCAAGTCTCACACGGATATACAGAGCAGCCACAGCAGATTACTGCTTGGTAAATACTTATGTAATATGTATTTCTAGGTGCTGTGAAACCACTCTACCTCGAGCAGGCGGCTAGAGGGACACAAAAGAGATGTGTGGGTAGCTTACTCTGCCGTGCAATCATGCCACATGACGACAGTGGGCGGAAGAGAGCGCTATCAGTGAACTCAGAGTGTTCAGTGATATTCCAGCTGGTTTTCAGGAGCGCTCGTAATAAATGTGCTAACCGCTAGCGACGTAAAAACACAGCTCTTTGTTAGATGAGGAGATCAAAGCACAATGTCTCATAGCCATCCTTAAAATCTGCTGTATGGGCATAATATAATATTGTAAACTAATAATATACCACCCTTCATGGTTATACATTTAAAAATTTAAATATTAAAATACATGATCAATACCAAACTTCACAGAGATTGATCACTATTGTTGTTTTATGATGATGCCAACTAGCATGCAATTAATTTTTTTTAACTGAAATGTAATTATTGCTTACATCTGGTTTTTGATGTAAAAATAATAATAATTAGACTACAACAATAAAGCATAACATGTTTTATGAACGTTATATTGTTGTTATTATTATTTGTATTATTATTATTATATCAACAACAATGATAATTATTATTGTTACTGGAAATTCAATTTTGTTTATTAAAAATATTAATACAGTTATTAAATAAAATGAAATACAATAAAACAAATAACAACAGCAATAACAATAATAATAATTATTATTGTTTAATTATGTTTACACAGTGAAAATGAAAATTTATTTTTGCTTATTAAATAGTTGTAGCCTGTGTCTAACAATTAATAATAATAATTTATTATTACTACTTTATATTAACAACAACAACGATAACAATAATTATTGCTACTGAAAATTCATTTTCTCTTATTAAAAAGATTGTCTAAATAATCAACAACAATTATTATTTTTGTTGTAAATATAATAATAATATTTTTGTTATTACTGATGTTTTTATTATGTTTAAATTTAAATTATTTTTTGGTCATTTCTTTATTATTACTGTAAATATGTTAACAATGAAAACAACACCAATAATAATAATAATAATAATAAAATGGAAGGTCCAATTTACAAATGGAACATCTTTTTTTTTTTTTATTTAAACATTTTTAAAAAAATGCATTTTTTGGATAGATTGCTGCACTTCTGAATAAATGTATAAAATCCCACTGGATTTGTTCTTTTGAAAACCTTCTTTCAATCTCTTCACAAAAATACCTTTAGAATTATGAATGCTTACACGGGATTTACATAAAATATTACCAAAAGTGATCAGAAGCAACAAGTTACTTCAGTCCAATACTGATCCATATTTGTATATAAAAGACAAGCTACATACTACATTTACAGAGGTCAACCCTAAAGGTCAAGAAGAACAGACACAATTACCTGCAAACCAGTTTAATAACTCAAACCTAAGAATAAACACTTATTGCAATTTTTCTAGAGACACTGCGTAACACATCTGGCATCTCACCATCTTGAAAGACTCTCTCGACGTTGAGACCATAAGTGGAGCAGGTTTCGTAATACGTTGAGCGTTTCAGGTCGTTGGACAGTTTTCGAGCCCGGGCGTCATCTATCACTCTCGGGTTGGCAGCGCTGATGGCATCTAGAAATAATATGATGACATAGATCACAGCATATTCATTTTTAGGTGTACTATTTCTTTAAACTTGTTCTTCACACACATAATGACAGTACAGCATCTATATGCTCATAATTGTTAATTATTGCAATTTGCATGCAAGTACTGGGCAAATGTGTAAGAAAGAGTGTTTCAGCTCACTGCAGATGAGACTTTATATCCTGCTGCTTTGTTAAAGCAAGACGAATGTACCATTTCGTCACCTTTAGACTATGACGAGTGCGAGACTTTCATGGCGGATTTAATAAAAACAAGTGCACATCCAATTTGGTGCATCCTGTGTTTTACTGTAGAAGAATAATAGAGTCAGTGATGGTGTTATGACTCACCCTGCGTCCCCACCAGCACCATGGGAACCTCTGCCGTGTTCCTGTAGCTGGAAAGACGCAGGAAGTAGTTATAAACTGTCTGGAAGCTGATCTCATCCTCCAAGCTGAAGACAAACACCACCGCATCCACCCAGGCAGCAAACTGAAACACAAACAAAACCACATCAGTCTCAGCATCTTTAAACAACTTTTGATTTAACTATTAAATTTAGTTTTTTAAATGATATATTATATTATATTAATATTTTGAATCGTTTTTATTATTTAGTTTTTTCATTTTGTTACAGTTGTAGCAATTTAGTGTATTTAATTATTAGTATTTATTAAAAATCTGGAGTTAGTAGGCCTTTTATTTAAAAACAAAAACAAACAAACAAAACATAATATAAAAAAATAAATAAACATTTATTTAATAAATAAAAAACTTCTTTCATAAAACCTTATTTTTGAATGGTGTATATATGTATGTGTGTGTATATATATATATATATATAGCATTGAGTCTCAACTTAATTTTTAATAAAAAAAATAATAATTTTGTATCTTTGAAAGACACTATTCCAGTTTTTTAATCAGTTCATTTTAATCAAATATTTGTAATTTTTTGAAGGTTTTGTTTTTATTTATCTATCTATCTATCTATCTATTTATTGTTATTTTAGGACATCAAGATAAATTAAATTAAAACAAATAAAAATATATATAAATCTGGAGTTAGAAGGCCTTATTATATTATATTAAGTATATATATATATATATATATATATATATATGCACACACACACACATATTTATTTTATTTTTTTCAATAAATAAAAGAACCCTCTTTCATAAAACAAAATCTTATTTTTGAATAGTGTATATCAACTGTAGCATTATTAATTTTGTACATTTGAAAGACAATATTGCAGTTTTTAATCAATTCATTTTAATCAGATATTTTTAATCAGTTTTTAATATATATACACACACTACCGTATAAAAATTTGGGGTCAGTAAGATATTTTATGGTTTTTAAAGATGTTTCTTATGCTCAAGGCGGCTGCATTTATTAGATTAAAAATCCAGAAAAAACTCTAATATCGTGAAATATTATTTCAATTTAAAAGGATCATGTGACACTGAAGACTGGAGTAATGATGCTTTGTATCACAGGAATAAATTACATTTTAAAATATAT
>JAUMHE010000082.1:14556192-14578019 GCA_032359235.1 Enteromius mattozi
CAAAGATATAACGGAGGCAGCGGCATTATGTTTACTTTTTAATTATTTGAGTTTTCCATGATTGTTGACATTTCTGTAACTGAGGGGATTATGATCAGAGGAAGGTTAAATTTAAAATAAAAATGTTTAAATGCAATATATATTTTTATCCTGGTCCTTATTCTAAATGGGTCATAAAAACATCGATAATTATCGGTATCGACCGATATGAAACACTGATATCGTGATACAGTTTTCAGCCATATCGCCCAGCCCTACTATATAAATAAAGGTGACTTGACTTAGAATTCAATAGGCATTTTAAAGCCTCTTTTAAAAAAGCGCAAAATTAATAGACAAAATTCATAGGTGTTTCGAGTAAATCAGAAAGGAAATCCTTTATAGCACACAGTGATGGATTCTAACAAGCTTCCTATGATTCCCAAATTACTAGCTTCGTACCCTTTGAAGTGACCTCACACAATATTGCTACTGAAACCCAGCCGCCATGACCCCAAGGCCGAAAAGTCATCTGAATTCCTTCTGAGGAGAACTGTAAGGAGAGTCTGGCACTTTGTAGGCAGGTGAGGGAAGGTAAAGCCTTCCGGGCTTAAAATACAAAGAACTCACAGCTACAGAAAACAGTCACGATCCAGGAACGACCTGCTCGTCAAATTACCAGGGCATGTAGCGACAGGTACTCACAATCCGCAGACATAAGCTTTGGTCCAAAAAGCTCTCAAGTTCAGAAAACACACCTACATTCCTGCTGTCAGTCAACGATCGCAAAGAAAGGTCAGTCAGGGAGTTTGTGAAGGAGCGTTTCCATAGTAACCAGTGAAAATAAACTTCAGCAGATGCCAAGGGAGTAAACGGCTCTTAATTTGTTATCTCCATTTGACGAGTGACTAATGGTACTGCCTAAAAACAAGCCCTGTAAGTCATTTGTGGTGGCTTGTTGTGCTACAACGAGAGAAGGTAACGTGAGTAAATTGTTACCATTAACACCATTGATTGTATGACAGCCAATTTTTAAATTTATTTTTGTTTTTTAAGATTTTTGCCTTTATTATGATAGTACAGAGCAGCACTGACAGGAAGCGAAGTGGGAGAAAAAGAGGAGGGTGGGATTGGGAAAGGTCCACAATTCGGGATTCGAACTCGGGACACCCCAAAAACTAAGAATAATCTAATACTCTGCATCTGAACTGATTTAATCATTCAAGTGAAACCAAACTATAATGTGGCAAAAAGGTCAAAAGATACAAAAAGATGACACAATCTAGTTTGTTTTAAAATTAGTATTTACATATTAATGTTAATTTTGTAAAGAAAAACTTTTATTTTGGATCGTGATTAATCATTGGACAGCACTAGACTGAAAGCTCTTCTCTTATTCTGAGAATGAAATAGAGATGCACAACCTAAACAAAATCTCTAAAGTGTCATGAAAGACTAAAACATGCTTTTTGAGATGTTAACAGATAAGTGTTTTCAGATTTATGGATATTTATGGATAATCTCAGCATCACTGACTGCCGTCCATCTTTAATGTGAAAGTGTTAATGAATCAGCTCAATAAAATATATGCATCAACAAATCTGAATAACACTCTCAAATCGTATTACAAATGCAAGAGTGCAATCAAACATTTTTAGTGTACATTTTTAGACAGACAGACAGATGCATCTTTCCATTCCTTCATTTTTTAACACTGTGGTGAGACTTGTGCTGGAATGTGGGCTTCCACTTTATAATAAGTGCTCAAAGCATCTTAAGGTGTGCTGCCAATAACATCATCTTCAATCTTGAAACATGTTGTCCTAATTCAAACATAAGGACAGCTCTATTTCAATAGCAGATGTGCTAGCATCTCTCGGCTGACATTTCAGTCATCTTGTGTTTGCAGATGTTTCATTCAAATTATATATTGCAACCCAGCATCTTCAACAGCTATTTTGCACTGCGCTTGCAAACCAGACTTCACTGATTAAAAGCAAAAACATCATTAAAAACAACCCATACAATTTGCGTTAACCTTATATAAGGCTGTACACATACTTATTACAAACATTTTACATCTGATGAAAATGCCACAGGCAAAACGAATAAATTTTTCATAAGGATTACAAGGAAGCTGAGGCGACTTAAGGTTAAGAGCCTAGGCCTGTATACATCTTGTTTCACTCTACGTAACCTAATCCCTTTTTAAAAAACACGGCGTAATGCTCTGAAACTGCACTATTTGTCTTCACTACCTCTGAGACGACGCACAAGCTGCAGGCAAAAGATTGAACAGACAAGGAACGAAAACATTTTTAAAATATCATGAGCTTGCTGTCTGCATGCCGGGTCATGATTTAACCTTCAAAGTAGTGAAAGCACAAACAAATTCAAACTCCAATCCCATGAACACGGGATTGTTGCATATAACATTTCCAAAAGGAAGAGAATTCCAAAGTAGAATGCTGATAGTAGAACAGAGTCATTAAATTATTCCCTCTCTTTATTCGTCCACATCATCCATCCTTGACTCACTCCTGCAGTCTATTTGATTACCTTGAAAGCGTTAATGATTAAACAAGATTTGATGGACGCTTTTTTGCTCCCTAATTCAATTGCAGTGCAGACTTACACTAGAAGAAAACTCCTCTTGGAGCCAATTAACAGCTCAAGCACACACACACACACTCCAGCAGAGCCGAAGCACTCGGAGTGAATAATGCATTTAACCTCTTATTATGCCTGTTGGTGCTGCCCAAGCCAGACCTTCAATATCGTTTTAATATTTAATCAATTTGCCCTGCTCTCCAAGGCTACATCCTGGCACTCAGAGTCTGTTCTCTTCAGACAAAAAGCAGCACCTTTTCCAGAGTCAGACTGGGATGTGGAATGAAATTATGCATTTTACACAACTTACCTTGACCTTTGCGCAAACCAGTGCCAGCTAGAGTCTCTATAGCAACAGAATCTGGCTTTTTATTTCTCACAGGGTGGTGGCTGCCAACTGCTTGGCTTTCAGTGCAAGGCTCAGATTTGTTGCTGGACAACGGGTCTTTCCTCTTAAAACGACTAGCAATTAGCTGCCAAAAACTAGTCTCTGGTTGCAATTGTTTGGTGGGCTTTGTTAGCTTGGCAGGTCGGAGAGGGACCTCCAAGACTGCCACCTTGCCCCGAGTTTGGTACTGTATGTACTGCGTGGCCCCTTGATCCTCATCTTGCTCTCGAGCTGGCGTTAACATCCTGCCAGTGAGGTAGGAGAACGGGCGAGTGGTTTGCATAGATTGTTCTCCGATACTTGAAGTACGTCTCCGCTCAATTCGGTTCTCCTGCTCGGTTTGATTCCGATTCCGCCTCATCCTTAGACTCAAGCTCCTCCGGAGCGATCCGAATGTCGTCTTCGGTTCCTCTGACTTGTTAGGTTCCTTTATCCTTGTTTGTTTCACCACCACTTCCTTTGCAGTTGCCTGTCGACCAAACCATCTCCATCGGAAGCCCGGGCGAGGCAAACTACCGGTGCCAGTGGTAGCGTGGCTTACGAGCTCATCCCGGGATCCATTACGCTCTTTATTGAGCTCAAGAACGGTCATGCTAACAGGTCGTGGTTTGTTTTTGCTCTTCAAAGTCCGACGTACTGGCAGTTCTTCAAGTGGATGAGGAAACAGGTTAATAGAAGGTGGCATGTCGGGTTTTAGACCGTCTATCGCACGAAGCTCTGCACGTCTTGTCCTACACCGCTGGACCACATCCGGACAACCTTGCTTGCTTGGTGTCGAGGTAGGCAGAATATTGTTGTTTGAGTTGGTAACATCCAACATAAAATCACTTCGAAGACTCGTAGAGCTGTTCTGGAAGTCAGTCGCCGGGGTTTGGTCTGGGAAGACAAACATGCTCAGCGCCCTTCTGTTTCCCAGGAGCCGAAGCCCATGTGCAGGCCTTCGCAAGACCACCACATGAGGTGTCGCATTTTCCACAAACACAGCATTACAGTTTAGTTCCTTAATGGGAATGAGTTCTTCGATCCATGCTTTGCCTTCCCCAGCCAAGTCGAAGTCTTCCGCAGATGCTTGTTGCACACAGCTGTCCTGGAGGAAAGGTGGTAACCGGTCCGTCTTCATTCCTAGTACTTCCCCTTTCCTCCACCCCCCGTTCCCTGTGCTGCTCAGGTAAAGCCACCTGTTGGGCTTTCCAACTACACTCCTCCTCTGCCCCGGGCTCTTTCTGCGTTCCTCCCTCTGCTCCGCCTCTCGTCTTTCGTCGTCGTCCTCCTCCTCTCCCACATTGTTCTTTACAACTCCCAGCTCAGTCTCTCCTCTCCTCTCAGCCCCTCCTGAAGGTGTCAGAGTCTGTACCTCCTCCTGGAGTCCCATTCTAGAAGGCACCAACTTCATATAGAGTTTTACCAACTTGCTCACGGAGAAGAGACATGTTCTACCTTTAAAAATCACATCATGGACGCACCTCCACAAGCTTGTTAAGCACTCTCTCTAACACAGTCGCTCTCAAGAGTCTCTTTTAACCTCCAGGCCACATTCCAAAAGCAAGCATAATCCCTCACCTTTGACTTGCGAGAGACGGAGACAGAGTTGGAGGGGGGGGAAAAAAACATCAAACAAGCCCCGGCATGACCTTACTGCAATTTTTTACCTTGCAGGGGATTACGGGGAGGAAATCAGCACTCGACGAAAACACAAACCTGTGCGCATTGGAGCGATAAATGCAGTCACAGATTAAGAAGTCTTTGGTCTTCTAATACTGTCAAAAACACGTCTGTGCAACCCTGCAGTCAGCAGTGTAGGCAAATTCCTTAATGTTCCGGTTCTTGGCATGAGCGAGAGGGGTCTGTTTGAACTTCAAGCTGCTCCCACATGTCCCAAGGATAACTGCAAAACAAGGAGCAGAATCCTTTGTCTCCTTAAAGCGGAGCCATTGCCAAAGCACCTGTAGAGAAATCCCTGTGGGAGTTACTGCTGTGACTGAAGATTAAAACGGAGGGTGCCTGATGCTTGGGGCGGCGAGTATCATCTGCACGGTTACCAACATTTGCACCATCCTAAAAGGCATCCAAATTAAAGGGCATTTTGAAGAGCTTCCCTTTCCCAGAGCCTGCCTCGGTCATTCTCTCTCTGGCTCCGTTGTTCGTACCCTCCCTTCCCAAACTGCCCTCCCTCGCAACTGCATTTCCTCATCCAAATGAACAAGACAGAAATTGGCAAACAAAACTGGGGAGCTCATTTCATGAGGGCAGGATGAACTGCCAAACAATTCCCCAGTATTCTCATGCAAGTTTTGTCTATGCTTAAAGCAGTTCATTCAAAAAGTTTTACCACCATCTATGCAAACTCTAGGAGGGGGGAATAAGCATCATAAGAAAGAAAGATCATGTGCAATGAAAATAATTTCCCTAGGGCCAGTGCCATTAAATGTGCATGAAGAAGCTTTCTCCACTATCAAATACAAATAGAAAAGTTCAAAGCATCTACCCCATAACCAATAGTTTAGATTCGCTATTAAGATGGCTTGCTTGGATTCAGCACAACACGAATATCTGTTTCTAACAAGGAGAATCTGACTGGCCTAAAAACCATCTGGATTATGAAAACAAGAGAGCAGATTTTGTGCTTGTAAAGAGCTCCCACAAGTGGTTCCAATGAAAACTACCCCACCTGTCCAGTAATACTACACCACCACAGACAAAAACTATCAGACTGATCCAGACTCACTTGACAACATTTAAACAGAGATTCCTGCTGTTCAAAGGAATGTGTGCGAAGAAATATTTCAGGTAGCTGTGGTAAAGGCAGCAATATTGAATGGCAAGAATGGCAAGTTTTACTTAATTTGTGTCAATATTACCCACAACTTTAATCAAACAAACGACAGCACTTCACGTTTTCCTTCTTTCTTTCACTCGTCATTCTTTTCCACATTTATTCCCTTTGTTCTTTGCATTTTACTACTTTTCTTCACCATCACCATCTTTACTTTCTTCCATTCTTTATTGTGTTCTCTTGTTCTTTCCTTCTCTTCCCGTTTTCGTCTTTTCTATACCCTCGTATTTTCCTCTTTAAATGTTATTCTTTCCATCCATCTCTTTCCCTTTTTTATGGGCTTTCCTTATTTATCCATTTATTTTGCTCTCCTTGCTTCATCATTTCACTCTTTCCTTATTTCTTTCCTGTCACTTTTTTCTTCCAGAAAATCTGCTTTAATCCAGTGATCCTTTTTAAACTCACGTCTGACATTTGACAATTATAAGTCTGAAAACAACAGAACTGAGCAACAGTCTTTTCTATAAGTAAAACATTTCTATAAGTCTCTTGACCATAAACCATCTTGAGCGTAAACCCACTCAAATTTTAATCTTAAGATTTTACTTTATTATTTACTGTTTTATTATTTACTTTTTAAATTCAATTACATACACATACTTGCTTACAGTTTAACTTTAAAGCCATACTGAGTCAAAATTATCTAACATTTCTAAATTTAGTTTTTATCTAACATATCTAAATTTAGATATGCTCGTTAAAACCAAAAAGAAACCATATCCTATAATTACATAAAACACTACGCACCAGTCAAAACATCACATGTATGTCCCCGATGACTCACTGTTCATTCCCTACAAAAATAATCACATGAAACTAAGTTTATCATACCTGAAATGCCTTTACTTTTACAGCCCCCACAGCACTTGTTATGCTATTTTTCTAAATCGACAACACAAAGAAATGGATCTTTACAGTATCCAATACCCTCTAAATTAAAATACATCAGATCACAGATATTGAATTTCAGGTATTTATTTACCAAATGTTAGCGCTAAAGCAAGCACTACAAAAGCCAAATAAATGGACCATGAGTCAGTGCCTGTGTTGATCAGACAGGAGTTAACACCTGTACGCATGAAACAGATCATTCTCCTTTGAAGACGGATTCATTACCTGTGTCTACTGCATAAGGGTTCGGCACCCCCGTAACCTCCGCTGAGATCAAACAGTCCTCTTCGCCCCACAGCAGATGGTGCTGTCTCGGCCGTCTTTTCCCTCCAAAACACATCATTATGACGACTTTCCCAAACTACAGGAATATCCTTTAACCAGGGACATTTTCAGGCCAAAACCGAACTAAAAACCAAGATCAGGGTCCAAATCATGGGTGTTCTTTAAGTGAGACGGTGATTTCCTAGCACTGCTTTGACAGACTGACTAACGTCAGTCGTTGGCTTAGTCAGATATCAAAAATGAGAGAGGAAGCAAGTGGCAGACAGGTACAAGGAACATGTCCAACCTCTGTAATCCCTCGTGAGGAGGAGGAGGCGACCACGGCCTCCCTGGCTTACCTGAAGCAGGATTAGTCTAATCTTTAACCAATAGGAAGTCATTGGTGCATTATCCGTCCCTCCGTACTGATGCAAACACACACACCCCCAATAAAGCATGCTTACCATTATCAGAACTAGTTTAACTCATCTCGGCATCTGTGCAATGCTCTGACGCAATACCCCCCACTGATATTTCAAGTCTAACCACAAGGCCGTCGGTGATGAAATATTCCACTTGTCTTCCAAAAGTCAGATTGAGCAAACATCATAGTTAAAATGCAGTGCTACAAAGTTCACATCAATCCACGGATCATATCTAGGCATCAAAACCGCCCACTTCTTGAACTGCAACCAATGTTCATCAAGTTGACTCATTTCAGAAACGCACAAAAAAACATTTTCCAACGCAACTACACACAAACTGTTCCCATCTAATGAAATGCATTTAATTGACGAGCTCCCATAGAAATGAGAGACCATATCGACTCGACATCTCATTATGTTTTCATTAAAAACCACTGCGCCATCGGCGGTAGCGGCTGCGAAGCTAAATGGATACAAATACTGATGGATGAGAGAAAAAACACATTTTGCCCTTGCGAGGTGGTGCTTTGAACACAGAGCATTAGATATAGCTTTCATTTGTACCGATTTAATTATGCAGACCATCAGAAAGTGTGTTTCCGAATGTTTTTCCCACCCTCAGGGTGCACCTTTATTACAGCCAACCCTTTGGAAATTGGCCTGCCAGTCTAATTAAAATTTTATAACATTATAAATATCTTTACTGCAACTTTTGATCAGCTTAATGCATCCTTGGTCAGATAAATATTTGGTATTGACATTTTGCTACATATAAATGACTATGATTAAATTCTACAATAAAATAAAATAAAAAAATAAATACTTTGTATTGGCATTTTGTTGCATACAAATGACTA
Organism: Enteromius mattozi; assembly: GCA_032359235.1. Lineage (NCBI taxonomy): Eukaryota > Metazoa > Chordata > Actinopteri > Cypriniformes > Cyprinidae > Enteromius > Enteromius mattozi. The sequence continues at coordinate 14,564,440 of JAUMHE010000082.1, forward strand.
TTGTCATGATCGCCACCCAGGACTCATTGGAGGGCACTCCACCCAGGACTCAGCCATTGGTTTTTGGACTCGATTTCCCAAGTGTTCCTTGCCCCTCATGTCACCATGTCTTGTGCTACCTTTGTAAATGTGTTCTGATTGGTTCCTTGTATTGCATGTGTCTTGTTCTCATTGGTTGGTTCTGTCTTGCTTAAAAGAAGACCTCACCCTCTCTCTTATGCTGATTATTGTTAAGCCTATTTCTTGTTTTCTAGTCCCAGTGTTTTCCTTGTTTCATTGTCTTCTTGACCTTGGACTGTTTTCTAGTTTTTTTGATTGTTTGCTGCCTGCCCTGACCCTCGCTTTGTTATCGGATATACTCTTTTGCCTGGATTGTACGCCTTTGCCTGGATTGTACAGTTTGCTGGTGTTTGGCCCTGCTTGTTTGACCATGTCTTGTTAATAAAGTTTTGCACTTGGATCCCCACTCGAACCTCATTTCCTTTGTAACAACTATGATTCAACTCTGGGTGAAATACTAACTTCTTTCAACAATAAAATAATAAAATAAAATAAAATATTTTGTATTGATATTTTGTTGCATACAAATTACTTATTTTAAAATATTAAATAAAATATTTTTGATGACATTTTGTTGCATACAAATGACTATGATTAAACTGAGGGTGAAACTTTCAACAATAAAATAATAAAATAAAAAAATATTTTGCATTGTTTTTTTGTTGCATTCAAATGACTATAATTAAAATAAAATAATGTAGTCTAAATATTTTGTATTGAGATTTTGCTGCATACAAATGACTATGATGGTTGAAATGATGCTTCCTTTGATAAAGTAAAAACACCAATTTATCAATTTCAAAGAAAAATGCCATGAAAAGGATGAAAAAAAAATATTTTAGCTATATCCCACAGGCCTATTAGCATGTCGGCATCTCTAATTTGCATATCAGAGTGCAACTACTTGCCCAAGAGTAATCAACGATTTGTTACCACAATTTTTGTGTAACCTGTAGCTTCTGCATAAGTCAGTAGACATAGAAAAGGGAACATATGAGACCAGTCTAATCATAAACAGATTCTATAATCACAAAAGTCAACACTGCCATACAGCACATAGTGTTCATATACATACACACCAGCAGGGGGCAGTCTGTCTTCTCTCACAGCGGACTGCTGAACCTCTTAGTTCAGTTCATAAATCAAGTCTAGCATCATTAAATCTTGATTTTGTCTGTATCAACACTATAATGTGTGCTTTCACATAGCTGCCATCACATTTCCACCAATTATACGCTACAAATATCGAATATTGACAGTGCCGCTTGACACGCAACAACAAATCGTTCCCTAATTATAAGGAATTACAAAATAGGCTTGTGTGCAATTTAGGAAGGGAAATGTGCGAGAACTCACAAAGTCATCGGCAGATGAGGCTCCTGAGCGCAGAGCTAATGCTAATTATCTTACGCAAGGTTATGTAATGTTGCAGTCCAGGTCAGAAGCCGGGGATCCCTGTGAGAACGCGATCATGTGGAAGAAGACACGGGAGGTGCAGTACAGTCATGTTACGTAAGGTAAGACGCTCCCTGAGGAACAAGAGCCAAGAACAAATCAAAGAATGAGTGCAGGATCCGCCGGGACGCAGATAGACAATTAATGCCCAATGAAGTTTAATGAGGGTTCATAATGAGTTGTGAACGCCTTTAAACTCAAATAAAGTCAAGAGACAGAGATATACATAGGGTTTGTAATGCTTTCATAATAAAAGCATATTAAATGCCTTGCTTTCTAACTATAGCTGCATATGGTCTTACTGTAAAGAATTTAGCACAGCATATTATTAAAAAAAAACAAAACAAAAAAAAGTACAAATGTAAAATAAAATGTAAAAATAAGTGACATCATCATAAAAAGATTACATCAAATCAAAATACCTCCTTTTCATTATCGGTGTTATACTGTTAACAAAAACTAATAAAAATAATTTCAAAATAATAAATAAATAATAAAATGAAATTATATTAGATTATAATATAACATATTATAAAATTAAATTATATGATTTTAATCTATATATTATATTGAACTTGGATGGAACTTGGAAACGTTAACACTTAAAATCTTCATAAAAGTTACATTTGGAATATAAAAGAAAAAATGTTGGAATACCAATATTACTAAAAGTAAAATGTAAAAAAGTAAAAAATTAAATTAAAATAAAATAAAATAAAATAAAATAAAATAAATATATATATGGAACTTTTAAAACTAAGAAATACCTATACAACTAATGGAAACAAAAGCTGATATTAAAATTACTAAAAATAAAACTGAACATAAAATAAAAAAAATACATAAAAAATAATTAAATATTAAATGTCAGTTTAATTTGGTATACTAAAAATATATTAAGCAAATTAAACTAACATTAAATATGTTAAAGCTACCAAAAATATTAAGTTGAAGAACTACAAAAAAGAAAAAAAACTATGACTAAAAATTAAGAAAAAAAAAAAAAAAAAGCTAATTCACATTAATATTCATAAACACTACAACAGTATATAAATTATGCTAAATAATACTGTTCATCACTCATGTAGTTCCTGTTGGATAAAAAAGTTTTTGCTTGTTAAACAAGCTTGTTTTAGCCTGTATCACTTACAGTTTTCGTAATATGAAAAAAGTCATATTATAAAAGCAAATGGGTTCATGTCTGTCACTTCTATGTCAGCAGAGCCAAACAGACACTGCCCTCCGTCTTCCACTGTCCAGCCAAACAGGAAGTTCTGCCCACAAAGCCACCTGATTGGCTGAGCCGGAAGTTAACGACACGCTGGACACCTCAGAGCACAAATAAAGCCTCAGGAAGTCTGCATGCTTAGCTTTCCTCTGATCTCAAAGCAAGTATTTTAGCATCACAAGAATTACACACTTCACCTCTGACAGCAGCTTCCTGAAAAAGCCTGCTTTCCCGGTCACTTCCTGGTCTGAATTACGTCCCTCTGGCATGGTTCGCATCATTCTGAGGTGTCCTGGGTTCAGACACCAGATTTAGCCCCACTACTGTCAGCCTGCTATTTGGGCCGCGCTGATGACTAGGTGTTGAACGGGTGACTAAAGCGCTGGAAACGATGTTAATGGAACGGAATGACTCAGCGGAGGAGTGAACACACACACACACTAACGCAGCAACGTCACGTCACGATAACCTTCCTCCTCATCGCTATTGAGAGGCCACATTAAACCACTAGCCTCTCTATATGATGTTTAAGCTGAAGTGTGTCATCTTTTCAGTGATAAAGCACGTTTGTACTATGCAGAGACAAGTTTAAGTAAGCCACTTGTTCACATCGACTCCGGCTCCAGGACTGTTTGAACACAGTCATTATTTTTGCAGTTCATTTGGTGATGTTAACGGCACAGAAATGACAGAATTACATTTGAACAGGCATGTGTGTCTCGATTGTGTCTTAAAAATAGGAATAATTTGGGAAAAATAAATAAATAAATAAAAATGACAAAGGCACATGTAATTATTATAAATCAAACATATAAAAATAAAAATAGTAATATTTAAAAATAATAATAATGATAAAAATGACAATAGCACATAATAGAATTACTAGAAATTAAACAAATCAAAATAAAATAGCAATATTGTGAAAAGATTAAAAAAAAAAAACCCGGAAAAAATGATATAATTGGTAGAAATTAAACAAAACAAGAAATAATACTATTCTGAGAAAAAGAGATAAAAAATTCACATTATGAGAAAAATTAAAATAAAGCAAAATAAAATGCATAAAATCAGACAAATGGACACAATAACACTGCAAGCAAATATTCTCATAACAGGTTTAGTCATTTTATAAATAGTAATAAAATTCAAATTGAATTTATTTTGATATTTATATTTATAAAATAATACAACTGTTCATCTGGTAAAGAGTTTATAATGTTTGTTAACTATTTAAAATTAAAAATTAAATTAAAAACTGTTGATAACTATGATAATACAATGGTTCAGTGTTCGTATCAGCTATATTTATGAATATATATGAAAATACATTACTTTTTAGAACTATGTTTTCTATTATATATATATATATATATATATATATATATAATATGTATTTACCATTAGGACATAATAGTAATATTTACATGTACTATTTTATTATAATATTATAATTGTAATGTTTACATGCCATCAAATATTTTTAATATTATTATATTATATAATAATTAGCAAAATTCATTAGTCACAAATGTCATGCCATTATAGAATATAACAATAATGAATTTTCAGTATATTATTATTATTTTATTACAATATGACACTTGTAATTTTTACATGTTGCCAAAAATATTATTTTTATAAAATTTTATAATATTTGCAAAACATCATTACAGTCACAAATGTACAAAAAGGTGAAATATACAGTGTCCGAAAGAGCCCAACTTAAGAAAACACATGCAAATAGAGAAAACACAAGTGCTGCCAATCCTCACAACACTTGCAAATGAAGAAACGCACTGCATATTGCGCGAACCTCAACGGAAATGCTTCAAGGGGACCCAAAAAAGTGACGGACCTGCTAAGATTTGCATTCGCTGGGATTATTCTGCAATTTATTTTGACAATTAATGAAGCACTACCGATTTATTTTCACCAACCTTGAAATTGTATTTAGTTAAGGATATTAAATTAAGCCTATAAGTTAGCCGTCTTATATAATAACGTTATAATTGTGCTAATTGTGGAATTCATCAGATTATTAGGCTAATAATATCCAAAAGAAACAAAATTTATTCATGCAGGGTGTTAAAATAAACGAAAAACTTCACCAACAACTCCACTTGTTATATATTTACCTTGTGAGAAATGGGCTGAGATAGAGCGTGACATTAATTTTCTCAATTGTGCACATATATCATCATTTTCACAATATATAAAAGAATACAACTAATGCATAAAAAATTATTTTTATATAATTAATGCAAAATAAATCCTAAAAACATTTGCTGCTTATAGAGATTTAATGATTTATGCAACAGATCTTACAAGATAAATATAAAAAATACACACAGGGAAATGCAGACACTGATCTTTTACCATAGGCTACATTATGTTAAATTGTGCAGTTAGTTATGTTATCCGGTAATAAAACACACTTGCAGAATTTCATCAGTTCGACAGGTACAATCACATAAACAGCAGTCAGAACAAAATCAACTTTTGTAAATGTACAGTATTGAACGCATAATCAAAAGAAGAAAGGAAGCGTTGTCTGCGTTGTATCTCGATGAATTTTCACACAGAGGTACGCAATAATGTAGGGAGGATGTTTTCTCTTGTCTTTGATATACCAAATCCGCTATTTCATTTTAAAAACATTAATTAGCCAAGTTTCGTATGCAAGTTTCTCTTGCAGTAAATGCGAGTCGAAGCTCACCGGCACTATCTTGTGCATCAGGCCCATATTGCAGCTGGTCCGTCACTTTTTTGGGTCGCCTTGAATCATTTCCGTTGTGGTCTGCACAATATGCAGCACGTTTCTTAGTTTGCATGTGTGTGATTGTTTGCAGTGTGTTTCTTATTTGCATGTGTTGTGAGGTTGGCAGCACTTGTGTTGTCAACTTGATGAAAATGTTTTCTTATTGTGCAGGTGTTTTCTCTATTTGCATGTGTTTTCTTAAGCTGCAGCACTTTGAGATCTCTCTGCCACTGTAGAAATATTCTAATATATATTTATAATTTAATGTAACGAATAATCTGATTTTGATTATGATATCAGTGATTGTATCAGATGATAATAACATGGTAAAAAAAAACGTGTGCTTTAAAAACAAACAAAAAGAAATTGTGTATTGGGTATAAATGCAAAGAAATGTGATTTCCACACAAAACACAAAAGAACATTATATTTCTACAAAAAGTACCATGGTATTTACATAACATACATACACCATGAAGAAAGCACTGTAGTGGATTCCTCAGTTTTTGAAGTACCTGTGCATGATTATAATATTCATATCACGGCACTTGGTACTTTAAAGAATAATATGGCAGTATTATCATAATGTCATCATAGCAGTGGTATATTTTGATGGTAATATCACAGTAAGCCTATAGTCTGACTACAGTTTTGTGCTCTTACGAATGACATTACATTTAATCTAAATCACACACACACACGCACACACAGAAAAGCATCCCAGCAGAACTCTTCCTTCAGGCCACAGCCGCTCCTCCCCGTCTCCATCACCATGACAACATGCATCAAAATGGCTGGTCATTTCCATGGGAGCGAAAGGAGAGCGTGGCGGAATTTTAAGGACCTCCACTGATCTCCCTGATGATGTCACACAGTTAAACCCCAGACCAACTCGCCCCAAAGTTAGAGAAACACTGTTTCTCAGCTCCTCAACAGAACACAAACTCATATCTGACAGGAGAGATGAAAGACTCAGCAGAGACACTGACTGACAGCTGCACGGGCCAATCACAACGACAACTGGACAAAAGTGTTGTCTCTCTAAGTGATGTGTACTACAGCAAGAAATAATATACCAGGGATATAATTATGAACTAAAACTACCAAGAAAAAAAAATAAATAAATAAAAATTAAATATATATCTGATATGAAGCAGTAATAAAACAGAAATATCAGATAACACTAGAAATTAAATAAATAAAAATAGTAATATTTTTGAAAAAATTTAATAAAATTACAAAACAAAAGCACAAAATATAATTACTAGAAATTTAACAAAATAAAATAAAAGCATTAATATATTGGGGGGGGGGGGAGAATAAAAATGACAAAAGAACATAATATAATTACAAGAAATTAAACAAATTAAAAACAAAATAAAAATAATATTTAAAAAAATGACAAAAGTTGTAGTTCAAAAAATAGTAATATTTTAAAAAAGAATAAAAATGACAAAAGAACAATATAATTACAAGAAATTAAACAAATTAAAAATAAAATAAAAATAATCTAAAAAAATTACAAAAGTTGTAGTTCAAAAAATAGTAATATTTTGAAAAAAAAGACATGATCATATAAATAATCATAATGTAATTACTAGAAAATAGACTAATTTAAATAAAAAAGTAATATCAAAAATAGAAAAATCACATAATTAAATATTTTAATTTACATTTAATTTACATTTTAAAATAAAACAGAAATAGTAATATTTTGAACAAAAAATAAGTCAAAAGCACAATTCCGAGAAAATAAAGACATTAAAACTATTTATTGAAAATAAATAAATACAATTTTAAATATTTAGTTAATATATATGTATATGTATAAGTAAAATTTTTTCTATTCTAACACACACAGAGGACTGGAGTAATGATGCTGAAAGCTTTGCATCACAGAAATAAATACATTTAACAATATATTCAAACAGGAACTGTTATTTAACAATATTACTGTTTATCCTGTATTTTTGACCAAAAGAATGCCGCCTTGGTGAGCAGAAGAGACTTGTTAATAATATTTAATTTACTAAAGAATCACTGCATACACACACATTATCTGCACTTCTGTATGATTCTGAGGACATGCTGTGTGTCGAGAGAGAGTGGGACAGAAGAAGGCAGACTGTGATGGCGCAGTAGTAGAGAAGCGCTCTGGAGAACGCGTGGGTGTCGAGCTTTTTAAAATGCAGCTGCTCCACCGACTTGCACACGTCACAATTCCTCTACTGCAGAGAAAATCATAGGTTTGAGCGTATCTGTGGGAGGCGGGGTACAGAGAGAGAGACACATTACAGACGCTGCTCGCTTGCTCATTTACTCTCCAAAAACAAGCTTGTGGATTCACCTCACGTTTGTGTAAAAAAAGAGGCCTTTACGAAAACAGATTATTAAATGGCATTTTTTAGTAAGTGTAAGGTGTCACACCAAACCGGAACAATCAAAGGAGGACCACCAGGCACTCGAGCGAACAACCAAATCTCAAAAGAGGGTCAAAGCTGGTTCTCTGACAACACCCATAAAAATACAACACTGCTTACTCACGCTTTTATCTTTCTAAAATGCATATGCTGTTATTTTCTGAATATATTTATTATAATATATTACCAAAGGAAGACCCAAAAACTTATAAGGACTACATAAATAAATAATCGTATATCATGTATGTATTTTCATGTATCATATTATTATTATTATTAATTGATTGATTAAATAATTATTGTTAATAATACGATAATTTATAATATATATTAACAACTATAATTATTATCACTTATAACTTATATTTATTACAATCAATAATATTATTTATTTAAATTAATTGTGTTATTTTAAATAAGATTACTTACATATTATAAGTAGGGCTGTCAAACGATTAATCGCATCCAAAATAAAAGTTTTTGTTTACTTAATATATGTATGGCGCTGTCTATATTTATATAACAAAATATATTAACAAGATAAAATGTTATGCTAATATGAAAAATATATCTATTCATAATATAAATAATAATGCATTTTATTATTATATTATTATAAATTACATGAACATAATTATAGACATGGAAATACATGGAAATATTGGAAAAATGTTTGAAAAAAAAACATCGAAAAATATACTGTATGAGTAAACTTTAATATACTGTAAACTTTTATTTTGGATGCAATTAATCTGATTGATAATTAATTTGACAATTCTTTTTTATTCTTATTAAAATTACTAAAATATTATTAAAGTAATATTTAGTATAATAAAAAACTAAATAGATAAATATTAAGTATCCTATTTATTACCAATTATTAATAACTAATTTGATTATTCAAATCAAATTATTATTGTATAAAATAGCAATATTTAGTATCATAAATGTAAAAAATAAATACAAATTATATATATATAAATATATATATATGAATCATAGAATTATACGTAACGTTACTTATATATGTAACATTTAGTATAATACAAATAAACAAAATAGATCAATAATAGATAAATAGATCAATAATATTAAGTATATATATATATATATATATATATATATATATACACACACACACACACACACACATATCCAGACATGCATACACACACACAGTATTACATTTAGAATTTAATATTTATTTTTTATCATAACAAATACAATGTTTACTATTTGATTAATGCTAATTATGATAATTAAGAATATAATATACAATAACAGTAATTACTCTTTAACACACACACACACACACACATATATATATATACACACTTATATAATTAATATTAATAACCAAATTTATTTTATTATGATAAATAGTAATATTTAGTAACATAAATGTAAAAAATATAAGTGACATATCTATAAGTGACAACCTCTGTTATATAGTCAAACTGGTCATCTGGTTTTGAAACAATATGAGGGTGAGTAGATGAGTGTGAACTTTCCCTTTAAGTGGGTTGAGAGATCCCGAGAGAGAGAGAGAGAGAGAGAGAAGGGAACTCTGGGAGTAGAGCCAGAGTATCAGGCAGGAGAAGGTGAGCCGAGGAGCAATAGCAGGCAAGCGTGGGCTCCTCCATGATCTTAAGATGCCGTAGGCCGCTCCACTGCTCCAATAACAGCCCTCACAAACAAACAGAGACACAAACCACTGCCCTGCATCCCTCTTCAAATCACAAGTGCTCAGTTTGTGTCAAAATGTCATAAATGTGCTATGCTTGGTGCCTCAGAAACATCCACCTGGCCAATATATACGTTTATCATCAGGCATAATAAGAAAAACGTTTATTTTTAATGTTACGTACCACTTCTTAAAATCTAAAATGAGTATTTTCATCCGATATGTTCTTTCTTTTTACGTTCCACAGCAGTGAATACAGAAAAGCCCCTAAAATAGCGCTGTACTCGGGAAGCAGCAACAGCGTAATTCTGCCTTTTCTCCTGAATCCTCTTCCTCCCACACACTTAACACACAATGAAAATGGGAACTCATTGTAGGCCTCAAGACAGCTTTCATACGCCACAATGTAGCTGGATCCAACCAGCAGCGCTAATTTTACCACTTGCTGCGTATAGCAGGCCTTTGCAAGCCACACTTTGGGTCATTTGGTGTTTTAACATATAAAGTGATGGTGATTACTCTGCATTTAAGTCAAATGTACGCAATGTCGCTTCATACTTATGTTTGAAGCCAAATGTCTTTTCAACAATCGAAAAGTCCCGTTGCGTAAACATAATCACATCAGGTAATTATAGTGTAGCCATGGTGTATGTTTAGCACTGTGAATGGTGCACAGTCAGAAATACAACCACACAAATCGACCCCTCTGGGTGAAGTTCTGAAACAAGAAAACAAACCAGATTTTATGAAGCAAACCGATTTTGAGGTTGTGATGCAGCAGATAATGCACATGCTACAGACTCATTTGGAATAAAATAAAATAAAATAAAATAAACTGAAATAAAAAATAAAATAACTTGCTGTAAAATAATATCAATTTAATTAAAATAAAAAAGCAAATGCTAAAAATAAAATAAAAGACTACAAATACATTTAAAAATAATTTCAAATAATAAAATAAAGTTAAATAAAATTATATTAAATAAACTTGCTGTAAAATTATATTAATTTAAATAAAATAATGAAAAAACAAACTAATAAAATAAGATAAAAGCAAAATGCTAAAAAATAAAAATTGTAAAAATAAGTTCAGGTAATAAAATAAAATAAAAACGTGTTGTAAAAGAATAAAAAAAATGTATTAAATAAAAAACAAATAAAATATAATAAGAATTATAAAAGACTAATAAATAAAAATGATTAGATAGCTAATAAATAAAAATATATATACATTTTAATAAAATAAAATTAAATAAAAAATTACTATAGTATAATAAAATAAAATGCTAACAAATACAAAAAAAAGACAACAAAAACATTTAAAAATAAGTGCTGGTAATAAAATAAACAAAATAAAATAAACTTGCCGTGAAATAATATCAATTTAAATAAGAAAAGAAAAAGAAAAGAAAAGAAAAGAAAAGAAAAGAAAAACTGCTAAAAATATCACAAATAAAATAAATAACAATGATTCAATAACTAATAAATAAAAATATATAAATTGAAATAAAATAAAATGAAATAAACAGTTACTATAGTAAAATAAAATAAAATTAAAAAGGCTGATTATGTAAAAACAGTGCTGTAACTTGCAGATCTCTCAGAGAAACATGGCAAGAGGAACTGACAAGGCTAGACGAATGTTTAGTTATCACGTCTGAGTTTACAGATGACCTCTGCAGGCCTGACTGATCCATGGAAGAAAAACAACAGAGATGAGCTCGCAATGAATCACATTTCCCAAAGGAGCCAAGCACACCACAGACTGCTAATGTTATTATGAATCAGACTGACATTACAAAGTAAACCCCGCATCTGTCTGCGCTCAAGAACTATTCTCTTAGCCACGATTAAAAAGTTTCCTGAGACACCCGAAACAAATTGCATAATTCTTACAAAAGTTTCCTGAAAGAAATACAAAAATAGAAAAAAGAAGCATCTGGTATCTCTTACATATGATACCAATTTATTTTAGATACTCTTTAGAAAAGTAATATTTATATGCATTATTCATGGCTGTAACACACGATATGTGATAAAAAAAAGTTTAACACTAAACTTATGTATTGGTCACGGTGAAACCTGACTTAAACACCACTAATAAAGCACAGTACATAGTTTTATATTCGTCCTGCTCACAAGGCAGCTAATGTTTGTTGAGGGATATTTCATATGTAATACTTAAAGCTCTAAGTTAACTACAAAACACACAACAACAAAAAGGCCTAAGCATTATTCAAACGCTTGCACCTTATTACCATTACAGCACAGAAAGATGGAATTAATGGAAAAAGCAGAAGAGAAAAAAAGTGACTTTTCCCTTTATCAGCAGCTTACCTGCCCTTTACCTAACCCTTATAACACTATAAAGCCTTAAATCTCCTACAGAGGCGGCTAATCGAGGCTTTCCATCAAATGGCATGACCTTAAATCAGTGAACGGAGCTCAATTCTCAGCACTTTGCTTAGTCAGACTAGTGCAGACGTTCAGATCAACAGGTCAAATACACAGGAAACGGATAAATCTCTTATTTTGCTGAGAGTTTGACTGACAGGCGATCTGACCAATCATAACACAGAATATGCCTTTTGTCCGACAAACAAACCATGCCTGTGTCCCAATTTGCATACTATCCATCCTAAATTCTATGTGACATTAATAATTTTCTACACTATTTAGGTCAGATAGGGTCGATTGTATGCAGATTGGGACACAGGGAATACATTTTATTTTTTAAGGTCCTATTATGGATTTTTGAAAATGACTTTTCATGTAGTGTGAAACACAGCTTTAAGTGAATGAAAACATCCTGCAAAGTTTTAAATCTGAAAGTGCACCGTGTATAAAGTTATTTTCTCTCTCTCAAAAAAAAAAGAGAGTAGACTCTGAATCATTGAAACAAGTCGTTTTTAAAACAAGCTCAAAGCCGTTTTATGTTGACGTCAACATTACACATTAGCTTATTGCCTGCCCACTTGTTGGTCTTTTCACGTTGGTCTGAATGAAAACGCAAATTCATTCTTTGCCACTAGGTGCCGCTTTTGGAGTGTTACAAGCTCACAAACACTGCTTTAAATGATATCGACCAATCACAGGAGGGCTTTGGAAAAATGAATCGTTGAATGAATCATTTGGGAGTCGTTCAACAAATAAGATAAAAATAAATGCATACTATAAGATAATGAAAGTGTTTTTTGACCTGATATATTTAAAGGTTTTCTAGTCAGTGTTCTGATCTGTGATCTGCAGGATGCTGTTGATGACTACACACCGCTGCGTTTCTAATGTGTCATCGCTCAGCTGTATCCTTCCGTCTGATCTAAACATCTCTCACTGAGAACATGACTACCAATTCATCTGCTCTTCACCTCATCTTCTTCACATCCGTCACTGACACGTGCACAAACACACAGAATCAGACCAGGAACCTTAAAAACAGCTTCATTTCACTGAAATCTTAAGATGCATCCAACCAAGAGACACAGTTCATCAAAAGAGAGAGCGGAAGGAAGAAAGAACAGAATACTGATTGAATGAAAGCAAAGAAGAACAAACAAACATGATAAAACTGTGTGGTTAATCGTGATAAAAAACAAAATGACAACATGGCTTTGCACAACAACGATCTGCTGAGATGTACTGTAAAATACAACTTTACATACAATTATATATGTATAATATATATATATATATATATATATATATATATATATATTAGGGCTACAACTAACGATTATTATGACAATCAATTAGTTGGGCGATTATTTTTTTGATTAATTGGATAAAACTAAATGCTTCTTTAATTAGATGTTTTGCTTATAACTATATAAAACCATATATATATATATACAGTGTGTAAAAAGTACACTGGCATATTCAGTTATTAAGATATAAACTCCTAAAATAATGTAATTTTGTATAATAAAATGATATATGCATAAGTAAAACCACAGTAAATTATGTTTGAAAACAGAT
>JAUMHE010000082.1:14578119-14604806 GCA_032359235.1 Enteromius mattozi
TACCCTGCTGATGTTTCGCCATCCGTAACACCAACATGTTTTCTTTTTAAGTGTTCGTGCATGACTGTGGTACTGCCCTGCCATGAAAGCTCGCCTTGCATAGCGTGCAGGTTACCGTCTTCTTAGAGGCGTTTAATGCAAATTGCTCCCATACCTTGGAGGACTTTGGGCGCACGCTTTTTCCTGCAGACGCTTCTGTAACCTCCATTGCATGAGCGGCTGTGTATCTGTGTGTATTTGTGCATCTTGTGGTAGTAACGTGAGCAGCCCAACTAATCAATAACGGCATTCGTTGACAACGAATTTCATTATCGATGATTATCGATTTCATCGATTAGTTGTTGCAGCCCTAATATATATATATATAAAAGTTTTTATTTATATGTGTGTATACTGTGTATATTTGTTATTTATATATAAATACAAAGACATGCATGTATATATTTAAGAAAAATATGTTATGTTTATATATTAAATACAAATATATAATATAAAATATAAGAATATAAATATATAAATCCATACACATATATTTTCAAAATGTATACTGTATGTTTGTGTATTAATATATATAAATAATAAATGTACACACTTGTATTATGTAAACAACAGCTATTTTGGAAGTCATTAACTGTTTGACAACACTAATATATATATATATATATATATATATATATATATATGTATGAAGAGTTCATTTGCAAAAACAGATAACTCTCGAAAATTATATTTTTTTTATTGTGCATTCCAATTATAGATCGATAGATACCACCATTAAATTTTTTCACAAACACCTAAGAGAAAGGAAGGAAAGAAGGATCAACTAACAAAGGAATGCATGAAAGAAAAAAAAATGCAGAAGTAATAGAAAAAAACAAGAATAAAGGACCAAACAAACAACCAAAATGATGAAAGGAAAAGAAAAACAAACACAAACCAATGAATAAATTAAAGCAATAAGGAGCAGAAGAAATAATGAATAAATGAAGGAAGAAAGGAAATATGAAAGATAAAAAAAAAGCAACATCAAACAGATTGAGGAAAGAAAGGAAGAAAAGATAGAGGGAAGGATAGAAGGAGTGAGGGTGGGAAGAAAAGAAAATCAAACAAGAAAGAAGAAACAAAGGAAGGAAGAAGAAATGGAAAAACTGAGAATAAAACGAGATAAACCAAACAAGCAAGAACACATACAAACAAACTGGTGGAAAAAAGAACAAAAGAAAAAAAGTGAGAATAAGGAAAGAGATAAAGCAAACAAGAATGAACAAACATTGAAGAAACAACACAAGCAAGATCAAACAAACTGAAGAAAGGACTAAGTAATGAAAGAAAGAGGACAAACTACAACAAATGAAAGTAAGAACACAGTGTCCTCCTCATACTGCTGCATCACACATGTATTAATAAAGACAGAAACATCCAAACCAGCCTCTTTTGCTCATTACATTACATCAAACAGGACAAAACGACACTTTGAAGGAAAGCTTGATCGCCTGTGTGTTTGTGATAAGCGTTTTTCCTCGTTTCCTCGCAGCACTTCACAGGAGGATTCCTGGGAGCGCTCGAGTACTTTGTGTCCTTTTATAGTCGCAAAGTTTTTAATGCAAAAGATCAAATTACACTCTCGTCCAGGGATGAACCACGTTCAGGGACCGACTAGCTTCAGTGGCTCTCTTCCCA
Organism: Enteromius mattozi; assembly: GCA_032359235.1. Taxonomy (NCBI): domain Eukaryota; kingdom Metazoa; phylum Chordata; class Actinopteri; order Cypriniformes; family Cyprinidae; genus Enteromius; species Enteromius mattozi. Next base: position 14,579,800 of record JAUMHE010000082.1, read on the forward strand.
ACACTCCCTCGACTACTTGTAAACAAAAAACATCTGCTACGTTATTTAAACAGGCTAAAACGAGGACAAGACAGAATCCAAACGCAGTGCGAGGTCAACAGGACCACTTTACACCGAGAAAACACGTCTATAGGCATTCCCTGAACACGTACTCTTTCGTGCCAGAGCCATCCCATAGTGCTTTTCTCCACAGGACCCAACTATATTTGGCCAACAGTGGCCGGTGGGAGAAAGACAGGTGTGACAGCCAACACACAGTGACTCACGGCACGTCTTCAGCCCGCTGTGGCTAATGGAAGCAAGACAGAAATACAGTCGATGGCTAGCACGAACAATCAGACGAGAGGCCAGAGTTAATAAAACCAAACCTGGTGAGATCGAAATCATCCGGAAGACACAACAGATATGGAGAGACACCGTGTCAGTGAACCTGCTTTCTGTAAAAATCAAATCCCTAGAGACAAGAAAACGCAGACAGGGTGTGTGATATCACCTACTATACTAGGATCATTATTGTGTTAATGATGTGGAAGCAATATCAATATGCAAAAAACAAACAATAATGAATGATTCAGGGATTCAATGATTCAATCACTTGCTTAAATTCTGAGTGAATCAAACATTTGAACGAATCGGATGAACAAATGACTCAACGATTCACTCATTAATACACCGACTTGCTTCTTTATAATGTCATTTTTAGTTTATTCATATTGCATGTGTGTGTATATATATGTATTAGTGCTGTCAAATGATTAATCTTGATTAGTTGCATCCAAAAAACAAGTTTACATAATATGTATGTGTACTGTGCATATACAGTATATTTTAAGCACATGTACACAATATATATTTTGAAAATATTTACATGTATATTTATATACATATTTCATATTCTACATAAATATATTTCATATAAATATATTTTTCTTAAATATATGAATGCATCTCTTTGTATTGATATATACATAATAAATAAATTCAATTATATCGCGATTAATCATTTGACAGCTCTGTATATATATATATATATATATATATATATATATATATATATATACACACACACGTGTGTGTGTGTTTGAACATATATATGTATATGTATATATATTTTAAAATATAAATAAATTGTCATTTAATTAAGAAACAATTTTAATATTTAAAATATTTTTAAAACCTTAATCTTAAAACATCATGTATGTGATCAAAATTTCAGGCATACATACATATAAATGCTGCTTTATAGGCAGCTTTTGTACCACTTCTGCTGTGCAAAAATGGATGTTGACACTAATTCTTTCTGTGTCTCATCACTCTATTTGTATGTATTTATTAAATGTACGAATTTGACATTAAAAATACACACTTAAAATAAAGTAAGAAAAATGCTCTAAAATAAAAAATGCTTCTGGAAATCAATTTAAGGAGGCAAATATCGGCCCGTCACTGCTGTCAACTAACCACTGGACATAATATGGAGAATATGAAAAGCTTTGGGAGCGGCTGTCGACAACAGACCTAAACCAGCCAAGATACCGGCACAAAAGTACACACTCAGCAAATTACTCTCTACTTATTATCAACAAAATCCTGGAAAAATGTCCCTTCAGTGAACTAAACTAAACACCCCCTCCACCTGTTGAGGACGAACAGAAAGTGGCTGGTCTGATAGGTTTGCATGGGTTTAATTGACGCGCTGATGCTGCAGAGAGAAGCAGGTGTTGTTTTAATGACGAGGGCATCTTCCGGCCAGCGCTGTGCTTTATTTCGCCCATCTGCATTCTCCACTCATTCTCTCTTTCGGTGCTCTGTAAGACATACCAATGAGTCAAGCTCTGTGCAGCTGTCAGAACTAACCCTCTGAGAGAAAGAGAGAGAGAGAGAGGGTTGGGGTGGAGTCACAATATTCCTGACAATAAGAAATCATAGAGAAAAGAGGTCCAAATTAAGCTGAACAGCTTTTTAGGAGAAACAACAAGTGATAAAGGATCATTGGCTCATGTAAATCTAAGTTTTCCATTGTAAACAGCTATCTTGACAAACGTTATGCCATGTATAGTAATTGCTTCAGCACTGTGCTGGGTAGCTCCGCCCATCGTGGAATATCATTGGTCCAAAATCATCCTCCATGTAACAGTATATCAAATGTCTTTTGATTAGGTGTCATTGTAACATGCTGAGTGTCGACACATTTTAAGGATGTAATGATATTTTCATCCTTATTTACTAAATTTGTTTCTTTACTATAGTAAAGATAAAAAAGAAAAGAAGAAAACAAAATCTAGATGTAAAGCCACCTTGAGCTGTGGGAAATAGCACTAAATTACAATTTTATTATTATTATTATTATTACTACTATTATTTTTATTATTATATTATATGACATATTATACAACTGTTACATTCAAATAATTAATCACATCCACAATAAAAGTTTTTGTTTACATAATGAGTACTGTTTATTTATTTTATATATATATATATATATATATATATATATAAATACACACACATTCAGTATATATTTTGAAAATATGTAAATGTATATACATTTATATTATTATATTTGATATAAATAAATTTTATTTATAAACAACATTGTTCTTAAATATACATGCATGTGTTTGTATTTATATATACATAATAGATATACATATTACACACACATATATATTAAGTAAACAAAAACTTTTATTTTGTATGTGATTAAACAATTAATCGTTTGACAGCACTAATTATTACTATTATTCAATATAGGTCAATATCAATTAAAATAAATATCATATGAAATAAATATTAATATTATTATCACCATCATCATCATCATCCAGTGTAGGTCAATATCAATTAAATTATATTTAAAATAAATAAAATGCTTTATTATAAATGTGAATTTTGCTGTTAAATAAAAAAGCAAACAACGCGAAAAATACAAAAGCATGAAAATAAGACAGACATTCCAGCAGACATAAGCATAACTGTCTTCCACGGTCAGTTTTCAACTACTGTCACAGTGTTTACTTCTTGCATAAAGTATGTGTCTGGCCTTTGTCTACACTACAACTGAAATACTACTGGCACATACTCTGATATGTAATATTTCCAGGCCTATATGCTTGCGTCAAAAAGGTTTCACTTCAAACCGCCCTGAAAATCAACTTAGGCTGAAAACATTTTGCGCCTCACCATAATTTTCACCATTCGCCCCATGCTAATTCCACACCTCTATTTAGATCCTGCCAGTTTTTGCCCTGAAGAGAATTTCATGAAGACTCAAAATTAGCACTTTCTCAATTAATGCTACACTAATGCAATCAACAGAATGCAAAATAAACCTTAAACTCAATTTAGCTCACAGCGTCAGCTAATTTAAACTAGCTTCCGTTCGTGCCAGTCAGCTCTGTACTGTCTGTGACCAGGATGCGTCACGTATCCAGAGCCAGACGGCATCAGGGATCCACAAGCGTCTTCATCATAAGCTAATAGCATGTTGCGGCTTGAGTCTGAATGGGGGTAATCAAACTCTGGTTATCAGGGAGTATAATGGCAGCTAGGGGTGGCGTTTGTCAGCTAATGTGCCGGTTGTCCAAAGCCACAGACGCTCAGAAGATAATGGCAGGCCATGGAGCTTATAGATGTCAGTGGAAGACGTTCTCCTCCCACACTCCACCGTCAGAGGTAATTCAGAAGAACTGAATAAAGCACTGACTCAACAAAGGGATCTGAGGTGGTTCCTGTAAAAAAGTTGCTATTAGTGTATATCTATCGCCATGAGTGATACTGTTAACTGCTAGGAAAAAACTAACAAACGCACAACTACAGTAGATAGTTTGTCACGATACTGTTAACATGAGGAAGAATATATATATATATAATATATATATATATAAAAATATATATTAAATATAAAATATATATATATATATATAATTACTACCATAAGTATTAATACAAAATACACTCTGCATTATTTTGCATTTAAAAATGCTTTAAATAAAAAAATACAGTAAAATTATGCAAATTGCTTTTTGCTTTAATGCATAATTTTTTTTATGTATTTTTACAAGTGTAAGAGAAGTCAAAGCAAGCAAAAAAAAAACAACTTTCGCCTTACACCTAAATGTAAAGTTGTGCATTACTTTAATTTTTTTTTTAAAAAGTTCAAATATACCGTAAATACTTAAAAAAAAATAAAATGGCTTGCAAAATTGCAAAAAATGCTTAAATTTTGCATTTTAAATGTTAATTGTATGATTTCATTACATGCAAAGGTTTTGCATTATTTTTGCATTTAAAATGTATTGTAAAATGTAATGTAAATACAGTAAAATAATGCAAAATACTACATAATGCTATTTGCATTTATTATTATTGTCATTTAAAAAAAAAATGTTGCCTTGTGCGGAAAAAAAAAATACTATATACAATAAAATACAATAAAACACAATACAATCAAGTTTTACAGTCCAGCAAGAAACATTAAGGCAGATATTTATTTTTAATTCACTTGACGTGGGTGCTAAAAAGCTAATTTTGGACCCTGTTAATAACACAAAATATAAAACTGACACTCTATTTAAAAAATAAAACCAAAAACAGAGAAAGTTTGAAAACTTTTATTCTATGCACTTTTACACTGTTTTCACAAGTTTTTAAACTTATCTCTCCATTTTTCCATCAAATTAATGGTTTTCAAAATATTGCTACATTTACATATGCATTTGTGTCATTGAACCGTTAAATAAATTCCGAAATGAAATTTGACTTTCAATATGTAACACTCTTTGCACATCTATAACTGGTGTATTGTAAATATGCTATTGAGTGTGCATGAAGTGAAATCAGGGCTGAATGACTTCAATCATCGTGATGAAATGACTTTGCATATAATTTATTCAACAATACTGTCACTGACATATATTGAATAAGAAAGGTCTAAATTGGTGGCTTGTTTTCACTGGATCTTATTTGCATACTAATTTCGTAACGGAGAAACTGGTGTCAAATGGGTGCCATAGCTAATTCAATTATGCAAATTAAGCTGCGTATAAAGATAGAAAGTTTTTATTGAACAGCCCAGTTCTAATGATACCTGGAGTGAGATGCAGGCATATTAGTGTTATGATCATATATGCTTACAAATTTATTTCCTGACCATGAGTTGTGCATGCCACTGCAGTATTAACTAAAACTATTAAAAATCTTTTTATGTAATTTAAATAAAGCAATACAAAAACAATACAAAACACTATTATTAGATGAAAAAACTAAGTAAATTTAAATATATTTTTTTTATTTATTTATACATATATATATATATATATATCTTTTTTTTGCTTTTTTTTTGCTTTATTATAGGACAGTTAGTTGACAGGAAGCTTGGGACACCCAAAGAACAACAGCGTTATATTTCGGCCCATGAGGCTATCATTGCAGACTAAGTGATTAATTCGAAGGATGTTTGTTTGTCAAGCTTGGCTTATTGTTCATCCATTTTCCTTCAGTTTCTGAGAGCTGTAGAGCATTCATTCACAGTCAGATAGCATACAAATACAAACCTTCATCAACACACTTCTGTTTCAATCTTGGAAAGCATGCACATACAAAACTTCTTACAGTCCAACCCTGACAAACAGGACATTGAGCACAGAGACAGGATGATAACTACAGCATCATCTATACTCCATACAGGGTGCACTGTCTCAAAGCTCAAAGCCATGACTTTTCTACAACCTTTCTAGTTGTTTGCGAGTACGGAAAAAGGATTTAAAAAAATTAATAGGTTTCTAAAACACTCTTAAGACGGTTTGTTTTTCTTAGCTAGCCACTAAGCAACTTAGAGGATGTCCAAGGAGGTGTTGGGCATTAATTCAGCTGGTTGACCAACTTAACCAGACAGGCTAAACATTCACTTGAACGGGCTGAGAAACCAACTAAACCAGGTAAACACCGCATTGACTGTACTGGGAAACCAAGTAAACAGCATCCTGAACAGTTTGAGAGACCAACTAAACCAGGTAAACACCAGCTTGACCAGTCTAGAAAGCAAGCTAAACAACAGCTTGAAAGGTTGTAAGACCAATTAAACCAGCTAAAAAACAGTGTGACTAGTCTGAGAAATCAGCTAAACCAGGTAAACACCAGTCTGACCAGGCTGGTAAACCAACTAAACCAGGTAAATCCAAGTTTAAACCAGCTAGGCCCACTTTAATCTGGACTAAGATGTTTTTTTCAGCAGGGATATGATTCCAGAAGGTTATGACAGTCCTGGTGAGGTAATTATGATCCCTTTAAATCCCTTTATATAATCTTCCCTCCCTATTATTGGGCTAAATCATCTCGTCACCTTCACTTCTGTACCACATTACAACCTCTGCCTCCGTCACGTTTCTCAGAAATTGGCTACAATCAGATTAGCCCCCCACCTCATTCTCACACTGTCATACCTTATCGGCCTATAAATAGAGGCAGGTAAAGCCAGACCTCATTAATTCAATCACCAGGCGCAGGGACTACCCGCACACTTCTCTGAAGGTGGAAAGTCACGAGTCTGACACAAGCACCATTCTTCATTACCAACCTCCACAGCGTACCGGCTAAATTTAAACAATCACACACACCGGGAGTCTCCACGCCACCGAACCTGCAGAGAAAGAAGTATATGGCCATTGTTCAGCACAGGTAGATCCAATAAGGTACACAAAACGATTAAATACAAGTCTGTTTTGGACCCGTTTCCTTTCAAAACCACAAGAGCTAATTAGAGCAAGCTAGTTTTAAAGGTAATGTGTTATTGACGTTCACTGAAAAAGTGGCATTGGCTTTTTTCGAGACTGCTTGTGCAGACAACATCAAAACTCATTTGTTTGGAGTAAAATGAACCCGGAGGGGCTGCAAGTTGTTCAAGATGCCGAGGTGATAAGTGAGAAACATGCCGGCACAACAAATTGCCCTTTGATGGTCGAGACGGAGAGATCGGAGAAGGAAAACAATGATCCACCAGCCTTGTGAGATAAAACGAGCACACGAAGGTATGAGCTTCACATGTGCAAGTTTAGTCTGTGTTTAAGCCACACTTTGGCAGTGAACGCGGGGGATGCTGGGCTAAATCCCAACATAAGCTCTACCTACGTACAACACATCAGCCGCTCTACAGAAGAGATCATCTATTTATGCCACAAAACTACATACTGAGCAAATCTGTACTGACACACTACTGTATTGTACAAAAGCACTCGTTATTAATGTGTGGAAACAGTCATACTGGTAAATGAGGTATTAATGAAGATTGAAAAACAGATTTTACAGCGGTTCCCAAACATGCAAAACTTGTGTTTGTGTTTTAAACATTCAATATTAACAAATAAACATCTAAAAATATTTAAATAAGATATATAATAGAATATAAAATAAAAGCTATTATAAATATAAATAATAATATTAATAACAACAATACTATTATTAACAAACAGAATAATAATAATAAAAAATTCAATACTGGCTAATACAGATTAAAAAATAAAATATTAAATATAAAATTATTAAAATAATTAATGAAAATAAATAAAATTTAATACACACAAATAAATTAATTCTGTGCATTCAAATGTAGAAAATAATAACAAAAATTGTGAAAATAATATTAAACAGTTAATATACAGTAAAAACATAGAGTAACAGGATTTAGTTTAAATAATTCAACATACACAATAAATAATAATATTAATAACAACAATACTACTAATAAAAACATAATAATAATAATAATAATAATAATAATATATTCAATATAGCATATATTCAATATAGTTTAAATAATTCAACATACACAATAAATAAATACAATTAAAATTCAAATAAAATTTAAATAATATAAAAAAGTAAAAATACATCCAAAAATGGCAAATACATATTGCAAAAATAAACAATATAAAGCATATAATGCAGTATAATTATTAATTAAATAAATAAACAAAAAAGAATCCACCAATACAGATAGAAAGTTAATATAAATATATAATACAATAGAATTTAAGTAAATAAACAAATATTTATAGCATTATATAAAAAAATAGTAGTGATGGTGATGCATGCCTTAGCAAACACCACTAATAACAGCAATCAGTTTAATGGGGCTGTTAAGGGATTCATAAAAAAAACTGAAGAGCTAACATTTACTGATAATCAAACACTCGGTCTAGAATTTTAATATTCTATCTTTAATTTTAAGTCCTCTGAGTAATGGTACATAATAATTGAGCAATAGTGCATAACAATGGCATAATAATTATGCAAATGACGGTACAAAAGGGAAGATCTGAAGGTCAGAAAAATACAATGTTCTACACTTTCACAGAAATGATCAGTACCTTGACTGGGTATTGTTACGAGTAAACAGTAATAATGGATTCTGCCTGAAATTCTGACCCACAGGAGCTGATAGAGTTCAGCAGCGCTGTACAAATTTCCCCTGGAACCTTTACAAATTAAGACAAGCCTTAGAATGACAGATATTTCCCAGAGGAAAGACGGTAAGCCTGCCTCCATTCCTGCAGGGGCCGTTGTTACAGTCAAGAGCTGGAACACATTCTACCTCTGAGTCCAGGTTTAAAAAACATGACTACATAATATAGCATATCTCATATAGCATAGAATACGATTTAGCCAAAGTGAAGGATTCTCCGGAACATACAATCTGTAATCATTAGTTTGCAGGAATTCAGTCTGAAGCCTTCAGAAGGAAAAACACTTCTGTCTTTAATAAAATTAGATCTCTCTAAAGTACACTAAAGCTGGATATGATGAATGTGCTCTTTTGTGTGCAAGCATCTTCTGTTGCTTATGTATTTTCTTCACCGTGATATTGCATATACTTTGATTTAAACAAACGTAGTTTCAGAGTGTAATTTAAAAACCTTGCACCAACCATTTAGCAACCCAGCAAATTTGTGCATGTGCAAGCATCCCATTTTCTTCTAAAATCGGGTTTGCATTGACAGCACATTAATTCATTTACAGCGGATTTCTGTAAAAGAACGCGTTAGCTTATAATGACATGCATTTACATATTAGATTGCACAATGACTTGACATATTTTGACTCAAATCCGCTAAAAGCCGCTTCTGCACGGCGTGTTTTCGCTCACCGAGGGGCAAGATCACGCTGCTCTCTCATTTCGCCATTCGCATTTTATCTGATTCTGTGGTGCTGGCATAAAATTTGTTGTTTTTCTCTTGAATCTCTGTGCAGACATGACACGGTTTATAAAAGAAGATTGCATTTGACTGATCATGTGAACAAGCAGCAGAAAATGTTGTGATCTTCATCACAATGCTAGCTTCAAACCACTTTTATTTTGAGATATTGATTCTGTTGTTTGCAGCCAGTAACATATGGCAGTCTTCAAACTGCAAGGTTTGCTTTGCTCACGACTCCCCAAAATAAGTTAATTCGAAGATTTTAATTCAAACTAAATAAATAAGCATGTTCTTTATTCCTTTGGTCACTTATTCCTTACAAAAAAGCACAAAGCATTGACCAGAAACCACAAAAACCTTGTCAGAGTGTATTACTACAGCATCAGATTTGTTTTGCCTGTGTGTGTGTGTGTGTGTGGCGTTACGTTACGTTGTGTAAGCACAACAGCGTAGAGGATGCCCTGCCAACCTAACAGGCTCCTTCCATTCAACTACACATGCAGAAAGTTTGAGAAAGTTTAACTAGTGTTTTCATGATTCTTACTAAAGCAAGCATTACTATTATTGGCCATTTAATTGAACCACTAACAGTAAGTATTAAACTTTGCAGTGCAACTTCTTTACTACATGTGTGAGTGCTATTGCAAAGATCTCTTATAAGGTGTTTGTCTAGCAGACAATAAAGTGGGAAAAAATCCCATAGATTTGCATTCACAGAGAAATCTAGAGACTAGAGTGCCACGAGCTGGTAACAACCTAGTTACTGCTTAAAATACCCTAGCAAATGATTGCAATTTACTGCAATGGTTACTAATTGATATTAGCTTTTTGTATTAAAAATAAGCAATTAGGAATATTAAATAAAATCAATAAATAAATATTTTTAATCTTTGGGATTTTTTATTTATTGATTGATTAATTATTTATATACATGCATAAATAGAGATATTTACTTTTTTGAAAAAGTAACTCCGTTATATTAATCTAAAATTAAAAAGTAATGCATTACTTTACTAGTTACTTGGAAAAAGTAATATTACGAAACTCACATTACTTGTAATGAGTTACCCCCAACACTAGTGGTAGTAGTAGTATTGTCATTGTTACTTTTATTAGTAGTAGTAGTAGTAACATTACACACATGCTTTAAATAAAAACTATAAAATAGTATAGAAATATCAGAATATTTGAAAAATAAAAAATAAAATGATTTGAATATCTATAATAATATATATCAAATAATATTTGATATTATTGTGTTCTATTACTATTTATAATACATTTATATTATATATGCCATTATCCCTCATCACACTGACACAGAAAAGATCTCTAGCTCTAAATCTAGTTTTAGCTTCTTTGAAATTTTTCTTGATTTCCACAGAGTGATTGGTCATCACACTCATCTCCGCCCACAGCTCCTTGCACTTGAAACAAACATCCAACACATGCAGCTCTTGGACTAATAGTGCAGCAATTGTACAGGGTCTCCCTTAAAAGCCTCAAAGACGCTTTTGTTGCTCATTCACACTGTAACAAAACACGAAGACCATGCAATGTGTCCTCACCAGACAAAAATCTCCACTTTTATCCAACTCCATTTGTTGCGTGACATCTCAGGCTTGACAGATGGGGAGGTGTTTACGAGTCGCTCGTAAAACAAAGCGGACATTTGTTGACAACAGCAGCTTGAATGCCCTGACAAAGCTCGCTGGATTACACTCCGGCCCTCGGACTCAAAACACACTGGGAAACGTGGCTTGAAAGGCTCAGTCGGGGAAGCTGGGGCCACTTTGGTTCAGAAGTGGATTAGCTCCATTATTCTGACGGCTATTCGAACCCCTATACTTTATAAAACAGCAGGGAAGAGCGTACCTGTATTTTCGAGATATCTGAAACCAAAGCAGCCAAATTCAAAGTGAAGTAGTTTGTCTCGGTCTGTCACTCAGGCTAAGCTCGTGGCAGGGTTGTTTCTGCGATTAAGAAGACTAGTGAACTTATTTTCACAGTCTGTCTTGATTCGCTGTCCAATATCTTTTATAATCCGAGACTAGTCTTAATCCATCTCTGACAACCCGGCTCCTCAATCACCCTAAATCATTACTGATTTGTGTGGAGGAGGAATCCAGAACACCTCGTACAGTATGAGTCCTAATAACGGCCCACCCACTCCAAACGCTGAACCTTAAAAGAAGAGTTCAAGCAAACGTTCAAATTCTGTCCTTATATATTCCATAGAACACAGAAGAAGATACTGAGCTCAATGTTCAAGCTGCTCCTTCCTATGCAATGGAAGTAAATGGGGACTGGGGCTGCTAAGTTCCAAAAAGAACCATAAAATGTCAAATCTTTTATACTATACATTTCAAATCTTCAGAAACATTAATATCATATGTTTGCCTGAATTTAAATTTAAAATGTGGAATTTGAGGGTGTAAAAAAATAAATAAAAGAAAATAATAATAATAAAAAATACAAATATGAAGAAAATCTCCTTTAAAGTCGTCCAAATGAAGTTCTTAGCAATGCATAATACTAATCAAAAATTAAGTTTTGATATTCATTTTTTTTTGGCATAAAAGAACATCTATAATTTTGACCCATACAATGCATTTTTGGCTATTACTACAAATATACCCCAGCGACTTCCCAAAAATGACAATTCTGTCATCGTTTACTTAACCTCGAGTACTTCTAGTTCTAAACCTGTATGAATTTTGTTCTGCCGAACACAAAGGAGATATTTTGTATATTGTAGAAACTTAATTTCCTGTAAAGCTGCTTTGCAATGATTCATATTGTTAAAAGCGATATATAAATGAACTTGAATTGAATTTAATATTTAGAAAAAAGTTTGTAAAAATCTGTTTTAGTCACCATTGACTTCCATAGTAGGAAAAACTAAATACTATGGAAGTCAATGGCGACCCAAAACAGCCTGGTTACAAACTTTTTTCTAAATATCTTCCTTTGTGTTCGGCAGAACAAAGAAATTCATACAGGTTTAGAACTACTTGAGGGTGAGTAAATGATAACAGAATTTTAATTTTTGGGTGAACTAATCACTTAAGACTGGTTTTGTAGTCCAAGGTTACATACAGTATAATTAAAGTATACTTAAATATTTCTGAAAAATATTAAAAATATTAAAAAAGTATGTTTGAAAGCTGCCCTAAAGAAAAAAAAAAAAGAACAAAAAAAGTATCATTAATGTAGTACTTTGTACAACTTTAAATGTGAAATTTAGGCAATTTGGAAAAAAGTAGAACTGTTAAAATGAAATAAGACGTTTTACGTTAAAAAAAAGAATAATCATTGCACTATTCCTTTAAATTAAAGTCCCAGATTTAAAATACTGTAAGTTAAACTATTAATAGCATTTGGTGCAAAAAGTCAATTATTACAGAAAATAATTTTGACTTTATTTATATATAAAAAAAAACACAGATAAATGAATCTGAAAAATATAGTACATTTTAAAAGGGCTTTTTAAAGTAGTCTGAAACATTAAGACTAGCATGACAGCAGATGCTTCCTGACCTTGACCTTGTCATGTCCATGCTGGTAAAGCCGATAATCCTAGTAACTTCACAGGATATGAAGCAGAATACCAAAAAGTGGCCTTCTACTCTGAGAAAATTCACAGGAATCACACCAGTTAGGCTTATCAGAAAGTGCATCCACCTAGACGAATATACAACTCAAACAACACATTTAAGTAAGAAATTCAACAAATAAATACTTTTTAAAATATTTTTTAAATGTTGTATATTTTATTTATTATTATTATTATTATTATTTGTAACTTATATACATTTCTATATTTTTTTTTTTAATTTGGGATTTTTTTAAATTGTGTGTATATATATATATATATATATATGTATGTGTGTGTGTGTGTGTGTGTGTGTGTGTGTGTGTGACAATATATCAAATTTAATGTTTAACAAAGAATTATGCAAATGCAAAAATGCAAGCTCCACAGTGCTTCTGCTTTTAAACTCTTCACTGTAAGTAGAAGAAATAAACTAAAATACGAGTCTAAGGTAATTATTTCAGTGGAAAATCGACATAATGCCACAAATGCCAATTGAGTTTAACTCGTATTGAACCAGAAGCATTCATTTAAAGTAAGTGATGGCCAAGGATCCAAGCATTTGGTTTTAATCGAACAGTCTTGGCACGAGTTACAGAGGCAGAGGTCTTTATTCATCAGACGAGGTGCAGTTTTTCCCAGTGCGCTCCAGCGTCCTGCTCTTTTCTGAAGAACAAGCGTGCAACAACTTGTCACTGGGATCCTACTGACCTTTGAACTCTGTCACGAGCCGTGGCTGCAGCGAGTGAGCGTGTGCATGCAAGAGAGAGCGAGAGTGTGTTTGAATGCGTGCATGCATCTATGTGCCTGCCTCCTGCCCACACACTCCCTCTCCTCTTGTTCTGCAGCAGGCAGACTGTTGCCTTGGAAACACAACGTGCTCCTGTCTGTTGAAAGTGGGAAAAAATGCAGCTTTATTTATTTATTTGTCTAATTTCTTTTCCTCTTTTCTTTCCGAGGGACGAGCGTACGCTCCTCTCTCATCAGGAGGGAGATGCTGAAATGACTTCAGATGTGACAAGATTAGAACACTATTGATTTTTTTTCTCTTTGCATTTTGCGAATCCAACAACCAAAGCTCCTATTCAAGACCTGCACTTCATTTCCATCTAAACGGCATTATGGCTGACTGTATGAAAACAAAACTCCATAAATAAATAGCAGAACCACAAAGCCAAAAATACACACAGAACAGCACAATCTATCTAGACATTAATTGGCTATTTCTATTAACATGCAACTCATTTCCATAAAGCTGAAGTGTGCAATTTCTGTACCATTACTGTCATCAGCCAGAACAGCAAAAGCAACTCGATTACAAAAGAATAATAGCAACTGCTGTTGTTAGACTGTATTGTTAGACTGTAGCTAATGTGTTCTTGATGGTTACTATGGCGTTACTAGGGTGTTCAGGGGTTTTATGCGATTCTAGGTGGTTTCTAGCATGTTGCTAGACTGCTATAAATGTGTTCTGGATGGTTGCTATGGCATTGTTAGACTACTGGCAGGGTGGTTTGGGGTGTTATACAATTCAATATGGTCTCTAGGGTGTTGCTAGAGACTATCAGTAGGGTGTTCTGTGGTTTTATGCAATTCTAAGTGGTGTTGCTAGGCTGTTGTTAATGTATTCTTGATGGTATCTATGGCTTTGCTAGGCTGTTGGTTGGGTGTTACACAATTTAATATGGTCTCTAGTGTTAGATTTCTCTGTATTTGGTTGACCAGTGGTTTGAATGGCTCGCCATATGTATTAGATTTCTCTAATACATAAAATAAGTAAGCTTGACCAAAGTTCAGGGTAAAAGAGTTTATTCAAGAAAGTCGTGTAGCATAGCCGTCTTCTAGATCTTAACCCGAGGTACTGTCTGTGTGACTAGACCTTATACCTGAAAACAAATGGCGATCAAACAAAAGACAGACGCTGTCAGGACCTCCTACTGGAGGCCTTACAATAGGCAGTCCATCCTGAGGATCACTGTATGGCCATTTGGTTCACACCTTTACAGAACACAACAGATGTTGATTCCTAGGGTGTTGCTAATGTTTTCTTAATGGTTGCTATGATATTTCTAGGCTGTTGGTATGGTGTTCTGGGGTGTTATATAATTCAATATTGCATCCAGGGTGTTGCTAAGCTGTTGGTGGAGTGTTCTGGGGCGTTATGTGATTTTATGTTGTCTCTAGGGTGTTGCTAGGCTATTGGTAGTGTGTTTTGGGGTTTTATGTGATCTCTAGGGTGTAGCTAGACTATCGGTAGGGTGTTCTGTGGATTTATGAGGTCTCTAGGGTGTTAGTAGACTATCTGTAGGGTGTTCTGGGGCGTTATGTGATTCGAGGGGGTCTCTAGGCTGTTGCTAGGCTGTTGGTAGGATGTTCTGGGGTTTTATGTTGTCTCTAGAACATTGTTAGATTGCTACAAATTTGTTCTTGATGGTTATGGTGGCATTACTAGGCTGCTGGTTGGGTGTTATACAATTCAGTATGCTCTCCAGGGTGTTGCTCGGCTGTTGGTAGTTTGTTCTGAGGCATTGCATGATTCTAGGTGGTCTCCTGGGTGTTGCTAGGATGTTGGTAGGGTGTTCTGGGGTTTTATGTGGTCTCTAGTGTGTTGCTAGATTATCAGTAGGGTATTCTGGGGCATCACATGATTCAAGGGTGTTGCCAGAATGCTGCTAATGTGATCTTGATGGTAGCTATGGCTTTGCTAGGCTGTTGGTTGGGTTTTCTGCAATGTTATACAATTCAATATGGGTGTTGCTCGGCTGCTAATGTATTTTTAATGGTTGCTATGGCCTTTCAACGCTGTTGGGAGGTTGTTCTGGGGGGCATTATGCGATTCCATGTCATCTCTAAGATATTGCTAGACCGCTACAAACATATTCTTGATGGTTGCTTTGGCATTACTAGGCTGTGGTTAGGTGTTCAGGGGTGTTATACAATTCAATATGGTCTCTAGGGTGTTGCTAGGCTCTTGCCAGGTTGTTCTAGGGCGTTTTACAAATCTAGGTGGTCTGTAAGGTGTTGAAAATTGTCTTCTTGATGGTTTCTATAGTTCTGTGGTGGTTGCTATAGTGTTTTAGGTGATCGCTAGGTCATTGTGAGACTAGGCTGTTTGTTGCTAGGATATTGTTAGATGTTCTCAAGGATGTTCTTAGTGGTTGTAAGGCAGCGTTCTCACTGGTTGCTAGGATGTTGCCCACTCTCTCTGTTTCTATGGTCGTGACTCAATCAATCATCTCCCTAGTGCACTGCTAAGGAAGTCTACTGTTCCCAGGAGAGAGTATTTTAACACTGAAAATATTGCACATGGTGTTAAAGCTGTCAGAAGTAAACTCATTTTATACTTACCCTAAAAATACAAATTTCTTGTTTCAAGCACAAAAGCAAGGAAAGAAGGAACCCTATCGTTCATTCAAGTTGTGTGCTGGTTACATAAAACAGACGGTGTAGTATTCAATAGCAACAGAAACAAACAAACACACACACAGACATCACACACACACATTGTGAGTACAAGGGCTGTTCTCTCCCTTCTGTTAATTTGGTCCCTGTCCCGTTCCACCGGTAACGCTCGCACAACAGGGAGAAACGCCCACAGACCCATTCATACAGCCAGAGAAAGAGAGAAAGGTGGAAACCGCACTGCAAAAGTGCCTCGTGTAGCACAAACACCTCCAAACACTGTGTAGGTGGAGCGTTTACGGGTCCAAAGCATCCACTAAAGAGAAACGTCCTCAGAAAACAGGCTGAATGGGATTCCAGTTTACAGACAGCTCGCTGTGATAAATCCAATGCATGAAATCACAGATAAAACTTCTGGATCAGCTTTGAAAAGAGGGAAATTAATGATGAACATCATATGGATTGGATATCCAAAAAAAGGATATGTTTCACATCAATCCACTACAACTAAATTAGATTAATTGATAGTAACTATATAAATGTAATAGCAGAAACTGGAAGCAATTAAGAATTATCTAAAAGACATAATGGAACATCAAAGCTATATAATATATTATAATATACATTTAGAAATAATTAATACATTTATAAACATAAATAAATCTATTTTTAACTTACTTTTATTATAATATTGTAATTATACACACACACACATTATATTATATACACACACAACCACAAAAAAAACAATTATACTTAAATATATACACACATTTATTTTTTATTTTATTGTAAAGAATAAGTATATCTTAGCAATAAGTATTAATAATAAATTAAATAAATGTTAAATTTAATGTTAATTGATCATACAACTAATTTTAATATATACGTATATACATTTATTACTTTATTTTCAATATATGTAAATAATTTCATCTAATATAAAAGCAATTTAATACTACTACTAATACTACTACTAATAAAAATAATAATTATAATAATATTTTTTATTTATATATTATAATCACATCACATTATACAAATTTACAAAATTACATATTTGTAATTTTGTATAAATGTACAATTACATGTTACAAAGAAAGAAAGAACTTATCTTTAAAGGAAAAGTTCACCCAAAAATTACTGTTCTGTGATTATTTATTTTCCCTGTGATAATTTATGGTACCTTTTGTCCTTTTTATAGCTTGACAGACTCGAACAGAACCCGTAGTGGCATAGTGAATTTTAAAAAGCCATCACAACTATAATTTTTTAAAATGTCATGTAATGATTTAGCCCAGCTAAAACTGTACCTGGTCTGAATTCAAATTCTTTGAAAACAATATATTTCTGGGTGAACTGCTCCTTTAAGCATACAAGGGTATGTTCATCAGCTCCCAGGAGGACTTTTCACAAACAAATATGAGCTACCCAGAATCCCAGCAAACCGCTCATGTTGTGAATCTTAATAAAACGGGTTCAACACGCATATTATTGTACATCATGAGACTTAACATGTCAGCATGTGGTTGGAATAGAGTTCCGAGTGTTTTCATGACGCCTGCACGTCTAAAGATGATCAAACCAGGGTTGAAGGGGGTCGATGGGGAGCATTCGAACACACTCACAGATAATAAATATCAATAAAATGCAGGAAAACACACACACAAACATTTCTCACCACAGGGATTTCATCTGATCCAACGCACACACTCCAAGATAGCGTTCCCTCTGCACTCCAGGAGGTTTGAAACAGCACCTCCAGGTATTTTCAGACAAACACATTCTCACACACACGCAAACATATGCGTATAACTAACATTACAATCCCTCTTCGCACCACTAGATTTGCAACTGCACCTTTAGCCGCTTCTTAACAAGCAGACGCACACATTAAAACGCACACAAACCCAGGAGTGTTTTGGGCTTCGTGACGCTCATTAGACAGCGAGGCTGCAGGTACATGGCACATTCCCATTAAACCTGCCACAATACCTCACTGAGCACACAAGACAGTGGAAACGTGCCAGCTTTACCAGCTAACCAGACACAAACAAAACACAAATACAGCCAATTCACACCAAACACCAGGTTTTTTTGCCAACATGTTTTCACAAACACTTTTTCCACAGAGGCTAGTTCAATTTTCTAAGCTAAAAAAATGGAGAAAGGTTAAACCCTATACATGTTTTGTGTATTCACTGTATTAACCATTTTTATTCACTTTAAGGTCATCTACATGACCATTCAGAAGTTTGGGGTTCACTTAAGAAAAAAAAAAGAAAGAAAATCATCAATTAATTTGTTTTATTCAACAAGGATGCATTAAATTTTAAATTCTAATTATTTTCATGAGATTTTTAAATGTTCTTCCAATCTTTTAATGTTAATGTCTTAAAATACTTAAAATAGAAAACCACATGCTTCAGTACATTCTGCAGGTCTCTGCTAGGAATCACTGGGGGGACAGGATGTGGCTCCGCCCACTTTTAAATCCCATTGGTTGGATTTCCTGCTGTGTTATATTTTCTAATTACAAATTACAACATTGATTCAAATTAGCGGACATTAGAGTGAGCAGATTAAACCACTCAATTGATTTCATTCATAATGCATGCTGTTCAAAGCTCCACTTGCTAAAAACCGAGCTTTAATACAGAGGTTTCTTTTCCAGCACTCTTTAAAAAGCTATAAAATGTTCCGAATGTCCAAAACAGACAATCTCTCTCTCAATTAGCTTGACCCTCCGCACCGACAAGCTGAGTGCATCCCCTTGATCTGGCACGGCTCCCGGTTCATGCGTCTAAATTCAGCGACTGGCATCCTCTCCAGATGGCGGAGGAGAGTGTGAAGAGGATTTTGTTGAGGGGAAGCAGGACAAGCCCCCTCTTTGCATCCGGCCAGCTCAATCCAACCTTTCCCTGTAAACAGGTAGGAGATCTGGACGCCGGCTGCCCGAGCAGGATGTGGGCGTGCGGGGCGACCCACGTCACGGGTCACATTCATGAGGCTTTGGCTCCTAGCGTGTGAAAGCTGAATGAAAAGGCAGCAGAGAAGGACATTTGGGATGAATATGACTGGAATAAATGTACTGAAGCAGCGGGAAAACACTTCAGCTTCTTCCTTGAGGGACATTTCAGCAATTAGAGACTTTAAATGACCCGCTCACTTGCTACTTGTGAAGATGATGTTTTAATGCTTCGTTTTTTGTATTTGATTGTTCTGTTATTTATCCTGATCATTTAGCCCATTTTTGATGGAAGGTCTCGGCGTAGGAAAAGCTTGACGTGTTGCTAACAGCCAAGTTAAAAAATAGCACCAACGCCAATATTTAGCAATAAAAGATCGCCGGGGCTGCATTTATTTGATCAAAAGTACTGTACAACAGTGAAAAAATATATGTAATTGCAAAGAACAGTTTTTTACTTATATTTCAAAGTAAGTATGATTAATCATGATCCAAAACAAAAAGTTTTTGTTTACATAATATATCTTCGATTACACAGACATGTAAGTATTTAAGAAAAACGTTATGTTTACATATTAAATATATTTATATATAATATAAAAGAAAACAAATATAAATGTATATACATGTAAATATTTTAAATATATATACACTGTTTGTATGTGTGTGTGTGTATATATATATATATATATATATATATACACATATAATAAATATACACAGTACACATATGTTAAAATAAACTTTTATTTTGAATGCAATTAATCAGCACTATTACTAATTTTATTTATTTAAATAAAAAAAAAAAACTAGCAAGCTCAAACATTAAAGAAATATTCTAGGTTCAACAATCTATTAAATTAAATTTAAAAATTTATTAAATTAAGTTAAATTACATTTTTGTGGTGTTAAAATGACACAAATAGTGGACTAAATATGTTTAAAAAAAATGTAAAATGTATTTAAAATTGCCTTAACAGAACATGTGACATAACGCAAAGTTACTCATCTTCTAAATATCCTTTCAGAAAATCAATCACTGACAGCACTATTAAAAATGTAATTCATTCCTGTGATGCAAAGATGAATTTTCAGCATCATTATTTCAGTCTTCAGAGTCACATGAACCGTCAGAAATCATTTTAATATGCAGATTTTCTGCTCAAGAAACATTTAGTATTATCAATTTTGAAAACAATGCTGCTTTGATGAAGGAAAGTTCATAGAACGTAATTTCATAATATCATAAATGTCTATACTGATTGATCCGTTTAATGCATCCTTAATAAAATAATTTTATTTAAAAAAAATTAAAGAAATTAATAAAAGATGTTTAGTAGTGCACTAGCATAACAAGAGATATCCTTCAAGCTACCAGACATGTACTGGAAGCTATAAAACAACTATTTTGCTTTCACTAGCTCTTCAAGGCCGTTTTTTCTAGTAATGCTCACATGTAAGCTGCATACACGTGTCCCACAACATGTCTTTTCACTCTATTCTGTGGAGAAAATCAGAGGTGCTGAAATGTCGAATGTAACTAGCGTGGAAAGAGTTGCGTCAGCTCCAAGGTCTGGCGGACCTTCAAGAGATGCTCCAGCCAACCCATGCTACACGGCTCAGCCCTGCCAAGAGCTCGGAGAAACCACAGGCAACGACTTCCTTCTGCCAGAGTTACAGTCAAACAGGCTGCAGAGAACTGCTGCTTACAACGGCTCACTTTTAAAATCAACGCCGAATCAAAATGGAAAATGTCAGCCCATAGCCAAGTAGGCATATTTAGGCATTATTTCAGCAAACTCGCTTTCAGTTCTCGCTCGATTCTGGTATGCAATGCCAACTTTTCAATTTCATCCAATCAATTAAATGAATGCTGGACAAAACAACGCAGTGCAACGTGCTTGAATATTTAGTTTCAGTCAGAACTTTGACAAGTAAAATGGGTTGAAAACAATCTGTTATGCTGAGATTAATGCTATAAGCCAGAGGTAAATAAGGTGACATGGACTTACGTCAGACTGTGCATTCTCATTTAAAAATGCGTTCATTTTATTCAATTCAAATATGTAATTAAATTAAATAATTAAATATGAAATAAACAAATAATGACAATTACAGACATTTAATAGTGCATATAAAATTGATTCAAGTGGCAATTTATATTAAATGGATCACGCATTTAAAAAAAATAATACATTTAAATAAAAAATATATTTAAATATAAATAAAATAAAATAAAACCAAAAAGTCATGAACATTTGGTCTATTTAAATTAATTAATAATTAAATTGAATTAAATTAAAAAAGGACAACAATTGTGGTGTTAAAATGGTAAAAATAGTGGAATAAAATAAAGTTTAAATATTTTTTAAAAAGAATGTATTTAAAATTGCTTTAATAGAACGTGACATTTACTCATCTTCTAAATAACCTTTCAGAAAATCCTTATAAATAAATTCATATCCAAAATAAAATAAATTAAAAATATGACAAACAAATATAAAATAAAATAAAAGTAATAGTATCAGATGGCAATACCATAATACATGGTATATCTGCATCGCACATAAAAAATAAATAAATAAATAAAATAAAACATGATAATACCATCATACATGTTCAAAAAGCCTAGTACTAGAATGTAAACTGGAAAAAAAACAAAAAAAATGACATTACCATAATAACCATGTTTGAAGGCCAAAATAATAGCTTTTTATTCATGTAAAAGATACAGAACATGAGCTACTGAGGAAAAAATAGCTGAGGCAGGGAAAATAAAAGATGAGCAAAGACAAGAACACACAAAAACCCCGAAGGCAGAGCCATAAAGTAACAGGCAGTTTGATTTATTCTCTTTGACGTCTATGGTAATGTATGCTAACGTGGCTTCCATGATTGGCTATTGAGGTAATATATGCAAACGTGACTTGCATGATTGGCTGCTGTGGTAATGGATGCAGGTCAAAAGTGATTTACACCCTTCAGTCTTACATAACACCGCACAACCGCAGTGAAGCGGGTACTAGCTGCTTTACAAAGAGATGAAAAATGGATTCTGCCTGAGTATAGTAGATAACTCCATTTATTCACACATAAGCCTGCTACAAACTAACAAGCCGAAATGGCTCAATCTGCAGACAGATGCAAACACTGAAAAAAGGATGAAAGTGGGAAACTAGAGCCGTTAGAGTCGAAATGGCTAACTATGTGAAATGATGTGCACACAGACAGGACTGAAAAGAAAACTGGATTAAAGAAGGCACCTACGACAGATGGACTGGAGGCTGAAATTACACTTTTAACCATTACAATACTTTGATGGGTAAAAAAAGAGCCATTTCTTCTAAGTGAATGGAAAACAGGACCTGAACATTTCAGAAAGTATTTGAAAGGAAGATGAAAGGCTGTTTGTGAAAAGTTCACATCTTCGGGTGAAGCTGACAGTCTGGCTCCGAGTGACACAGCAGAATCTGGCTTCTAGAAGATTCAGCGTGCCATTATAAACGCTATGAAATATTCATACCTGTAATATCAATCATATTAACTGACAGCACTCTGGATGGAGCTGGCCAATAAATCATTCGTAATGGAATTTTTAAATCTATTAGAAGACAATGGTAAAAGTGGTTACGTTCATCTTTATCTAATAAATCTTTATTGTACATGTTGGTGCGAAACCAGTGAGACAGAATTACTTTTTGATGTTTTTAATATTTAATGTTAGGCTATCTAAACAATTTCAAATGTCATGACACCGGTAACTCCAGTAAAGCCGGTAAACCCAGTCAATTTGATACGGACATCAGAAAAGCTAACTTTAGCCACAGGAATAACGTCGGTAACACATAACTTGAAGGTCAGTGATCTAGAAACATATTTTAACTGGAAAAATAAATTATAGACATTTAATAATGCATATAAAAATTGATTCTAGTGCCAATTTACATTAAAAGGATCATGCATTTAAAAACAAATAATACATTTAAATAAAAAAATAAAAAATTATATATACACACACACACACTTAAAAAAAGAATACATAAAATAAAATAAAATAAAATAATAAAACCAAAAACTCATGAGAATTTGGTCTATTTTCCTGGCTTTGGCCAAACATTGTAAAAAATAAATAAATAAATAAATTAATTAATTAATTAATTAAGAATTACATTTAAAAAAAATAATTAATTAAAATTAAAAATTAAATTAAAAATTAAAATCAAATAAAAAAATTACAATTAAATTAAAAGTTAATCATTAAACTAAATTGGCCAAACATAGCAAAAATATAAATAAATAAAATAAATAAATAAATAAATAATATTAATAATAATTAAATCAATAAAATGAAAAATAAATTACAATTAGAAATTACATTAAAAATTAAATTAAATAACAAATTAAACTAAACTTAACTTAATGCAATTTAATTTAATTTAATTAACCAAGTAGTAATAAATATTATATCTATTTTCCTGGACAATGAATTTTACAGTAAATGTGAGCATCACCTGCATATAGATGATCTCAAAGCTAACAAACAAAAACCAAACACCATAAAACTCACATTGATGATTCTACACTGTAGTCAGAATGTATGTTTGTCTTTGTGCAGATACACTTGTAAACAGCTTTAACCATCTGTACCTAACAGCATGAGGTCACCAAACTTCAATGTCACACTTCCATCATTTCCACGGTAAGAATCTCATCACAACAGCCTCCTGAACGGGCTTGTGTGCGATTCTTCCCGAAATCATCATATCTGAGCAGGTGTTGAACACACATGAGCCTGATCCGTCACGGATTGCATCACGCTCTCACCCGAGAGAATTTACAAACACACTAAACCCACAGCTGTAAAGTGTGCAGGTGACACTCACACACCCATATAGGTGAAAAATCACAGCGTCTACACCTCAGGTACCGTAATCCCACATCATCGTATGCATAAAACGCATAATTGCATGTGAAAGAATGTTATTTATAGTCGCTTTGTGTGTATGTCTCATTCCTAGTGTCTGTAAACAGCCATGACTGTGTTTGTGTACACGTATGTGTGTGTGTGTGTGTGACAGAGACACCCAGTGGGTAATTGATGCACCGGCTCGAAGTGGCAGGTTCGGCGACACCCCCTGCACTACCCTCCTTCTTCCAGAAGCATACACACACACACACACACACTAACAAGCCAACATAATTACATGGCTGACTCCTAAAGATAGGGGAGAGAGGGATGCGACTGATTGCTGTGAAAGAGGGAGGGGCGAACGAGAAATGGAGAAATGAAAACATCTGGCCATCGAAGCTCGAGCAATCAAAAAACAAAATTAGAATCACACGCAAACGACCCCTTTGGCCTTCAAATCTCACTAACTGTAGACTCATTCTGATGCTTCATTAAATAGTGCTAGAATATATGACACTTGCATGTTCACACAACTTAGTGTATCATTGTATATCTTGCATTTTACAATGGATTTCCACGAAACTGATTAGGTTCGTGTCCAGGTCACACTGCTCTCCAAAATCAGAGGAAATAAATGAGAATTTATATTTTGCATTATGATTTCTTGTGACAAATCTTATGACAATTAAGACACTTTCGCGCCAAAATTTAATATAATGCATATAATGCATTAAAATCAGGATCTTGTTCAGGTCATATTACTTCCCAAAATTTAGAAGAAATTAGAAATTATATTTTGTATTAGGGAATTATTATTATTAGTGCTGTCAAATGATTAATCGCATTCAAAATAATATATATATATATATATATATATATATATAGATAGATAGACACACACATATTATATATTTAGAAAACATTAACATGTATTTA
>JAUMHE010000082.1:14621079-14637544 GCA_032359235.1 Enteromius mattozi
ATTATTATTATTATTATTATTATTATTATATTTAGTTAGCTACTTTGTTACTCAACTGCATTGAAGCTATTTAAGTATTCTGAAATGATTTACTATAATTAATGAGATTTTCCAATACTTCATATCAGAAATATAAGTTTAGAGTGAACGGATTCAATAAAATGAATCAAACTTTCCAGTGCATCATATGAGAGAGAACTATTTAGAACAAACTAATTCACTATAATAAATCAAACTTCCAATGCATCAAATGAAAGAGAGAATCATTTAAGATGAATCAAATCTCTAAGATAAATTAGACTTCCCAATGCTTTACACGAGAGAAAGAACTGTTCAGGATTAACAGATTCATTATAATGAATCAGATTTTCCAATGTCTCATACCAGAAATATAACCATTTAAAGTGAACTGAATCACTAAAATCATTCAGATTTTCCAATGCTTTATACGAGAGAAAGAAAGAGAAATGTACAGAATGAACAATTTACTTTCCAATGCTTCAAAATGAAAGACAGAACCATTTAGGATGAATCAAATCACTAAAATGAATTACACTCCCAATGCTTTACACGAGAGAGAGAAATGTTCAGGATGAACCGATTCACTATAAAGAGTCAGACTTTCTAATGCTTCATATGAGAGATAAAACCATCTAGTATGAACCGATTCACTAAAGTAAATCAGACTTTTCAGTGCTATGATAGATAGAACCATTTGGAATCAACCAACTCCCCATATAACACTACATAAATAGAGCACTGTTTAGGGTAAAACGATTCACTAAAATGAATCAGACTCTTCCACTATGTACCTCAGCTCACTTAACAGTTAACCACTAGAAAGTGTAGCTTGTAAAACAGATTTGGCAAAAACGCTTTTCAACAGAAAACCCTATGGACTATGCATCATTACAGACAGTTATGAATGAATCATCCTTAACAGGTGATTCTTCTGCACACAAGAGTGTCACCACTGCTTTTAATGGTCTAGGGGGCCTGCGCTTCAAAACCCAAGCGCACATGGGAAAAACGTGTGTGTATGTGTGACGAGAGCCAAAAGCGACAGCCGAGCGCTCGGTACTCCAAACAGATCCATCAAACCATGAGGAAAACAAGCTGAGCTGAGTTTACTAACACAACCTCGACTCAATGCACACTTCCTGCCTCAAGCAGAGACAAGTAGGTAAAGTCCTGCCTCTTTCCCGAGCCAAAAAAGGACGTCCTTGAAAGTTGACTGACGTATTAGCCAGAAACTGTGACACGGCCTTGTTCTAGAATTGCCATTAATAAATTCAATTTAACTTGTGCGGGTCTGAAGTCCCCGAACAGGACTTGCGACTCCAATTAGCCGGTGTGGGAGCTGTAGGCAGTGACGATATATGCTCTACAGCACATGCTGTGGAACTACTCTACATCCTGCTCCCACATATGGCGCGCTCCATTTCTCCAAGACCGTACTAACGCTGGGGGACGGGGGTGTATCCGCGAAGAGGAGCCAGAACAGTGTGAATATCCCTTCCGGACTGTACATCAGTCATGCCCTTGTGGTTCAGCCTGCGTCACGGGGATCCGCATCCAACCAGGTGGCACCCGCCGCGGGGCAAACCGGGGGTCCTGTTGGCGTACGCCTGGATAATCCCAAAGGAAGCAAAGCTTTTGTCAGTCTAAGCATGTGTAGATACAAATAAGATGGTCTCCACTGTGTCATGTGTGTTTGTTTGAACGCGTCGGTCCTAACAGCGAGGAGAACCGGGGTCTTTGGCAGGCTTCAGTCCCTGCTCTCCAAACCCTCCTCTCATGTCACAGACCATCTGCTACTCAGCAGCCACGCTGGCGCCGGAGATGAGGCGTACCGTTCTGGTCCAGATGCCTATTCGGCTGTACTTACAGAAAGTCAGATCCATCACCTCCGTAACTTGGTGAGAAGATCGCAGATCAGCGTCATAACTTACGCTCAAAATAGCTTTGAAGAATTCCTAAAAAACTACATCAGCTGTGATCAAATCTAACATCATGTTTCAGGGTGTATGTTTCAGGTTCAAGCTGGAAAAAAAACAAACAAACAAAAAAATGCTAAAATATATTTCCACCTGTCCTTTCTGCTTTACAGGGAGACACAATGCAAGTGAATGTGGCCGATTGGTAACCGTTAACAATAGTGCTGTCGAACGAAATCCAAAATATAAGTTCTTATTTCCATGCACTAATATGTGTGTGTACTGTGTATATTTATTAAGTATATATAAATACAAACACATGCATGAATATATTTGAAAAAATGCTATGTTTTTGTGTGTGTGTGTGTGTATATATATATATATATATATAAATAATATTATATATACATACATATACACCCACACAAAAAATTCTAAAATTTAAAAAAACAAGACTTGTATAATATGCTTTATAATGTGATTTTGGTGTGAAAACTGCTTACTTAGCCTTTTTTGTAAAGAGATAAATTCAACTTTACAACTCACATGTTACACAATACACCCTAAAATGACTGTAAAAGTACTGATTTAAACGGCTTTACAGCTCAAATGATAATCAGAATAGAACAGAATAATTGATGTAAGTGCTTTTATACAATTAAACACTTCACATTTCTGCTTTCTGAGTTCTGAGTTCTCCAAAAACATGAGCGACATGAGAGTGAGTAATTAATCACAGAATTTTCAATTTGGGGTGAACTAACCCTTTAACTTGTATTGGACATGGAATACAAGTAGTAATTTAGCAAAGAAAATGCAAAAAAATGCATATTTAGCTGTAATAATACCCTCAATGGCATGCCTTAATTATACCGTATCTGTGCCTAAAATGTGTATTTTAATATATTATGGCACTAATATGCACTCATCAGAAGTACAGAAGCTACAAAAGCATATTTTGTGAGGGAACTGTCTTAGTGACAAGCTGTTACACCCCTAAAAAAACCATTCTTTCACATTTTTCTGACAGTGTAGTATATTTACTACAAGGACAGTCCTCAAAGAGTGGCTAAAGGTTAGAAATAGAGGTAACAGTCTTGCTCTAGGGTGCAATAGAGAAGTTCAGAAAAATATAGAGCACATTCAATAGTTTGGACTACAGAGAGTGCGTCTTCCACAGATGATCCCTTGACCACAACTAAAACACAGTCCCCTGGCTGCTTCTGTGGAGCAGGACATGTGTGTTCACTTAGGAAAAGCAAAAAAAGGCCTGCAAACAAGCAGAGAGAGCACCTTTGTGTAGCAAGAACAAAGGCCTACATTATGTTCCAGAGATAGGCCGTGGCTTCAGAGTTTCCCTGCTATGAAAAGAGCCTCTTCACAAGTAGATTTGTGACCCTTGACCTCTCGGACTTACGACCTCGGAGCTTCCAGAACGCATTAAGTTCGGGATGGGTTTGAGAGACTCCGGATCTTGAAGCAGCATCAGAAACTTTCTGACAAAGAGCTTTTGAGAACTTCCCTCGTGGATCTGAAAAGTCCACTGGATTCCGACAAAACCGTCCAACGGAGGAAAGCATTACTCTCATGTTTTGGGTTTTCATTTGATTGTCGCCAGCGTGTCCTGTTCCAAAACAATCTCTTTGGTGAAAAGCTGAAACAGATGCACGGGCTGAATGGTGATCACTCGCAATTAACAGCAGCCAAAAATGAAAAAGCGATGACAGAGATATGCGTACGACAGAGCAGAGGTATAGCTCTCATGGATGAATTTGTACACTGGATGGAGAAATTTAAATTGTCCTTAATAAGTTAATTTCCACCTTATTCTTCAAGTAGTCATGCTCTCATGACTAAACTACTTTCTGCCAATTCTCATTCAAGCCAAACTCCTTGAGAAATGAATACAAAAGGGACCATGGTTAATAATCGCTTACGTTTTGGAATACAAACTGAATTACTCTTAGTCTATCTATACTGTGTTACATCCCACTCTGAAGACCACTATTGAGCAATGCATGCAGGCTGCTCTTGAGATTTAAAGTACAATTGGCCGGTAAAGCATCAATACTAATCTAACAGCAAAACAATACCAACCCTTCCACTCCTTGCTTTTAGTCCCAGAGTGCACCTCTTTTATTTCACAGGAAGCAAATTATCCATCTTTAATGTCTTAAGCACAAGCATCAACATAACAAATCTGAAAAAAAGCAACATACTGAATAAGCCGTCTGAAGGCACTTCTGTCTTTCGGAATTATTGATTATGCTTTCACTTACAAAAATGGGAACGATCAGTTGCGAGCGAACTCATGAAACACTGTTCCTCAAGGTCTGAGAAGCAGAGCGAATATCTGAGGTGTTTTTTTTTAAAAGTCCTGTTCTGTTCTAATCTTCAACAAAGCTATAAGGCTCCGGTTTCTAAGCAACAGGCGCGCTGCAATAACGTAGGACGATCACAGTAGTATCTGCAGTCCAGACACACAGGTGCATATTCACACGACAGCTTCTTCTGCAAGAGCGTCACAAGCCTTGTTGCAGTCAAAATACCTGTGGAAACTCCCTTGATGTGTGATGCAGCACACGCTTCAGTGCAACATGCAATCCATCAGTCCGTGCATTCTGGACATGGATTTCTTAGCAGTGTGCATGCTGTGCTTAACTTAAACGCACGAGTTTGCATTGCATGACTCAACACGGGATATTTTTGGCAACATGTTCATTTATTTCATAAAGACCGTCAGCAGGGTGTCAATAAAAAAAAATCTCAAGCTAAATATGTAAACGTCAAACATCTTAATTTGATTCCGTTCCAAGAATTTCAGAGGGTTCTAGGAAGACAAACAGCACGCCATTAAGGAACAAGAATGTTGTGCATAGAGATTTGTGCTGCTTATGACAAAACAAAGCATATGCAAATTTCCCAGGCACCAATTTCTTTTCTGCCATCCTATTTTGACAAACCATGCCTTCAGTTAAAGAGGAAGAAACCATTTTTTACATTAAAAGCACAAATAATCTGCAGTATTACAAACTAAAACATCTTAATCACGGTATATGGAGTGGAACTACAAACTGTTGGAATATGATATAAATTTGCATAATAGTTTTAGCAGCAAACAGTCATAAAGCCTGTGAAAATGAAATATTTCTTACTGAACTAACATTTCAGTATTCAATATCATTAGCAAAACCAAATGCCACGTATTAATTATTAATAAAATAGATGAAAACAATGCCATGTAGCCTTCAAATATTTATCAGTAAGTATACTATTGAAATCAGTGAGTAATAAGATGCTTTATATCCTCACATGCAACTATAAGAAAACACGTTTTGCTTTCATGATATAACATTTATACAGTTTGAATTTTGAAGAATGCTGTTGCTGGTAGCCATTGACTTCTTCACTATGGAAATCAATGGCTACCAGTGTTTGGCTATCAATATTCTTTGGAAAATCTTCATTTATGTTAACTCATACAGATTTAGAACAACTTGAAGGCAAGTGAATGACAGAATTTTTATTTCTGGGGAACGATTCCGTTAAATTCAGCTCCATTTCACTGTGGTTTCATTTAGACCCCGGTGACACTGAATTCAAAATTCTGTAAACACAAGTGAACATCTGCTGAAGGTCGTTCAGATAACGCTGACAAAAAGAATTAAAGTGAAAGAACGGCCACGCCATCTCTGCGGCAGAGATAAAGTCACAAATTTGCTGATATGGCATCAGTTATAACAGCGATGATGGCAGCATAAAAACAACAGCAATTACATCTTCGCTGTTTTCTGAAGCTGTCCCAAAGGATGCTGATGGCTAGAAAGCACTTAGGACAAAACGCACAAAATGTTCACAAATTCCGAAACACTCAGATATGAACCAATTACAGCTACATTGCACCATCCAGAGAAATATGTGTAAAAAAAAAATGCAGTTATGTCATAGATGGCCAATAATTGCTTTGTTTGTTATGTGTGCGGCATGACATGCTTTAGAACTTTCCAGGTTATTGGCATAAAATGGAGGAGGATTATGTAAATACCATGTAAATATTACAAACCAAAGGGGCATGACAGGGGTGAAAGAGAAGCAAAGAAAACAAATAGCTTTCTGCCTTGAGGCCTCTTGTGCTCGAGTGTGTAATTGCTTTGATGAATTGCTGATAAGCTTTATCACTGCTAAAAAGAAATACAAAATTAGACAGATTTGTGTTCTCTTACAAGACATGTTATATCATATTAACTTTCTGTGTTCTCTAATAACTTAAAATGCATGCATAAAAGAAACAAGAGGACATGACAGATGGAGGTGGATTTTTAATTCCCAAAACACAATGCACTTCGAGCTGAACTGGACTTAAAGACTGGTGATAAAAGCAAGGTTGTAGCTCCTCTAGTCAAGGTTACATCAGATTGTTGACTAGTTTCCAAACAATTTAGCATAGACCTGAAGCAGTAATGATAATGCACTATCACTCACCACCTCTATTCTAGTGGATTGAAAAGTTTGGAATGTAAAGTTGGGTGCATGTGAAACAGGATGTGAAACAAAATGATTTATGCAAGAAAGAAATCAATTTACACAGCAATTACTTTTCCCTCTACATTGCAATGATAATACTTTTTAATCACTTTTTTTATTTTTTTATTTATACGTTCATAAACATTTTAAACAGTTGAATTAAAACGGCAGGTTTCCAAATAAGTGTAAACTCAGAAACATCACCTAATTATGTGCATGCTTAATTTCTCTTGGAAATGAATTTTTTACACTTTATCACTTATTACAGCTAATCAAATAAAGCGGATGCATTGAAGATGATACTAATTCTTGCTCATCCGACGTGCTCGGAATGGAAAATTGAGTTGAGCAGTATTCCATACAGTGTGTTTGGTTGCATACTGCACATTTTGGAATCTGTAAATGCATACTTGTATACTGCTGAAATAGTAAGAGTAGTATTCCATTCACTTACATAGGATAGAGGATTTGCATTGCACTGGATGAATAAACTAATGGCAAAAGGACAGACTCAATATTTCATCAGCTGTTGATTGCCATAATTTGATTTATAACGGTCAATAAAGCATCCAGGAGTCAAGGGCACAGCTGATGTCACACAACTAATGCTAATGTAAACTAATAAATACGTTCCATCTGCTTTCTGATTCAAATTGATCCAAATCAGTTATCGTCACGCGAGGAAATATTCTCAACACGACTACTGGCCAACAAGCTGGAGATCAATAGCCGTCGCTGTCGTATAGCCTAGACATTCTGCGAAACGTCAAGTGATGCATCACAATTATGATTTTCCATGGCAACAGTAAGCCTTTACAGGTGTTACAGGCTTTCTGAGGATTTCTTTACAGGCTGGATGAGTCAGCATCGTCCAGAGGTGATTGACACTGGTCGTTACTGGCATTTGCGATAAAAAAGGGTAACTAGTGTTTGTCTGAGAGGGCAAGGTTATTTCAGGTCCGGGAACAAAAGGAACACAAAAAAAGTCTATGGTTTTCAATAGAAATTCAAGCTAGAAGTTTCTGGAAAATGGCAACGTGAGTTTTTTCCATTACTTTAACATAATGAAACGACTTGTACAGCCAATTTAAAAATTCTTGTGCAGCTCAGAAAAAAAATCTTAGAAATCCTTCATTATTATCACTTGGATTCATTCTTTTGGTCAGCTTGTTTTCTTTCAATCAGCTCAGGTGATTTCCTTTTTCGACTGACTGATCATAGACCTCATTAATCTGAGCTTATGCGTGTCAGTTTTCCAGAGAAAAGTATTATTTGTGGATAATTTGGGCAATGTTCACTCAAAAACTGGTGCGTAAGCTTAGATCAATGAGACCTACAACCAAACAGTTCCAAAAAGAAACACAAACCTATGTTTATCTCAAGAAACAAGTTGGCATGAAGAATAAACCCAATATTTGGTAATAATACAACAAGAAATTTAAAAACTATTTTTTGTCAACACCACAAGTTTGGGGTGGAGAAGCAAAAAAATCAGTAGAAAAAATATAAAAAATGTGTTTTTGGGGGGGTAGTAATTATACTCTGTGTAAACAAAGTCAGTGGTTTAATGCCAATGTGATAATATTAAAGGGTTAATTAACCAAAAATGAAAATTCTGTCATTAATTACTCACCCTCATGTCGTCCAAACTCGTAAGACCTTCGTTCATCTTCGGAACACAAATTAAGATATTTTTGATGAAATCAGAGAGCATCATTCTTCCCCAAGTCACGTCTTCCGCCGGCGGAAGACATAATTCATGGTTGAGTAAATTATGTTATTTTGGGGTTTCTTATTTTACAAGTATTCTTGTAGCGTCACAAAACTAAAGTTAAGCCACTGATGTCACATGGACTGTTTTACAGATGCATTTACTAGCGTTACGTTTCTGGAGCTGGAAACATTTCAGTTGTGTTGCCGTCAATGGAGGACCAGAAAGTTCTCAGATTTAATAAAAAATATCTTATTTTGTGTTCTGAAGATGAACGAAGGTCTTGCGGGTTAGGAATGACATAAGGGTGAGTAATTAATAGGGGTGTGACGAGATCTCGTGGCACGAGATTTTGCGAGATGAGATGTGTCTCGCAAGAACTTGGCGATATCCTAGCGATAGCGGCATGATGCGGCGCAACAAATCTCCGACAGAAAAATGCTGCTGCGTTCTATTTATGACGTGCTGAAACAAATTCCAAACGGTTGTCAGTGGTCGCTTTAGCGCGCCCAGTGTAGGCAGACTTAGGGCCCGGGTGTACTTCACTTTCCGCGTTCCGTTCCGTCTCACACACAGCACAGCTTTCAAATTATACTCTATCACGGATTAGTGCGGATGGACGAGATCGACACATGCGCAATTCCACCTACTTGGACAGTGTGCACGGGTGTCCGCGAGCCCTCCTGATGACGAAAATGACGTAATGCAGATGGCCGAAGTATACTTTGGGCTTTAAGCTGGCGCTTGTTTTGGTATTCGGCCCGACTCTGTTTTCTTACGTTTTTTTTTTAAATCGCTTACCCTGCTTTTAAAGGGATATTTGTGTTATTTGTTTTTATTTATTTATACTGTTTTTACTTTTTGTGTAATTGCTTGCTTGTTGTTTATTACTGCATTTAAATGATTAAAATAGTTTAATTTCAAAAAGTTGATAACAAAATGCACCTACATTTTTGGAATGTTTTTGTTGAATAAAATACTACTTTTCCCCAATATATTTTATCATTGAGGATTTATTTTAAAAAGTCTAGAAATCTTGTCTCGTCTCGTTCTCGTGGGATAAGTGTCTCGTCACACCCCTAGTAATTAATGACAGAATTTTCATTTTGGGGTGAACTAACCCTTTAACTAGCATTTTAAAGAGATTCAGTCATCAGTTATTAAACTTTATTTTGTTCCAAACCCGATAGACCTCTGTTCATCTTCAGAACACAAATTAAGATATTTTTGATGAAATCCGAGAGCTTTCTGACTCTGCAGAGCCAGCAACAGAACTGAAATGTTCCCAGGCCAAAAACGTAGCATGGACATCAGTAAATAGACAAAAATAACAACTTTATTTAACAATTCTTCTCTTCCATGTCAGACTCCGCAGTTCACGAGAGTACCACAACAATGTCACAAGGACTATTTTACTGATGTCCTTACAACGTTTCTGGGTCTTGATAGTTGTACTGCGGTCTATGCAGGGCCAGAAAGCTCTTGGATTTCTTCATAAATATCTTAATATGTGTTCTCAAGATGAACAAAGGTCTATCGGGTTCAGAACGACATGAGAGTGAGTAATTAAAGAATTTTTATTTTTGTGTGAACTATTGCTTTAAAGTAAAAAGAAGATCCTCATGATTAAATGATAGGAGGAAAAGACATTTTTACAAATGACTCAATCATATTTACTTAAAAATCTCCAGTTTGTTGGTCAAGAGCCAGCGCAGCTCCTTAACCCTACCGCAGTTAAAGAGGATTAGCTGGATAATGCTATTAACACAGATTATTTACACCCTCAATGGTACAAGATAAAGATCTACACTAACGTCCTGCAATAAACATTATGCGCAGAGGTCCCGGCTGAATTACAATGCTGCTGGCCTACAATACAGCTCATAACATTGTCAACCCTTCACCGAGATCATGCAATCTCCAGCCTGACTCCTCTATATGGAATACGTAGCGACATTATTTCAGAAAAGCATCCATCGATTTTCTCTGTGCAACTATTTTATAACAATATATCATCAGCTTTCACAACCCAGGCTCTCGCTCGCACCCACATAACCAAAAGGCAAACTCTACCACTCCTGTCAACCTAGTCGCCCCCTCGAAAGGGTGTCCGCTCATCCAGAAATTTCTCCATCTCCATTTCTCAATGGCAAAATGAACACAGAGTTACAGAAAATCTCACCAGTTCACTGACTCAGCATTGAATCACGGCCATTTAACTGAGAAAAACTAGTATAGGTATTGTGTGGCTGCTTTAGAATACATTGACATGTGCTGCAAAACATATAGAAACTCTATGATAAAACAGTCTGAGAGGATTTTGTAATATCCAGCCATTCTAGAAGTGCTGTGACTATATAACAGCAAGGGGTTCAATTTGCATTTAAATAACCTGTGACTAAAGCTCATCTAATCTGAACTCTCGCCCTGACCGTTAATATGAGAGTCAAGAGGTCGGGTCTGTAGTAAAAATTGGGAGTCAGAGTCAATGTATCCGACATAATGATGAGGTTTATAAAGCAGAAAGCCCACTTTCTAGTACACAAGCGACTGGTGCTGATAAATATGCTAAATAAAGATCTGCTGTGAAAATCACATCTGACTGGCGTGTCAATATTAATACAAATCTTTGATGCGCATACAAATACTCAAATTGAGCAGTCGTTGGAGAAGCTCTTGGTTATGTAAGATCTCAGCTCTTCGAATAATCCAACTAAACGCCGTCTGTAATCCAAGACTATTTCAAAGCAAATCAGACAATATAAAGACTATTTACATGAAACCCATTCCCAACTCGTTGTAACAGCCAGTTTATCATTAAACTACAATATGCATTGCACGTTGAGATTTTTATTGCATTTTTAGTGATCAGAAATCTTCTTGGTGGTTCATGGCTATATCCATAATTAGTAAAACTGTAGATAAATGATAGCCAGTCCTCTAATTACTCTCATTTGTGATGCCTGTCATAGATACGTTGCCTTGTTTGCATGCACCATCAGCTTTTATTTTCAAAACCATTAATATGGTATCAAATAGGTCAGATCAGTTGTAAAAATTGGTTCAACTTGAGATCCAGAGTCAACGTCTTTAACAGAATCGATTGAAAAACTGTAATGAGCGACTGATGCGTAAATTGTGGGTGAGACGAACCTCTGAAAACATTTTCCAGAGGAGCTCCTAATGAAAGAATCAAATCTACATTAAGATCCACTGTGAAAAATCACATCTGACTGGCATGTCAATACTGATGCAAGGAGCCACAAATCTTTGATATACAATTTAATTTACAATGATGCGTTTTGGAAGCTGGTGGTTATGTAAGATCTGGGCTCTTTATTCCCAACCAATCTAACTAGATAAAGTGTAAACATCAGCTGTATTATTTATGCATTTCAAAACAAATCAAACCTATTTTGTGAAACTGGTATCACAACTCAATTGAACAGCATTGAAATATTGTATTGCATATTTAGTGATCACACAAGCCATCTTGGTGGTCTATCAGTAGCCCCTAATTAGGATGATTAGAGATGTACACTCATTTATGCCGCCTAGTTTTCATGCACCATCTGCTTTGGTCTTTCCACTGACAGACAATACAATGTTTCATTGTGGCATCATTTAATCTGGCCTTGTGCTTACCTTCAATAGAGATCACATGCTCGCGGATCTGGTTCTGGAGGGCCAGGTCGTCGATGCGCTCGATCAGGTCGTATATTGCATAAATGTTCGGGTGGACGGACTCGAACCGATGGATCTCGGCTCTAATGGCTGCTGAGTTGGACAAAACGAACTGGGAGCCCGGCGGGCCGGACTGCGCTGCAGGGCCCGATACGGTTCCCGAGCCAAACTGACCCGCCCCGGAGCTCCCGGACGATCCGGATCCGAACTGAGCCGGGGGAACTGGCACCGGTGCCGGTACCGTACCCGGGGTGGGCATGGCGGGCTGGGACTGCTGAGAGATCCCGGACACTGACACCGAGACCGGGACGCTCGACTGGTAATTCATCGTTGTGGATCTAGGAACCGCTCACGGGAATAATAGAAACGCCGCGTTTGGAACGATTTGGAGAGCGCGCGAGGAATCCGCACTGCACACTCTAATCTGATGAAGAACGATCACAACTATAAGTGACGCATCAAATGGGTTTCCAACAATCCGCGCGCCTTGCTCATAATAGCAAAACTTCAATCAGCATCATTGTTCCCAGCGACGAGCTCGCTCTTTTGCGTGTCCTGTCCTTTTTTTGACAATGAATGTCTTTCAGATGGACACACCTTTGTTTTTGGGCGATCTTCTGGACCGAATCGCTCTCTGTTTTGCTTCCCAGCCTGAAGCGAACACAATGAGGCCGGTTATCGCAATGCGCCCGAGTCCATTGACTGACTGAATGCGACGGTTCTACTCTAAAGTCATAAACACGTTTGAATCCTCTTTTGGTCCAAGAAGTCCCTCCCCGGCCCCCACCTCTATCCACTAGATGTGGAAAGTTCGAATCTTTTAGCGACTCGGTTCGCTTAGCGAACCTGTTCAAAGAATCAAATGGCTGATTCTTTTTAGTAAGCGTTTCCAGAACCCCCTTCTCTGCATTTTACATGTTTATTGTGTAATAAAATCGCTAATTATACACCTCAAGGTAGGCTACTGTCACATTAGAGGTACGCACTCAAAATCTCTAAGGAGCATAACAATGTATGAAAGTCTCTTTCAAAACAAGCAGATTTCTGCGAGGACCTTTTCGCCTTAAACACTAAACTACTGAATTCTGCCGCGAAATTTGAACGAGTAACGTTAACGGTAAACGTGACTGCATTTAGTATTATATAAACAGTGATGTCTAGTTTGATTCTAATTAGATGTAGGCTACAGTACATTTAGCACATTATGTTTAGAAATAAAAACAAACCTCTTCAAGCATATCTATTGTTGTTTCCAAATCACTTTCACACCGTTGTTTTGTGTCTTAATGCTTTCATTTTAAATGTTTTGTTAGCACTATTATTAGAAATATTATTCCTTATTTAAGCAATACAGAAATACAGTTTAACGTAATTAATGTTCCTATCTATTAAAGTCATTAGACAGTTATTTACAAACGCATCGCGATTCGTTTAAACCAAATCATTACAAAGATTCGGCTCATTAGAACGATTCGGACATCACTACCATCCATTGCGACGTCACACATCACGTAACTGTGCTTGAATTGGATTGGATGTTAAGGTGGTGTTGGTATACAGCGATTGATGCTTCAGTATTATGTAACCAGATATTTTTCTTGACAGTTTAATGCTTATAATTGTTCAGTCCTTCAGACACACACAACAAGTAGATTCAGTGACGGCCGTTTCTGATCGAGGGTTACAGCCTTAGCTATATCAAAAGACCATAATTTACAGTAGCTATAATACACATTACATCTCAGGCTTGACAGAGTTATTGTTGGGTTTGCTTCAAATAAATATGTGATTCACTGTCCACTGTAAATGCAGTATCAGGGCACTGTCTAGCATTTATTCCAGCAAGAATCACTGATGTTACCATGATATCAGATAAAAACCATGACTGATATATTCATTTATCATTGCATTTTCATTTTATGTTAATGATACAATATATGCCATATGTGTGCGGTGCAGTGTCCGAATTCATATTCATGTGTTTTTTAAATGAGAATCCAAAGGATCAAGTGGTTTTTAAACTTCTGAAGCATTAAGTAACCAGTGAATGTGTAAATAACGAAGATGCTGCAGTTTAACCACCTAATGCTGTCAGTATCGATTATTTCTTCCCAGCTTTGGGGAGATCTCTTTTCACACTGTTTTGTTGAATGGTCCCCTTGAGTCACTTGTTAGGTATCATTTTGTAATGTGATTAGAATTGACACAATCTCTGCATCTTCTTCCACAGGGTTTGTGCTGTAATCTGCTTCATGTCAACATTTATTTTTCCACTTTTTTATAATGGCTTGCTCTGTCTGAAGTCTGCACACATATAAAAATGACAATACCATTTTTAATTAACACATTTTTCACACAGATAAGATTAATAGAAAAGGTTTTTTTTTAAGCTAAGCAACATTTTCTCACACTGTTTGTGGTATAAAGTTCCTCAAAATTCCTATTCCCTTATATATTAATAGACTTCAGTTAGAGAGTACATAGCAACATAACAGAGAACATAAGATTATTAGTTAAATTTATGCATATGTCATATAGACTGGATAGTTCACATGAAAAAAACTGGGATTCAAATAAAAAAAAAAATCAGAATTTGATGTTATTTCGACATCTGAGACCATTTTATTATTTTGTGTATAATCTGCAATATTCACAAACATCTCAGTGTGTGTATGTGCATGTAGGCTAAGATATCTGAGTTAAAAAAAGATATGCTGTGAGCTGTATTCATATTCTATTTTATCACGAACACTTACTTTGATCTTGAGAGAAATCTTGCGGCATTAGATTATTCCCTGCTTGAAACTATAGCGAGAATGAAATCCACCGAACTTTATTAATTAAGATAATGGAGATTCAGTGCAGATGAATCTTTAGAGGAGACCCACTTTTCCTTAGATAAAAACTGCTTATGGCTTTCAGCGTTTTAACATCCACTAAAAATGCTGATATTGCACTGATCATGCAAGAAGTTACGCAACACTTTTGAGGTTCAGGCAATAAAGCACTCAGCATTTTTCAGCCTTATTTGAACTCAAATCTCAGTCATTTTTTACATCATCTTTGAGCTTCATAAGCTCCAGAATGAAGATATTGAAATTAAGCAGTTCATCAAAAAGACCTAAACTCCCTGCTGACTGTCGTTAAAGGGACACCCAGGAAATAAGTTATAGCCAGTAGCCCTTATTAATAGTTACTGGGTTAATCCAGAGGGAAAGATTATGGTAATTTTCAAACGATTCTGTACTCAAATGTACCGGTTATGAAATATATTTGGGATTAATGTCTTTAGATGCAACTGACATGAGATTTGTGGAGACATCTGTCCAGAGACTGATTGGCAAGCTTCATTGGAGCAAATGATTCAGTTCAGAACGATTCAAAGTATTGTGTCTCCATCTGTTGGTCACATGTGGGACATGTTTTTTATCACAGCAGGACATTTTTATCACACAGCTGTCATAAGGGAACACTATCAAAGATATGCACATGACCCAGAACGTCATTGATGCTTTCTACTCCTCAGAGATAAAATTATAGTATGTTTATCTTGAAATAACTGACTCGCCTCGTTCCAAGCATCTCATCAGATTTTTATTACTTTCAGGTACATTACTTAATGTCCTCATTCTTTTGTTTTTAAGGTGTATATGTGTGTTCTGTGTTATTTATCAGGCTTGTATTATTTGTCTATATAAAAACTTAGTGAAAACAAATCCAGCATCTTAATGCAACAGTATTGCTTCTGAAATCAACTGAGCACTGTGCCAGTTTATTACGGTGTGCTATATCTATTTTGCAATGAAATATCAACCTCCAAATAGCATTTGGATCTTGATAACACAATATAGAGATTCTGTGCAAATATGAAATCTAAAAACTCTCATATTTGTACTGCACAAGAACCTAAAGGAATTCATGGCTGACTTTTTTCATGCATTATTTATATTTCGAAGTTCTATATGTAACTTAATGTGTGTAAGTTTGCCAAAAATATATCTTTTTTCATTTGATATAAAACAAGTAAGCCCAGCCCAGATGAGAAACGCAAGCCTGCACAAAAGTATAACATAACACAGTACTTTCCATAAAATTTAACTAACTAATGTAACAACATAATGCATTAAGTTTAAAAGTAACTTTCCCTAACACTGTCTAACTTTCATCCATCTTTCTGTCCATCTTGCCATCTGTCAGTCTGTTTGCCCATCCATTCATCCATCTATTTATGTACCTGTCCATCCATCTTTTTATCCATCTTTCTTTCTGTCCATCTCACCATCTATCTGTCTGTCAGTCCGTTTGCTCTTCCATCCATGCATCCATCCATCCATCCGTCTAGGTTCAAGGTAGACTTTATTGTCATTTCACCGTATACAGGTATACAGGGAGACGAAATGGCGAGAGTTCTGGATCTACAGTGCAGACATACAATAGTGCAATAGAAGGACTAGAATTATTTAAATAAATAAAAATGAAAATAGATAAAATAAGACAAAGACAAAACATTGTACAATCAGACAATATGTAGTGATGTAAATCTATTTGTATGTGCAAATATTGGTATGTAAGTCTATGGTATGTGCAAATATTTGGGTAGCAGCATGTT
>JAUMHE010000082.1:14643217-14672535 GCA_032359235.1 Enteromius mattozi
AACTTGTCGTGTTTGGAGGAGAAAGAATGCTGAGTTGCATCCAAAGAACATCATACCTAC
This sequence comes from Enteromius mattozi, assembly GCA_032359235.1. NCBI lineage: Eukaryota > Metazoa > Chordata > Actinopteri > Cypriniformes > Cyprinidae > Enteromius > Enteromius mattozi. Next base: position 14,643,278 of record JAUMHE010000082.1, read on the forward strand.
TGTGAAGCATGGGGGTGTAAACATCATGGCCTCTGTCATTGCCAACAAAGGGTGTATAACAAAGTATTGAGATGAAATTTTGTTATTGACCAAATACTTATTTTCCACCATAGTTTGCAAATAAATTCTTTTAAAAATCCTACAGTGTGATTCTTAAAGGCTGTTTTCTCAATGAGTTTCTTTCTCATGTAGTGAGTCAGAAATCTCCACTTACATAACTGAACTTTACAGTTTTATTACTATTTATATTCTCAAGGTTTATACAGAGAGGTTTGTTTATGTTATTTGCCTGATTTATTTCCTGATGACTGTTGTTTCTGATTTATGGAGTGATAAGAACAATATCAAAAATGTCTAACTCTGATATGTTAGCAATATCAAGAATTTAAACCTTGCTAAATTAGATTTCTGTGCTGAAAATGTATGCAAATTAGTGTATTTATAATTGCATAATGCATCACTTGCATATTTAAACATAACATTACAAAACTTGAAGTGCAATATTATTTTTTAATGTGCTTTGAATAATCAACAGGGGAAAGTATATTGATATAGCAGAAATTTCCATCATTAATAAGTTTTTTTTTTTTTGTTAACTTGACTTCATTTATTTTCCATCAGACGGCTATAATTGACTAGATGAACAAATCAAGCTGGAGGCAGGCTCAGCGGAGAATTCAACATGAAGTTGTATGTGTTTCAAGTCAACAACGGAAGCACATTGACGTTTGACACTGAACTTGCTGTCCAAACGTAAGAGAATTTACTGTTTTTAAGAAAGAGTGAATGTTTAAGACCCAATTTGTTTTCACCTTATGTGAAGCCATACGGTTGTGTTGTTTTAAAGGATATATTGTGTGAATAACATTGCTTAACATTGTTAATATGTGAGATATTATGAACTGTCATGGAGCTATAATTTTTTTCTAGCGTTTATTAGTATTTTTGTTAATGTTACTTTAATACATTATGAAACTATAATGTAATCTTTTGCAGCCTTTAATGTCAATTTATAAAATATACCATCAACAAAGATTGCTAAATGAATATTAACACTTACAGTAATGTTTATTGTTGTCTTTTAACATCCTGAAATTAATATATGCATATAGCAAGTTTTTCTTACACATGCATTTGTGTGTGTGTGTGTGTATATAATATATATCACATATCTTATGGAAACAAAAACTTTAATTTTGGATGCAATTAATTGTTTGACAGCACTAATATATAATATAGGTGATACTTAGAGATGCAACATACTAATTTATTAATTATTCTGTTGTAAATACCTATATAATTCTATGTTGGTTAAGGTTTAAATTTACATTTTATTATTATGTGTGTCTTATTAATTCCTTTTAAAGTCCAAATTCTATCAGTTGTCTTTATCTGCAGATTTTTTTTGTAAGTTGAGTCTTGATATGTTTTATTGGGTTACTAAAATTTGTTGTGCTTTGTGCCCTTTCTAGTGTTTTGGACCTTAAACATGCCATTCAGGCCAAATATAAAATTGCAGTCCAGCACCAGGTGCTGGTGGTCAATGGAGGGGAGTGTATGGTGGCAGAGAGGCGTGTGTGCAGCTACAGCGCCGGAACGGTGAGTAACAAGCAAAATAAAACATTTGTGTAGGGTAATAATAGTTATTATTATATATGAATTATATAGCTAAATATGTAATCGTTGCTGCAAAGTACTTTAGGACTGCTAAAATGTTTGACATGAAAATCGGAAAGCATCATCATAAAAGCAGGGCATACAATAATTGTATTATTTGAATAGCTTTCTGTGCATTTAAAATGACTCTGAAATATAGAGGATCTTGAGTAACATGATTACTAAATAGCAATTGATTTTTGTCTCTGGCTGCTTCAGGACACCAACCCAATCTTCTTATTCAACAAAGAGATGATCCTGTCTGACCGAGCTCCAACCATCCCCAAAACGACTTTCTCTATAGAGAATGAGATGGAGCTGAAGGTGGAGGAGTCGCTTATGATGCCTGCCGTCTTTCACACCGTCGCTTCCCGCACTCAGCTGGCTGTGGTACAGTCCAACTTCTGTTCTGACCTAATGACCAACCTCTGTCTTCTTAGATTTACTCAGTTTTACACATCTATGCTCATCCACACTGTGTTATAGCAATGATTTTCATGTTCAGTTTGAGCGTCACGTACGTTTGAGAGCATCAATGCAAATACAGTCAAAGCCCTCTTGTAAATGACAGAGGTGTAGTTGAAAGGGTTTCTTACATTTGTATGCAAATGACCCTCATGAGGTGTGCTCTGCCCTTTTTTAGGAAATGTTTGAGGTTGCCAAGAAGCTTTGCTTGTTCTGTGAGCGTCTTGTCCATGATGAACACCTTCAGCACCAGGGATGGGCGGCTATCATGGCTAACCTGGATGACTGCACCCTGTCCTATCAAAAACTCCTCATGAAATTCGACACTGCTTATACAAATTACCAACAGGACTTTGAAGACATCAAATTAAAACTCACAAAGTTTGTTCAGTTTTCTTTTTCTTTCTTTCTTCCTTCTTTCTTTCTTTCTTTAAAAAAAATAAATAAAAATGAAGACATCAAATGTATGTTTTTTTTTTTATTATTATTATTTGTCTTAAATTTGTAGTAATTGTACTTGGAGTTTGTATCATATACAAAGCCATTCAATAGTTTGGGGTCAGTAAGATTTTTTTTAAAAGACGTCTCTTATGCTCATCAGACCTGCATTTATTTGATCAAAAATACAGTAAAAACAATAATATTATAACATATTACCATTTTAAAGAACTATTTTCTATTTAAATATATTTTAAAGTATAATTTTTTTTTCTGTGATTCAAAGCTGAATTTTCAGCATCATTACTCCAGTCTTCAGAGTCACATGATCCTTCAGAAATCAATTTAATGTCCATGATGCATTTTCTGTCAAGTTTTTTAAATCATAAAAAATACAGCATTTATTTGAGTAAGATGTCTTTTTTAACATTATAAGTGCTTACTGACACATTTGATAAATTTAATTTGTTTTTGCTGAATAATAAACAAATATTCCAACCCTAAACATTTGAACGGCAGTGTATTGTGTGAATACAGATGAATAGATCACTAATATTAATGTTAATTCATTAGGCTTGGCACTGCTGTCTCGGTCATGGCGAAGATTCCACTGCTCGAGTGTTTGACTCGGCAAAGCTACAGAGAAAGCTTGGAGAAGTCCAGCTCCCCTCATCCGAGAACCACAGATGAAGATGAGGATGGAGGAGGAGAAACATCCACCCAGTCCGCTATCCTCTGTCCCACTGACAGCCAGAAGAATCGGAAGTCACCCTCGCCGGTCTCTGCTTCAGGGGAAGCGTCGTCCCAAGCTTCTTCCTCCTCTCCTCAGGACAGACTGAAGAGCAGCTGTAGTCTAAAAGCAGCTCTAGAGGAAGAGGAGGAGTCTCCGGAGAGGGGAGCCACACCCTCTTTCAATGTCACGCTCTTGGATTGGATCAACGTTCAGGATAGACCTAATGATGTGGAGTCTGTTGTGCGGAAGTGTTTTGACTCAATCAACAGGGTGAGTAATAGGCAAGTCACTGGGAAGGAATGTTTTGGTTTAAAAATATGAATCAGTCTGTAAAGCTGTGGAAAACTTTATTGTTTTGAGCTAAACAGTAATCGGCATTATGATGCTGTTACTATAGAGTTGTGTCTCACAGTAGGGATTTTGTTATACTATTTATATCAGATTACGTGTATTTATGCAGCTATTAGTAAGCAGGAATGCTTTGTTGTTTAATATGACAAAGAAATGCTAAAATACAGAGTCTGAGATCAGTAAGACCAGAAAAACCTTAAAGGAATAGTTCACCCAAATGAAAATTCTGTCATCATTTACTCAAGTTGTTATAAATCTGTATGTCTTTGTTCTGCTGAACACAAAGGAAGATATTTTGAAAAAAGTTTGTAGCCAGGCTGTTTTTGGTCACCATTGACTTCTATAATAGGAAAAAAAAATACTATGGAAGTCAATGGTGACCAATACAGCCTGGCTACTTTTTTCAAAATATATTTTCAAAATATATTCCTGCTTACTAATAGCTGCGTAAATACATGTAATCTGATGTAAATATTTGGAACTACTTATAGGTGAGTAAATGATGACAGAATTTTCATTTTTGGGTGAACTATTCCTTTTTAAAAGTGTAATGTGATGCAGAATTTAGTTGCGTGAGAAGCAACATCTCAACTATAGTGCAATAACATTCAACTGATGCGATGTCATATTTTACAGTATCCTCCAATATCAATATCAGATTTTTTGTTTTAAGGCCCCCCCAGCTCAAGCACGATTATGCAATGTGACACTGTTTTTGGGCTCAGACTTATCATTCATTTGTTTTGAATAATCTTCTTATGTTTGGTTTGCCTCCATCAAGTTCCTAATAGAAAGTAAAACAAAAGGTTAACTTATTTAATTCACTGGATTATCCAAATATAAGCATTACCTAATGGGTATTAAAATATAAACCATGTTTTGTTTCATTTCCATCCAGAATAACCATATACTGTGACTGAAGTATCCAGCTACACATCACATAGATGTCACACACACTGTTTAAAAGTTTGTGATCAATAGGTAAAAAAAAATAATAATAATAATACTTTTAAATAGGTAAATTTGTATTAAATTGATTGAAACAACAGCAAATAACAACAAATATATTTATAGTTAAAATATGTTTCAAATACAATAATAATATTATATTAGAATATTATATTAGCATATTAGAATAAGTTCTGAAGGATCATGTAACACTGAAAACTAGAGTAATGATGCTGAAACTTCAGCTTTGAATAACAGAAATAAGTAGTATTTTGTTATATTTTTAAATGGAAAACAGTCATTTTAAATTGTAATAATATTTAACAAATTGTTTTTGATAATACAAATCCAGCCTTCCCCAAAACATTAAAAAAATCTAACCAACCCCAGAGTTTTGAACCGGAGTGTACATCATCTTCTCATTTACAGAACAATCCCAATGAGCTGTTTTACTGTTCATGACCACTCTTATTAGTTTCTTTCATTCTTTATGCTTCCAGCTTGACCCACGAATTATCCAACCCTTTCTAACTGAATGCCGCGAGACGATTACCAAATTGGATAATCAGAACATGAAGGCCATCAAAGGTCTTGAAGACAGATTGTATGCTCTTGACCAAATGATAGCAAGCTGTAAACGGTTGGTCAATGAACAGCAGGAACTTGCTCAGGTAAGCAACTCTCATTTTTATAGTCAGCAATGGGGACATATTCTACTCATTAGTGTATTTTTATCATTTTTTTATGGCCATTTTCTAGTGCTGTTTTTTTGCTGCTGTGACTTCAAGATGTATATATGATTGTTTAACCTATTCAATTATAGGTTGCAACACTTACTTTTTTGTGGTTTGTGAGTTTACAGTGAGGTCTAATAGTTAACGCTTCCCCATCATTCCAACAGTCTCTTAATAAACCATAAATGTTTGAATATATTAAGAAAGCTATTTTTCCTCATATGTTCTTGCCAGGGATTTCTTGCCAATCAGAAGAGGGCTGAAAACCTGAAGGACACCTCGGTGCTGCCTGACCTGTGTCTGAGTCACGCCAACCAGCTGATGATCATGCTGACCAATCACAGGAAGCTACTAGACATCAAGCAGAAGTGTACCACTGCCAAACAGGAGCTTGCCAACAACCTTCAAGTTCGTCTCAAGTAAGAGCAGTGTTTTTCTTCTTCGTGGACAACACTAAAACTTGGCTTGAACGTAGAGTAGTATTTTGGCTGTTTTGTACCCATAGGGTTGTGATACATATTTAAGGTTTCCTAACTGCACTGTGGTATGTCCTCCATCAGATGGTGCTGCTACGTGATGCTTCACGCTGATCAGGATGGAGAGAAGCTACAGGCTCTCCTGAGGCTGCTGACGGAGCTGCTGGAGCGCGTGCGGGTGGTGGAGGCACTCAGCACTGTGCCACAGATGTACTGTCTTGCCGTAGTGGAGGTGGTCAGACGTAAAATGTTCATAGGACACTACAGACAAGTAAGAATCAGCTACATTAATTCATATTCTATAAAGATGTGACCAGAAGTGATTTGAGTGAATGATATGTGACCCTGGACCACAAAACCAGTCATAAAGGTCAATGTTAGGAAACTGAGATCAGTGGAAAGCTGAATAATATAGGATAAGATAGGTGGAATCTGAGGGTGCAAAAAAAGTTGCACTTTTAAAGTTGTCTAAATGAAGTTGTCAAAAATTAAGTTATGATATATGTACAGTAATAAATTTACAAAATATCTTCATGGAACATGATCTTTACTAAATATGCTATTGATTTTTGGCATGAAAGAAAAATTAATAATTTTGACTCATACAGTGTATTTTTGGCTATTGCTGCAAATATATCAGTATACTAATTAAGAATACGTTTTTTTTTATGGTATTTTTGGTATTTTGTTTTTATCAAATTTCTGCACATTTAATTATTGTTTGTCAAAAAATATTGTGGCTGTCTGTTTTTTGTTTTATTGTTTTTTTTGTTTCTTACAGTGGGCCAGTGCTCTTGTCAAAGATGGGAAAAACCTCTATGAGGCAGAAAAAGTAAAAAGGGAATCCTTTGGGAAGCTCTTCAGTAAGTTTATTTTTCTCATTTTATATTTTATTTAATATTTTACTTCTTTTAGTTTGGGAATAAACAAGGACACCAGAGTGTCAGATTGCTTTGAAAAACACTGCTTTTGTTTGTTTCAGGGAAATCGTTTCTCAGAAACCGGTTGTTTCGAGGACTGGACTCATGGCCACCCTCTTCGTTTTGCGTGAGTCTTTGAACATGTGTTTTTATCTTTTAGGATTCTTACATGGAATTTGATATTCCAGCATTAATCTTTTTTGTTTGTGTTTAGACCCGAAAGCCTCGCAAGTTTGACTTTGAGCTTCCAGATATTTCCCTGAGTGACCTGCAGTATCTCAAGTCCTGTTGTCCTTCCGAGGTTCAGCCTTACCTCAGGTAAATGCCTCACACCTGGTCACAATAGGGTTGGGCGATGTCGACCAATTTGGCATCGTACGATGTCTAATGTGAAACATCGCGATGGATGATGACATCGTCGTCGCTGTAGGGGGAGGGGGGGTAGGAGGAGGAGGGGGAGGGGGAGGAGGGGGAGGAGGGGGGTTTAGTTGTAACTAAAACACCAAGCCCCGCCCCACGACTGACTGGCGGGGCGGAGCATCGCGATGCCGGCTCAGCATCATGATGTCTATTGGCCATCGGCGATGGACGATGGCATCGTCTATCGACCCAACCCTAGGTCACAATACACACATTTTTTTACTGGACCTTCTCAATGCAAAACAGCTTTTCTGTCTTGTCTCTTTTGAGCCATTAAGCTTTATATCATGGCTAAATACTTGTAGATGATGGTCTGTTTCCTGTTTTCTTTATCAGGGTCCCCACACTGTGTGACATTGAGCCTCTTAACCAGCATGTTGAGGTTCTTCATCAGCTGGTTCAGGCTGCACAGAGCGTGGACGAGATGTCACAAACTATCACAGACCTACTAAATGAACAAAAGGTACTTTGTTCAGTCATTTCATTTTTTTTTTTTTTTTGCTAAGTAATTGAAAGATTGAATGTTATAAATCAGTTAAGGTTGCATGAAATAGAAAGCATCTCATCTGTTTTCTATTTGCATTTTGTTGATCTTAAAGAGATAGTTCACCCAAAAATTAAAATGAACCCATAGTTTACTCCAGCCATCCTAGGTGTATATGACTTTCTTCTTTCAGACAAATACAATCAGTTCTCTTCCAAGCTAGAGATTATGGTTTATAAAGTTTTATATATGATTATTGTTTCTCACACAAACACATTGTTTCGTTTAAGAAGGCCTTTATTAACCACAGAGACTGTGGAGTACTTTTTATGATGAATGGATGTACTTTATTGGACTTCAAAATCTCAACACCCATTCACTGCCATAATAAAGCTTGGAAGAGCCAGGATGTTTTTTAATATAACTGAGATTTTATTCATCTGAAAGAAGAAAGTCATATACTCCTAGGATGCCTTGAGGGTGAGTAAAGCATGGGGTAATTTTCACTTTTGGGTGAATTGTCTTTTTAATGTGATTAAGCCAAGCATTTTTTGAGCTCATTATTTTTTATTAAAATGTCATAAACTAAAATGGCAATGATGTATGCAAGGTCTGTTTCTACTGCAAAGATACAACCATTTGAATATATGGAATTTGAGGGTGCAAAATAAATACTCCTTTAAATTTGTCCAAATGAAGTTCTTAGCAATGCATATTAGTAATCAAAATTTAAGTTTTAATATAGTTATGGTAGAAAATTTACAAAATGTCTTCATAGAACATAATCTTTACTTATCCTAATTTTTGGCATAAAAGGAAAATGTATAATGTTGACCCATACAACGTATTTCTGGCTATTGCTACCAATATACCCCTGTGACTTAAGACAGGGTCACATATAGTCTAATTTGACTTTTGTAGCAATATGTAATTTCCCACATGATTTTAACTTGCTTCATTGGCCTTATAGTTTTCCTGTAGCCAGAGTGCTCAAAGATCCACCGCATTAACACCCAGATCTGAAAGCACAACTGAAATCACCTCTACCTCCACCAAAATTTTGTCCACTCTCAGTTTAAAAGCACCGGACTGCCAACCCCTGGTGCTTCCTGGTCCCTTGGAGGACCTATCACCTGACAGCATAGATGCCCAGACCTTTGACTTTGAAACCATTGGGCACCCCAATATGGATCCTGTATTACAGCAAGGCTCGTTGGACTTGGACTCGTTGGCAGAAAGTCCAGAGTCAGATTTCATGTCAGCAGTTAATGAGTTTGTTATTGAGGAGAACTTGATGTCACCTAATCCCATAAGTGATCCCACAAGCCCAGAGATGATGGTGGAGTCTCTTTACTCCTCTGTCATTAATGCAATCGATAGCAAGCGTATACAGGACACTACTACACTTGAGAAGGAAAATTCAAAGATTGCAGCACTCAAGCTGTCAGCGGACAGGTACCGTTCTGCTGCGGAAGAGTCCCAGAACAATTTGAGGAAAGTTAAAGAAGACCTTTATCACTTTCGAGGTCTTGTTCTCAAAGAGCAAAGAGACTTTGGATTCGCCCTGAAAACAATGACCATTGAGGTCCGAAATTCTCTCAACAGTGTCAGATACTGTCAGGAGGAGGAGCTGAGAGAAACCCAACAAACCAATCTCCAGAGTTTAAAGGACGATCATGAAAAGCAGATACAAACTCTCGCGGAAGAGCTTGAAGGCAATCGGAAGATTGTTCGAGACGTCCAGAGAGCAATGCTAGAATTGGAGGGGCTCGTGGAACGCAAGGAGAAGGAAATATCCCAACTGGAGAGTGAGAGGGAACGCTCTATGCAAGAACTTCAAGATCTTCACAAGCAAACGGTGCAGGACCTTGAGGAGAAGATCTTGAAGCAAAGTGAAGATCTGAAAGCTACGTTGCTGTCCAAGGATGAACTCGCTAGGCAGCTGGAGAACCTGCACTTTGAGATTGAGCACGGCCAACAGAAAATAAGACAGGAGATGGAGAAAGCAGAGAAGGTGCACCTTCAGGAACTGGAGGCACGGTTGAAAGAACAACATGAAGCAGAGCTGGAGTCTCTCAGATTGGAAAAAGAAAGTGCACTTGACAAACTTTTCCAGGAGAACCTTGTGAAATTAAGAGATCTGGTGGATTCCCATTCTGCTGAACTCAAGGAACGTGAGGGACGCTCAAAGGACTTGGAGTCTCGCATTACAGAACTTGCAGATGCCCGCTGCAAACTGGAAGTAGAGATGGCTCTTAAAGAGGCTGAAATGGAGGACATGAGACTGCAGTACGAGGAGACCAAAAGCACCCAAGAGGAGGTGTTGAAAGCACAGTTTAGTACCCAAACAACCACCTTGCAGACGCAAATCGATGTGTTGAACCAGCAGCTTCAGCAGAAGAACGAAGAGTACGAAGTGGGCCTGGCCGAGCTCAGAGCGCTCATGAGGTTAGAGAAAGACCACTGCATCTCTGAACTCGTGGATCGGCACGAAGAGGAGAGCACCCTGCTCCGCCAAGAGTTTTCAGCACTCAAGCAGAAGTCGCAAGAAGTGGAGAAAGACTGCGAGGAACGAGTCCAGAAGATCCAGCGCGATCACCAGGACCGGCTTGATGCCTTTCAGAGGGAAAAGGTGGATGAGCAGAGGGCTTTCCAGGAGAAAGAGCAAGAGCTAAGGACTGTTAATGGGGACCTGCAATCAGAAAACTCACTACTGTCCGGAACACTGCAGCAGGAGAGGGTGGAGGCCCTGCAGAGGGCGGAGAAGGAGAAAGAGGAGGCAGTCAGAGCTGCATTACAAGAGGCCTTAAGAGACTTTCAACTCCAAAAAGAGGAGACTGAGATCAGACTGTTAGGACAAATTGAACTACTTGAAAATCAGCTCAAAGACAGACAATCCACTAAAATGTAAGTAAATGCAAGTTTTCTAACCAGACGTTCTCACAGTTGAGATTCAAAGCACATAGCTGTTAAATTATAAATGGTGCTTAATTGCTAGTAATTGCTTATACTTATATAATTGCTTTATTTATGGATTTCAGTAACCTGATAAAGGTATAGTTCAGCAGAAAAGAAAAATTGTATGACTGTCTGACTGACTTTCTTCTGCGGAACACAGAAGATATTTTGAAAAATGTTTAGTTTTTATAATGAAATTATAAATGGAGTCTAATGTTCTGTTGTGTTCCATGGTAAAAAGTTATTCACACAGCGAGTAAATAACGATCGAATTTTCATTTTTGGATAAAGTTTCCTTTTAAGTATTAGCCAAAGTGTTCAACCCACCTTGCCCCTTTTAGGCCTCAGAGAGTAGCTGTATTTCCATCCAAAGTTGCACAATTTGGCTGGTGGATGAAAACAGTAATTTAACAGTCTGTTTTAAACAAAGAAAGAAATACATGCATAAAGTTGAATTTTCAGCTTCATTACTCTTCATTGTCACATGATCCTTCAGAAATCCTGCTAATATGCTGATTTAATGTTAAAGAAGTATTTCTTTTTATCAATGTCGAAAACATTTGATAACTGTGATACCTTTTTTTATTCTTTGATAAATGGAAAATTTAAAAAAAAAACAGCATTTATATGAAATAATTATTTTGTACCAGTCTTTACTGTTACTACTTTACTGCTACTTAATGCCTTCCTTACTGAAAAATGATAATTTCTTCGAAAAAGATAATCTTTGACACCAAACTGGTGAATTTTTGGATGAGCTCTTTTGACTTGGGCAAGCACCCAGAACATTAACAATCCCATAGCAAACACCCACAACATCTTAGCATTGTTTCAGTGAGTTTTGCAAAATCATGTACTCACATTTTGTTTAAATAAATAAATAATGTTTATAATGTGGTTTTGTTTGATAATAACCCCAGTTTCTTGATGATTCAGTCATGAAAAACTCAATAAATCTTGCACTTTTCTGCTGAGGACACAAATGGAATGACACTGAAACAATGCTGCTCTAGTCCATTAAAATGAAAGCTTCTACCTCTAACTTTACTGTTAATTAAAAACAGAAAACACACACAAGCTACATGAATTCACTTACTCTTTCTGATTTCATTCACTCTTGCGAATAATTAGCACATCAAAAAGAACCAACAAAAACTGTGAACAGTTTCATTAAAACATTTCTTAAGTAGAAATTAGCAAGAAATGTGATAACCCTGTTACATGTGCCTGAAAAATAGGGATTAATTAAAAACAGAAAACAGATTTGTGTTCAAGTATTACACCAATCCCAGTAAATTGGAGGTTTTTGAAAATGTATTTATTTATTCTGGTGACTGTTTTAACACTTCAAAAAACTTGGTTTTAGCTAGTAGGTTCAAACCCTGCAAGAAGCAAACAATGAACACTTACAGAGCACTGGAAAGAGGCTAAATTGTTGCTATTTACTGTGCATTAACACATGTTCCTGTCTTATTGTTAATAATTAATCATTGCACAGCATGCAAAGTAGGATCTTCAGCTTGTGAATTAGCGTTGTATTTTAGAAGGAAGCATCAGCTAAATCACTGCTTAGATGTAATTAATGCAAAGTCAGACCTGCTCACACCTGCTTCTGTGTTTCAGAGTGGGACCTACTGTGGAAAAGACAGAGACTGGTATGGAAACCAGTGTTGCATTGTCACTGGACAGTGGCCAGTGGACCGAGGAAAGGGCATTGCTAATGGCCAAACTAGAGCTGCTGGAACGTGCAAAGAACGAGGAGATGCAGAACCTCAAGACCTCGCTCATTGCTGAGCAGCAGGTTAGCAATATAAAGATTCTGGACTACAAGAAGTGAATCAAGCTAACGTTTTTTTTTTTGCTGCTGTAAATCAAAAGTTGGCTAAACCATTGGGTCACTACATCTTACATTCTGTACATGTCTTTTAAAACTTATTAATATTAAAAATTCTATTAAATGTAGTCGTTGCTGATTTAAATGTCACCAAAGTAAGATATCTAACAAGTTGACATTAAATTAAATGGCTGAAAAAATTAATGTCTGACATTAATAATAATAATACAATACTGGGTGAGGAGTTAAAATTAAACAGTAATTGTTTGCGTTGTGTGCCATTATTTTCCATCATAAGTGTGTATTTAATATAGATGTCATGAACCTGCATAATTCAAATGAATTATATTTGCATAGCAGCTGTATATTTTCCAGCTATTATTCAAATTTAAGAACCTTGTCATTTGGTTGCAAAGAAAATTATTGAAAAATATTATAATTTCTAGCTGGAAATATATACATATTTTTTAAAATAAACAATTGTCAGGAGAAGTAAAAAAAATCTGAACTGGCTGAAAATGTAGCTATTGTAAAAAAAAAAAAAAAAAAATGAAAACCTATTAAAATGTATTATAAAATTGCTTTTTAATGTATTTTTTACTTCTAGACAAACTTCAATACTGTTCTGACCCGGGAGAAACTAAAGAAGGAACAAATCATTGGTGATCTCACTGAGAAGCTTAAAAATTTGTCACAGCAACAAGAGAAAGATAAAGGTATAAAAGATTTTTTTATCTTATAATTTGAATGCATTTTCACTTGTTTTTTTAGCAACGGTAAGTGCGATCAATAAATGTTAAAAAAGGACGACTTGTGATCATTTTGTCCTGTGTTTTGTGGTTTCCTGAAGGCCTGATCGAAACGCTCTCCGAGGACCGAGCCTCCATCCTTCAGGAGAAGAAGCAGATGGAGGAGGAGCTCAACCGTCTGAGAAGCACCGTCCTCGTATCTTCGTCCTTCTTTCCGCCAAATCCCATCCCGGTGGTCACGGAAGCTCATGGCGCCTGTGGCCCTGTCCACGTGGAAGTCCTCTTGCCGTCCAGCCCTGATCCAGATAGACTGGTGTCCGTGGCTGCATTCAAGGACGAGGAGAGGGTGGAGTCGGCCGTGGAGGCCAGCATGATGACAGTGCAGTAAGCATCTGGGCTGAAGTTCACATGCCACACAGTCATACTAGAGCTAAATTAATAAACCCTGGAAAACTGACTCAGTCAAGTGAATGTCTTTGACAATATCCACAAGATGGTTTGAAATGATTCATTTTATTCTCACAACAGCAACAGCACTCAAAAGCATTCATTAGTATAAAATAATAAACCTGCACATCCAGCTTCGGTGCTAAAAATAAGTATACGCTAATTTCACATGCTCTTGTAGCAACAAAGTCCAATTTAGGGAGGGATGAGGTTTGTCTAAGTTAAAAAAAAAAAGTTTTGGAGTAGTTACAAAGAAGTTGATTTTTGTTAAATACCCAAAATACACACATTTGCATCTCAAAAACATCTGTTTATTGTCCTCATGTATTTATTTATTTATTTATTTTCTAAAATATCTTGTTAGGAGAGAAATAAAACATAATTTTGTTAGATCAGAACGTAATTGTGCTAGATTTAATAATCTCCTAACTTTTATAGTTAAATTGAATTAATGTTTTTATAGTCAAAATTCTACAAAGTTATTGTAGATTTAGAGATGTTTATTTACAGACAGACGTATTTGAAAAACATATTATCTAATTAAAATATTAAAACATTTTACTGCCACTACTACTACTACTACTACTAATAATAATAATAATAATAACAGAATGAAGTTTATAAGTTTTAAAGTTTGTATTTTTCAAAGAAATTTATTCTAGATTCACAGATTCATAAATGTGCAAAAAAAAAAAAAAAAAAAAAAAAATATATATATATATATAATTATTAATTAAATTGTTTTAATGATAATAATAATAATAATAAAAACAACAACAGTGGAGTTACTACAGTTTGTAGTTTTTATTTAATTTTTTTTTACAGAATTAGTGATTTATATACTTTTTGTAAAATCTGCAAATTTCTTCTAGATTTATAGATGTGCATCTAAAGACAGACTTATCTGAAAATGTATATATTATATAATTGTTTTAAAATATTAATAATGGAATTAATAATTTTTCTAGTTTGTACTTTATAATATAATTAGTGATTTTATAAGATTGTTGTAGTCAAAGTCTACATATTTATTATTCTCTCTCACACACACACATGTATAATTTTATTATTATAAATATTTTAATATATCTAGCAGAATGTCAGCAGTTGTTAGAAGAACGTACTTTTGTACTTGTTGTTTGTATGTAACGAGGATCAATTTATGGAGAGGTAAGAATACTTTGTTGAGCTTTGAGACAGGAAATCAGAGTAGATCAGGTAGAAGAAGAAAGATGTGAGTCGAGCCCGTGCTGCAGGTGAGGAGACTTGTCACGTCAATGAATTTCCCTGCTCTGTATTATTATTGGCTTTTAGAAAATGGTTCTTTTTTAAAGCTTTGCTGAATTAGCGAACTCTGTAGTTTGTGACATTGATTTTGTGTGTTTCGGTGCAGTGACAACCCAATGCTGTCTGAAGAGAAACAGCGCATACTGATTTTGGAAAGGGTAATTGACTTTCACATACATACTTAATGTTTTTTTATGTAATTTTATTCCAAATATTTTCATGCAATTATTTGTTATTGTGTTTCAGACTTTACATATGAAGGAGGAAGAGAACAAAAGACTTAGTCAAAGATTGGTAAATATATTTCAAATAATTTATACGTGAATGTGCGTGTGGCTACTGTTTTGGCTCTTATATTTCATCTAAATGTGCTAATTGTATGAGAACGTCGTTTAACATGGTTTAAATTGATCATCTGTATTCGTGTCATTTGTGCTTGATCTCGGTTGATAATTGACCACTTGAACGGTCAATTAAAAGCAGTAATTAGTGATGGTAAATAGAATACACTCAACTAATGCAGGTCAGTGATTGACACACAAACGTTAAAGCCATTCATGTCATTTTTTATATATTACAGGTTTTTTTTATATCTATAAGCAAAATACTGTAGATATGCTATCTTTACTGTACAGTTCATATACATTACATTGCTGTTGTTCCGCAGTTAATTAAAACATGAGGCTCTTTGATATAATTTAATTACATTTCCCCTGAGTCTATTTCTGCAAATAGGTTTAATCTCTTTAGCAAAATTACAATCGCCGTCTTATTGGCCACGAGACGCATCTTATGAGACACGTAACCCACACTTTAGAGTCCTGACAGCTCGGGGCAGATGAATTTAGTCTGAAAAAAACAGCTCTGAAATGTGCCTGTTTAATTAAGCTAGGACTGAATTTCAGCTCATTTGCAAACGAGTCTAACGTGTAACAATCCCTCGTTTATTATTTATCAACTATGTATGTTAGATACTCATTGTTCCTAGTCCCTATTGTGTGTTTAATGCGTTTACTACCAATGCATGCTGTTTAAGAGACTGTTCTACTCCTTACCACTAGATGGCACACATACATTTGTTTTAGGTACCATCCTACAAGCACTGAAATGGCAGGAGGTTCATCAATGTTGCATTTAACCAAAACTGATGCGTTGCATTGCAGTGTATGCGGTTTTATTTTATAACGGTTGCAGGGAGTGTACGCAAGCAACATAGCAAACATTTACTAGTGCAGATATCACTAGAATAATCTAACAATTTGTTTTACAGATGTCACAGAGTATGTCGTCCGTCTCGTCACGGCACTCGGAGAAAATCGCCATTCGAGAGTAAGTATTCTTGGATATTAGCGTTAACAATTTGAGCTGGCGTTTCAGCCCTCCACCTCATTTGAAAACCCCATCTTTTGTAGTTTTCAGGTGGGCGACTTGGTTCTCATAATCCTGGACGAGAGGCACGATAATTATGTTCTGTTCACTGTGGGTCCCACCCTTTATTTCCTGCACTCAGAGTCCCTCACTGCACTGGACCTCAAACCAGGTCAGTCACACACACGACAGGAATACTTATTAAAGAGACAGATTAATTAAATATATTAGGTTTTGCATTTTTAAAAAAAATTTTCTCCAGCAAAATGGTTTTGCATGTTTTTTTCATTGCTCTTTCCCAAGTACGTTTACTTATTTTAATTATTCTTATTTATTAATTGTAGATATTAATGTATATCATTGCATTTGTAATTATTATTTTTTTTGTTTATTTTTAATGTTCTATATTTAAAAAGTATGATACAGAGAATGTGCTTCACTCCTGATAAAGTGTTTTGTAGTTTTATTTTACATAAAGCAAATTTTTATTGTCATTTTTATTTTATTGTATATACATAATATTTATTTTTTTTTTTAGCGACAGGAGCAACAAGACGGCCGTGGGTTCTAGGAAAAGTCATGGAGAAGGAATATTGCCAAGCCAAAAAGGTATCCGTTATTATTCAATTATTAATGTGAATGCTCTTAATGGAGTGTTTTTGTATAATTATATTTCGGTAAATAATTTTAATGGTATTATTGCACTCTCATTATATAACATCCTTGATGACAAAACACTAGCTCGATTTTTCTGATGTTGTCTGATCTATTTTTTTTTTATTAACATTGGTTATATTTGAGACGCAAATATTAAAATATATACTCCGTTTCTAATTAAGCTCATCAGGAAGATAACATTTAATTACAATTATGCATTTAATTCTGTTTTGCATCTTAAAGTTGATTTGAGCAGAAAAGTGTGTTTTCTCATAATCAGCTGCTAATCATTACTACAGGCACTTGTATTAAATTGTCTATTTTATTTAATTATTTTTATGTGTTATTGTATTACATATTTTGAATGCGTTTCTTTTGTTCTTATCTTATCTTCAGGCCCAAAACCGGTTCAAAGTTCCTCTTGGCACCAAGTTCTACAGAGTAAAGGCCGTGCCATGGAACAAGAAAGTGTAATCGTGTACAAATTGATCATATTGTAAAGAGCTCAGTATGTTTTTATTGCTTTTTTTAAAGCAAACTCGCTCATCCTTGGTTGGTTCAGTTTTCCCTTTTTTTTTTTGCCTCTGTTGCAAACCATTTTATCTAATTTTTTTATACACAGAGGATTTGTAAATGTGGACCAAATGATTCTAACTTTATCGGGGCATTGCCTCCAAGTGCGATGGCTCTGAAGCTGTCACAACAAGTCTGTAAAATGAACAAAATGTATTTGGATGTTACATATTAGTTCATCATTAATATTATGGTCGGGTTGGGGGGTGGGGGAGGGAGCACTATCACGATCCGCTTACCTATTTCAGAAGGTTATGAAAATATAAATTTATTGTAAATGTTACCAGAGGAATGGTCATGGCATGCATATAGATAATATTTTCTTTAATTTACTTGTCTGGATATGCGTTGTAGTCGGAGGTATCAGTAAAAACCTGCTGATTGTTACTCGCAGCACAGTACGGCCCGCCTGTTTATTATGACGTACGTTTGGACGGCCGCCGCAGAGGCCTCGCAATCCTTCAGATGCACTTTCGGAGAAAAAAAAAAAAGTTGATTCAAAAGAGAGGTTTGTGCTGTCGAAAACAAGCATCAGAAGAAAAAGCAGCACATATCTTCCCCTCTGTTGTAGGATGTTGAAATATAGAAAGTAATATTTCATGTTTGTGAATGTGTGTCTTTATTGAATTTAACGACGACATTGTATATTATTCATCAGATCACACAGTAACAAAAAATGACTGTATTGTAAAAGAATTTAGAGTTTTCAAAACAATAAAGGTTTGATCCCAAACTCCTCGAGGTGGATTGCATTACCCGCAGTGTCCGTTCCGGGAACTTTATTTGTTATTTATTTGGTGAGAATATTGCGAATATATTGCAGTAGTTTTTTTATTTGCCATACCTTTGGGAAACAGATGCATCTTCAACACATTTGAAGGCTATTTTGGTAACACTTTAGAATAGGTAACACTTGCTAACTATTAACTACGACTTTTCCCTCAATAAATTCTTAATTTATTAATAGTGTGGTAGTTGTTAAAGTTAGGTATTGGGTAGGATTGGGGATGTAGAATAAGGCATTAATATGTGCCTAATTAGCAATTATAAATGGCTAATATTTTAGTAATATGCATGCTAATAAGCAACTAATAGGTGTAATGGTAAAATAAAGCATTACCGCTATTTCTGTTGAATCAAAGTACAATAAAGCATTGGCCTTGATGCTTGAAGATGTCTGAAATTAACATCTGTTTTCCAGTTGAAAAAGAGCTTTTTGAGTGGAAAATATACTTTAAAAGGGTTTTTCTAGAGCCAAAAATACACCACCCCCCACCTGAATCGGTCTCTCCTCCTATGCAAATGCGCGCACCGCTATGATTGTAAGTACTTGTTTACATAAGTTTTGCAATCATCGCCTATTGATGCTCTTGAGTCACTGGCAACACTTCCAACCGAGCAGAACGGAAGATTTTAAAAGAATTACGCCTCTATTGTGTCAACTAAACTAATGAATAGCAAACAAGCCCATACATGTCAGGAATTAATGGGATCCATTTTATTGCTATTGTCTGTCACTTACGTAACATGTTCCGTCTAAAATTAAAGCAGTGCCGAGGTACGGCAGTTCAGGGAATTATTCCCAACTTAGACGTATTTTCTCTTTCAGCTCGGTCCTTGTCGAATGTTGGCTTTTGTGGGGGCATTAGCTAGCGTCGTGTGCTAACGCTGGCACGCTCTCGCACGCAACAGACTTCAAAAGGCCTTCGATCGGGGCCCGGGAACGGTATTACCCTCTTGGAGGAGCACGGCGCAACAACATCACTTTCCCAGTTCACAGCGGGGAGCATAGCAGCTCTCCGCCGAGCCTTCGGTACCATGTGGGCCTAGGGGTGTTTCGGCAATGTTTTGCTTTATTTGCTCCGTTTAGCATAAGTCGGCTGTCACATTTGGATGGCATTTTCATAAATTGATGGTGTGATTCGTAGTATCTCGGGACAGGCCTGAATGACTAAACGCGAGATGCTGAGGTTGCTGGTGAAGGAGAACCATGTGGAATGGACAGCCTCTCAGTGTAAATGTTTACAGCCCCCTACTGTGGAGCCGGGACTTACCCATGCTAGACACCACGGAGCTCGGCGCTGGTGTGACATCCTTCCAAACGGTGTTTGCTTCACCAAAAAGCTGATAATATGCCGAATTAACAGGCTGATGACAATGCACGTGACTTGTAATATTTTATTTCCGTGCACTCGCATTTATTTGTACAGATAGTGAGCAGAGGAACTGCGTTTCTAAAAAATAAAGGTTCTTCACTGGAATTTTGGTTATGCTAATGGGTATTTAAGGGTTATTCTAACCTAAAAATGTTCCAAAAATGGTTATTTTATGCCATTGCTGCAAAAACAAAAACCTTTTAGAAGTAGTATTTTTAAAAGTTCTTTTAATAAGTATTTCTGAAATATGCACTTTAGCTTTATTAATTATAAACTGATGATTATTTTTAATTTTGTATACACAATGGAGGAAAAAAAAGTTCTCTGTTAGTTCACATTAAGACTAAAATGCAATTTTGATCATTTAAACCATGCTGATACCGTAAAACTGATTTCTATGATTTGGTCAAATGCTGTCAAAACATAAGTGAGTTTTGTTTTAGAAGTACCATTACAAAACACAATTTATCCAATCCATTGCTGATGTTTTCATTAGTGCTCGTTTTCCCTCCAAAATGATGTCACTTCCTCTCGTATGCAAGACTTTTGTAAGTTAAAGGGATTTTACAAAATGCAAATAGGATAGAAAATAACACGTCAAATTTATTATATATTTATTGTTAACTAAATCAATATATACAAAAAGATTTTTCCTAGGAAAAAAAGGTTAGATAAAAAAAAAGCTGTGTTAAATATAGACAGAACCCCAAAATTGTTTCGACTCAGTGGTTGGGTTAAGTGTTTAACACAACCTTCTGGATAGTAACCCGATTGCTGGGTCAAAACAACCCAATCACTGATTTTGTCCATATTTAACCCAGCATTTTTATTTAAAAGTGAGTGTAAAAGCAGTATATTTCTTAATGAATTGCCAGTTTTTTTCTAGAAATGCTGCATCTGACATCACATCAAAGCAAAGGTAACTGCTCAAATAAATGATCTGAAATGTACCCCCTTTGCTCACTTTGTAGTAATATGATTTCCATGCTTTAATTTTGCGAGTTGTTTTAATCCAGTATATTATGATAAATGATAGAGAAATGTAAAATGAAAGATCCAGAAGCACACCCATGTGAGCACCACAACATGAACCTGTAAGACAAGTACATTGTTACACTGATGCAATGACTTTTATGATTCATAAAGACATAATATGATGTTTCATGCAGTTCTCATCTAAAATAACGCAGTAACTACAGCATGATTGATTTGATATCAGTATCACGCTGTTTTCTTGAGCATAGTTGAGTCAAACACATTTGTCACAGGACAGATCATGGTCTATGAGACACAAATTCAGTCATAGCTTAATTTTCAACTAAATGTGTATTTGCTGTGTTTCACTTTCGCATGGCATTTTTCCACTTTTTCCAATTGCATAAATTGACTGCATCTTTGTAATTTTACATCAGGTGTTATGAAATAACACATTGAATATATAAGTCGGCACCTATCAAAGTGTCTCTGTGATGTCTGTTTTGATTGACTTTAAAGCAGATTAAGTTATATTTGATGTGTGTGACTGTCTTAGTAACGAACTAAGTATAACAATATTATCATCATTAATATTTAGCATTTTATAAATTCCAATTGGCTACTCTGCTGTCAGAGTAGATTTGAGGAGACTTCTGCAATCTTGCCCTGTTTAAGGCCTTTAATAACGCCGACTGCACAGCTACATACAACAGCTGTCAACTAATATCCCGCCATTGCTAGTTGATAATAGAGATGGAGCTTTTAGAGGTTTGAGTGGAAAATGATCTGGGCTCAGTGTGTCAACACATCAAAATGAAGAAATTAAACAACATTTATTCTTTACATAAGAGATGACACCTGGAAATAGCTATAATTCCAGCAAATTTCCTTCTTTGTGTGTGGAAATTGAGCAACAGATTTTGGCTCTGTAATATACAGCCTCTCAAAAGATTCTTTTATTGCCGCGCACATTCAAAACGATCATTAAACAGACATGTTTCATTCGCCTCGAGTGCCTCTGCTCAAGACGGAGGATTGTACATCCCCAGTAAGAGATAAACGTTGGAAGAGCAAGTGTCATGGGTTACTGAGAAAAGAAGCCGTGTTTGTTTGATCATACAGTATTGATATTCAGTTCCTTTAAATTATGCATCAGAGCCAAACAAACACCTTTTTTCCTCTTTAAATTAATACTTTTATTGCCATGAAAGAGTCTGATTAATCCAACCTCACAGAGGAATTCACATCTAAATAAACTTGGATCTAATCCTCTTAGATGTTTATTACAATTATTATAAACTTCAAATAAACCTCACTCAAAAATGTGCGATTTCCGTACTACTAGATTGTATTGCTAAAATAAATCACGCAACTGTTATCAAACAAGTTTCCACATCTGCTATTGGTCAGTCTACAGATGGGCTATCATTGGTTGATTCAATTTTGCCATGCTGACTAGACCAATCTTAATGAGAGAAGCACTTTATTTTGATAGTTATTTAACAACATAGCCTATACCTATTGTTACATTTTCTGGAAAATACAAACTTTCATTCTCGGATGAAAATTAACCATATTTTTACCACAATAAAAGCAAAAAACAGAAAAGCATGGTTTCTATAGCAATGGCAAAAAGTCCTGGTTACTACGCTTTTCTACTATAATAAAACCATTGTTAATTTTCATGTTGCATATACAAATACGTCATAAAACACTTTTGAAAGTTGCAAATCGCAAACATTATGAGATTATACAATGCATGCCATTGTTAAGACTGTAGGCCTAAGTCTACACCTAAGACCACCTTTTGTTTTATAATACAGAAAACAAAAAAACTTGGCTGCTCATGGAAATTTTGCTATTTGCTAACATATTAATAATATTAAAATGAAGAATAATTAGATCAAAATTAATTTTGACTCTTTTTCATGACATTTTCGATCTGCCACTTCCTTCGAAACGAGTTTATCCGGGAAACTGAAACTGGGGTTACATTTATTTCCCTTAGCCTCGTATTTTGCGCGACGGGCAATATTTGTAAGACATTTCTGTAATTTAAAGTCTAGTGAATTTAAAAGTCATCGAGTGCGTCGTTATTTGTTCAGCGCAACAGGATGAACCGCTGCTGGTCACAGAAACGCCACATGATTCTCACCTTTTGCGTCTTGTGTGAACGTGGCTTGCGTCCACATGATGACAGAAGGTGTAATGCCTCAGCTTGTAATAATATATCATTACAGCGTGCTCGTCAAACGCTGCAATATGTGCCGCAAATATTTATACATTTGCAAGTTAAACGTTCTATTTCAAATGCAGCATTAATAGAGTTTATATTAAGATACTTTTCATGTCGTAGACAAAGATCATTATGCATGTGTGTGTGTGTGTGTGTGTGTGTCAGCCAGATTGACAGACCGTAGGATATAGCGTGATATTTGGTGCCATGGAAGAGAATAGAATATGTATTCACACCACACCAGATGATTCAGTTGATCAAACTCTGGGAAAAAAAAGCTCCTTGTTTTGATTGGCAGCCAAAGAGAGTTTCATTTTAGTACATTCTGTACATTTATAGTGATATGCTCGTGTATATGCATGTTATGGCCAAGAATGTAATGTGTAAACTTAAATATGGGAATTGCAGATGTTTCTAGCCACGAAGGAAATAAATATTTTCAAACTCAAAAGGGATTAGAGTGAACTTGGCAAAATGTTCAATCTCATGTTTCATCTGTCCTCATCGCTCCTGCTCTTTAACAAGTTACAGAAAACTGGTCCGATCCTTCCCAGTAGGCAGATATCTGGCGAAGGAAAATGGCCACGTTTTTGCAGCCGCAGCTCGTGTGCAGAAGGAATGACACCAGCTTTGGTGGACTGTATAGCTTTTTTGAGATGAGCCTCTTTATGCCGCTTGCAGTTCCATTATGGCTTTGTTGGAAAGCTTGTTTACCTGCTGATAACATACACTGGTGGATTGAGGAGCAGCGATCCAGAGCTCGCTGCCAGAGTCACTCAAGTCTCATTGTATGGCGGGAAGAGAAGAATGCCGTGTTTACGCGAGGGGGGGGTGCACATGCTAAATGTGAAATCAAACTATAGGACCAATAAGAGATGTGCACAACTTTGCCAAGTTTTTATTTTTAGCCGGCGGGTTGCAGCGGAAGCTTACGAGCGCTGAGGTGGATGCGTACCTCCAGTCGCCCTCGTTTTACGGTCGTTTAATCTGTACATGTCGACAGATTTTCAGGCTTTTCAGTTTTCTAATTGAAAACGTGGAAAAATTGCAAATGTGATTAAAACGCATACTAGCAATCGTTGTTCTCGGTTGTGTTTTAATAAAAATTGCCGAGGCCGGGATGATTTCAAAGCACAGTCCTACGTGACATGTTTTGTCCTCTGTAACATGCGGTGTATCACTCTTGGCAGGGAAAAGAATCCAGTAGTCGTGGATAAATGCGCTCACGAGGATTCTCAAAGTTGCCACTATTTTGGATTATGCTTTTATATATATATATATATATATATAAAACTAAAAACAGGCCTACAAGCAGTTTTATTTTGTAATGTGAGACATTTAAAGTGTAACTGGAAATTTCAGTCATGATAAAACAAGTTTGGTTTTAGCCATTTGGAATGAATTGGAACGTGATTGGGGGAGGAGTTTAAAATAAGAGGGCTTGCTGACATCATCCAAAATTGAAAGTGTTACATTTTGAAAAAAGTTTTTTTCTGTCTCTGATAGGTTGTTTCCAATAAAACAGGACTGTAGTAATTAAAGCAATTTTGGGGAATTTGACAAAATGTGCAACAAAAGTCCTAACAACAATTTAAAAAAAAAAAGAAGTTACCCAAAAATAGCACCCACAAATAATTTGGTTTTCTAATGTGATGCATTTACACTAAAACTGATAATGTTAATGGAAAAAAAAATGCAGGACAGGATTTGATTGTATTTACAGAAAATGTGGCTGGGGGAGGAGTTAAAACTAAGAGGGCTTGGTGACGTTGTTTCTGAGGCGGAGCAAGTTGTTACATATTAATGAGCAATATGTTTCCCCCCCTCCCCAATTGATTATTCATAATAAGACCAGAAAATGTGATAGTAAAGCAATAAGCCCCAAGAAGCCATGGTTTACAGTGAATTTATAACAGCTAAGGGGTGTTGTTAGCTTCACGGGGTGTATTACTTTTATAAAATGGATATTCTGTATACAAAATAAAACTGAGCAAATAAAGTGATAATTATAATTATAAATGATATTATAAGAATATTATTCTTCCACCAAACAATGTAGTCCCTCAGAAAAAGTTGTGGTTGGAACACAGTGGTTGCCGAGCAACACACAGACATAAACAAAGGTGTATGTTTGTAGAGTATTTTACAACAGCTTCGAACATGCTTCAACCAATCAGAATCAAGGACAGGATCTATCCATTTTATAATATAGAAAATAAGATAAATTGGGAGAACTGAAAGAGAGTTTGCTTATGTGAATTTTCTTTCACAAATACAAAGTCACAACCACAATTTTTGGATTACATAAAAAACGTTCAAACAATTGATTTAATTTTTTTAAATGATACTAAAAAAATGTACGGCAGGATTTCATTTTAATCACTGGGAATGAATTGGATTGTGAAAAAGTGGTTGTGGGAGGAGTTAAAAAATAAGAGGGCTTGTTGACATCACCTGATAGGAAAGGTTGTTACATTTTCATAAACTAAAAGAATATTTCACAATAAGGTAAACTGTGGGACAAAATGTGTTCATGTGGATTTTATATGCATAAACGCAAGTCATAATCACAATTTTGAATTACATTTTTCAAACAATGTAACCCAAAAAGTGTTTGAAATCAACATAAAAAGCATTTGCAATACATAATAGTTCTGTAAAATTGCATATTTTTTAAATAAAACATATAAATCGATCACAATAAGAGCGTAACTGTGTATTAAGGAAGCAAAAAAGCCAGTTTTGGATTTTATGTGCAATCTCTAAATTTGCCATTCTCGGATTATTTTTAAAAAAAAATGTAGGCATGAAAATCTCAAACTACTCAATTTTGGATTAGCAGATCTTTCCAGCGTGAAAGAACATTGTTGTCCACCAAAGTGAGGCCTAAACACAAAAATATAATTTAAATGTCGTTTTTTAAAATGCAACTTGAATACGACAAACCCTTAAAAAGTGATGAAGGCCGACCTGTGGCTTTATCAGTCACATGAGAGCAGTGGAGGAAGCAAACATGTTTTAGGGGTGTGTGTGTGTGTGAGTGCGAGAGAGAGTGTGAGTGTGGGGCTGTTGATGGCAGCTGCTAGTGCTTTGGATGTAGAAGCGGACAGATTGTGCGTTGTGTTGGTACAGCCAGTTCGCCACCTGGCACACTGTTTCTTGTTAGAACTTCTTGCTGTTTCTGTTCTGCTCAGAGAGACGCGGATGCAAGCGATGACAACTTTCGTCACACACCATGTTCAAACCGCCACCACAATTAAGGCCAAAGGGATTGTGTACAAAAAACCATTTGCATTGGATTATTTCAACTTCCACTGCCGAGACGAATTACCAGCCGATCCTTTTGACATTAGATGCTATTACGGAACTAAATTGTCTAGTTAATCGTTGAAATGTTTCTTTAAACTTGTGTATCTACAAAAACGCATGCCCAGTGTTGGACTGGAAGTCCCACCAGATGAATCTAGAACGTCTGTGGTTGGTTAGTGCTTTTTTTTTTTGATTCTTAGGAATAAAGGTTCCAAAGGAGTGATGCCATAAAAGATTAATTTCAGATTTCCTAAAGAACCTTTTAGTGATTAGTTAGTAAAAGAACCATTTTGTCTTAGCCAGAATTTTTAATAATATAAAGATAATTAGAATATTTTTTCCACTATAAGATTACCCAAAAACAATGATTTTTTCACTATAAAGAAATATTTTGTGGAATGGAAAGGTTCCAAGGTTTCAAAGTACTTCATGGATCCATAGATGTCAATAAAGAACCTTTTTTTTTTTTTACAGTGCTGGCATGCTAGATTAAGTTTTACAATTTTATTTAGCTTTTTTCTGTGGAAGTTAATAAAACTATGTGAATTGTTGAGAAAAGGGGATTATACCAAAATAACAATTATACGTGCGGACCATAAAATAAATATATAAATCAAATAATTCCAAAAGCAGGTTTTCACAGTGATGCCATAGAAGAGATTTTTGGTTCTACAAAAAAAAAAAAAAGCTTTGTTATATGTTTCGAAAAGAACCATTTGTTCTTTGCATCACGAGCATTTCAATCATTTAAATAACCATTTTCTACTACAAAGAACTGTTTGTGCAATAGAAAGATTGCATGATACCAAAGAACCTTTATTTTTAAGAGTGTACTATCATAATTCTGGTTCTCGATTTGGACAAACTCTTTGGTGCTGTAAAAGTGAATAAAATAATGCAGCTTGTTGAGGAAAAGATTGCTAGTTTTCAAATCCAACAAACTTATGATTTTTTTCCAAAATTAAAGTTTTCAAAAGTGTGTTTTCACAGTGATGCCACAGAAGAAGAACCATTTTGAGTTCTTGGGTTCTGCCTTTAACATGCATCACACAAAAGATTGCTTAAATTGAAAAAAGTTCTTTAGATTAATTAAATGTTCTTCTTGGTTTAAGAAAATATCTTTTGAGAAGTGCTCACTTACAGGATAGTGTAGAAGCACTATTTTTGGGTTCCCTAAAGAACATTTAAGCAAGCAGTTCTTAAAAGAACCATTTTTTTATTGTAAAGAACATAAAAAATATATATAAAGAATCTTTTTCTACTATAAAAGACCTTTTTGTGGAATCGAAAGCATTATTTTTACTTGTACTGCCACATATAGAGTCAAGAATATAACATACACATATAGATGGGATCTTTTGACTACTCTCAAGCAACCTTCCTAGCATCATTTTTTAAAGGCAAGCACTGATGTTGTCTTCGTTCAGAAAATATAAACGGTTTCTAATCAGTTGGCTTGTTTGAGAGTGCCAAAATGAGTGTGATCTTGACAATTCTGGTCTTTGTGCAAATGATAATTGTTTAGACACCCCCCCACCCCAGACCAGCCCACCCTAACCCAGCCCCCGCATCCCGCCATTTGATTGACAGCCAGAGTGCTAATGCCTCTCTCCGCTAACAGACCGACGCATCCTTCTTATTAGTTAGTCATTCCACACTATCGCACCCAGAATCTCTATCTGTCATTTCACAATTTAGCCCCCCGATGCATATGCACAGCGCCCAGACCAGCGCTCTCATCTCCTACATTTATACAACAGCAGAAATTAACAAATGTATTCCTGTCTTCTCTCTCCCCCTTCTTTTATTAGTATTACTTTATCCTGTGTGTTATTTTGTCTTTTTCTGCGTGGTGTGTCATGATGCATTTGCATAGAGGATGCTCTGGGATTTAGGCTTGGGGGGAAAAATATATTTACATGTTATGACCTGAATTCAGTTTATTTTTATTCTATATTTTGACTTTTTATGAAAAAGTATGATTTGAAATGACTAATAAGAACTAGAAAGAATTAAGTATTAGTACAGTAGACAATATATATATATATATATATATATATTTTGGGGCCCTAAGTAGTTTATCATGCAACAATTCATATTTTAAGTATACTATACACTATCATTAAAAAGTTTGGGGTTTGATTTTTTAAAATAAAACCTCTTATGCTCACCAAGGCTGTATTTATTTGATCAAAAATACAGTAAAAATAGCAATATTTAGAAATTTTATTACAATTTTAGATAACCTTTTTCTATTTGAATATATTTTAAAATGTAATTTATTCCTGTGATGCAAAGCTGAATTTTCAGCATCATCACTTCAGTTTTCAGTGTCACATGATCTTTCATGAATCATTCTGTTGTGCTGATCAAATGTTCAAGAAACATTTTGTATTATTATCAATGTTGAAAAAGTTGTGCCGCTTTATTTTTATAAACCATGATTTCTTTTTTTTTTGTTGACTAGAAAGTTAAGTCTATTTTTTTAACACAATGTAAAGCATTTTTGCTCAATAAAATGTATTTATTCAAAAGTCTTTCTGACTCCAAACATATGAATGGTACTGCATATGTAAAAGTGTTACTGAAATGCTGACGATCATATGACCTGCATGAACTCATAAATACTGTAAAATTACTTGCATATGGTCAGAAGTACTGGTATTGTTATAATAGACTAGTGTTCGGTATCCTTTAACATTTACCCAGCTCTGTTTGCATGAATGGGACTAAATTGAATGTCAAGTCAATCAAGTTTTTTTCCCTCCTTTTAGCAGTTTATATAGAACAAAATGTGTGAAATTATTTATGCAAATGAATAAGCAAATGTCAAACCAAAACGTCATATAAACTACAATTTTTATCTTTTATCAAGGTAGTTATTGACACAGTCGCAGATATGCAACACGCTTTTTTGAGGGGGAGGGACAAAAAAGTGAAATGGCTTCCACAATTTTTTTTGTACATTTCATTACCTGTATATCCCATAGTTGCGAATACGCAAAGGAAGTGTTTCTATCTGTCACCTGATGTTGTAACTGCAGATTTCAACATGGCTTCCTTTATGTCAAGCATGTGCTCACC
>JAUMHE010000082.1:14683882-14701002 GCA_032359235.1 Enteromius mattozi
TTGGAACAATGGTTTATAAAGGATGAAATAAATGCTTACTAATGCTTAACTAATCATTTATAGTGTGTAGTTATTATGATGTGTTACCATTAAGGTTTTATGGAAATTTTAATTTCAGCATTTATGCATTATTAAAATACAAAGTTGTGTTTGTTAACATTGGTAGTGCACTGTGAGCTAACAAGCACTAACAATGAATAGTTGTATTTTTATTAACTAAAGTTAACAAGGATGAATAAATACTGTAATAAATGTATTGTTCATTGTTTGTTAATATAATGTTAACAAATGGCACCTTATTGTAAAGTGTTACCAAATTATTTGAATATTTTTGAAAGAAGTTACGCTCACCAAGGCTGAATTTATTTGCTCAAAAATATTATGGAATTTTTCTATTATTGTAATAATATTTTTTAAAGGTAAGCTGAAATTTCATAATCATTACTCCAGTCTTCAGTGTCACATGATCCTTTAGAAATCATTTTAATTTGCTGATTTGCTTACAATTATCAATGTTGAAAACAGTTGTGCTGCATCATTTTTTAAATTTAATTTATTATTTTATTCATTTTTATTATTCATTTTTAAAACCAGGATTCAGGAATTCAGGATTCTTTGAGTAATAGAAAATTAAAAAGAACAGCATTTATTTGCAATAAAATATTTTATAAACATATTTACCGACACTTTTGATCAATTTAATGCATTTTTATTTCCTCTAATATATATATATATATATATATATATATATATTACTGACCCTAAACTTTAAAGAGTACTTACAATATTTTTCAGAACGTTTTTATTAGATTTGCTTTGCCTTTATTACAGTAAAAATATAAAAGCTAATTATTTTAATTTAAAAACATTTTTTTAATAATATCAAGCCTTTTTCACTGAAAAAAATAAATATGTATAGCAATGGTAAAATTATTTAGAAATGCAGTTAAATATCTTCTCTTTTTTCCCTTTGAAGTTTATCATTTTTGAAGGTCCTTGACATCAACATTTAATAATACCAGATCAATATTTAAAATCTTCCTGTTGTTTGGAACAGATAAAAATGTAAAGGTTTATTGACTAAACATAAAAAGATCCCTTCACAGTAGCGCTCTTACATTTGTGTACGCGAGTATATTTGTTCAACAAATATAGGTTTGACATAAATTGGTTCTCACATGTCCTGTAGCCAATCACAACCCAAAACATATAAATCTGTCGAAGTCTGATTTACATCCGGCCTGTATTTCCACTGAACGGTTTCATCTATTTCTCAAACAAAGCTGACTTTAAGAGATTTGTAATACAGTCATACACTACTTTTATGTCTTTTTTGACTGTTTACAAATAAGAGTGAACAACCTCCTATTGTTTTTCACACAAGAAAGAAACTCACTCTGCTTTTGAACAACACAAGTGCAAGTAAATAACATCATTTTCAGTTTTTGTGAACTATTAGGTGCTAATAGCCTACAAGAAATACGTGCACATCATTGTTACTTTTTTCCCCCCCCCAGCACATTGGATTCGTGCGCCGTAATTGAGCTCTCAAAATGTTTGGAAGGGTCTTTAAAATACTGCAGCAAATGTGACACTGTAAGCATTTCTGTCTAAAGTATAGAGTTATTCGTCACAGCGCGTGTAGGATTGACTAAGGCACATAAACAACAGGGTCCAGATGCATTTAACTTTGCTTACATAATTGGCGGACTAATGCAAAAAGCTTTTAGACATTATGTGTGACCCAGTGTGATACTTTTATAAACGCAATCAAACATTTTCTCCAAACATGCAGTGTACTTTGAAAAACGCAGACCTTTGTGTGACATGTCATTTCGTTTCGCCCACTTTAGCTCTAATTTTCCCTCTAATATACACCTATTGTGGCATGTGTGCATTTTTTTATTTTATTTTTTTTTATAAAACCCCAAATCAAACACCCAGAATGCACTTTTATTCACTTCCTGATGCTCCGCACATCCTCGATGAAAAAGCATGTTTAATATTCTACTTTCAACAACACAATATTCAAGTGCAAGGATTTCTTTCATATATATATATATATCCACCGATTCATCAAGACTGTTGTAACAAACTTGATCCCTTTTAAAACTTATTTATGTGTCGTGTTCTTTTCTTTCGCCAGCTGTCTCTGCAAATTACGAGAGATCAGCCGCGTCTTGACCGGAATCAGCTTGCGCAGTCTTTGGATCTTGGAGACAGGTTTTCCATTAAATAAGACGCTTGTAGCGACAACTCCTCACTTGTGTCGCGGGAGATTACGGAAGAAAGAAACATGTCGTTTTATGTCGCAAGTGCGTCCAATCTGTCCTCTCGCACGTATAGAAGTGACAAACCTCCCGAAAGCAGTTATTCGGAATTAGACTTTCAAATGAAATCTACAACAAGATCAACCACCAAACCTTTTGTAATGACCTGCCCTTCTGTCTCTGTTCCTCAAAATTCACGCTCGGCTGATGAAAAACTCGCCGGACATTGTGCTTGCGCCTTATCCTCTGGAGAAAAGAACAAAACAGATATGAGCTCTCGCTGAACCCGGGGAAAGGGGGGTTTGAAGGGGTCTTGGCAAGGACACACACACACATGCGGAGACGCATCAGATGGGAGCATCTTGTGGGCCCCTCGTGGGTTTTCACTAATTTTGTGCACTTGGCCATTGGCGTCCCCCCCCCCCCCCCTCAAACCCTCTCCTCGCCCTCCAGAAGTGTGGCGCTCTTTGTCATTGTAATCCAGCCTGTGTTTGTTAAAGGCTCACTCGCTGTTTGCTCCTGCTGATGGGTGTACGTTTACGTGTGTATGTGTGTGTTTGCAAAAGTCAGCCGGCTGAAGGAGTGCCGTGACATCATTGCCGCCGGGTTGTTTTTTTTTTTTTTTTGTCACACCCTGTAAACGCCATGTCCTCCAGACGGGAACCTTTCCCAAAAGTGACAGTCTACAGGGAGGTATTACACCTCATCACTACCGTAATTACTAGTCCTGCTTCTCTAAGTCACCAAACAACATCAATCAAACACACAGACTTGTTTACATGATTTAGAGGATTTTAGGAAACAGCTAGAGCTTTACTATGTGTTAATATAGACGTTTTCTAAACATATATAAAAAAAAAAAAATTATGTGTTTTTTTCTTTGTTCTTTTTCGGCTGATGTGGCTTGCCTCACATCCTTAATATAAAAAAATGTTTGGTGAATACAGTTTATCTTTAGATTTTAGAAGATAATTTAAAAGTATTTTAATAAATAAAATAAAAACTTTGCGACAAGGATCCTATTTAACCATTTTAATATTAGTTGTTATATTTTTCTGGTATATGTATATATATATATATATATATATATATATATATATAAATGTATATATTTTTGTTATGTCAGAAGAGGATGATTTGTTTTATAGGGTTATGATAATCATAGAAAAGTTTGTAGAAATAGCAAATTTAAATTAAACTGCAAAACCACTTTATATCTGCAAAGACATAAATATGTAAATTTTTTAATAATTAACATGAAAAAGTTTATTTATTTATTTAAATCCCAAACTTATAATCTCTTTTCTTATAATCTTTATCAACTGATATTATAATCTCATCCTAATATTTTAATATAAAAAAAAGTAATAAGTGGTTTTAACTAATAATATTTTTGAAATAATTCTTTGTAAATTCCAAACTAGAAAAGTACGCCCATTTCATAAATCACCCATCTTAAAATGACAATCATGTTTCTAATATTTATATTTTTCATTCATAATTATTATTTGAATATTCATAATTATTATAATTCATTCTGTTCATACTATTTTTTATTATTATTTTGTAGAAATATCTGTATGGCATGATTGTACAAAAGTACGTTAAAAAGTAGTATGTTTATTAGTATCTTCAATTAGTACAATGATGATTTTAAAGTTTAGGGATTGAATGAGGCATCAGACTCTGGTTAAATTTAACTCATACATTTTTGCACAACTTGCATGATTTCTTACGAATTTGGCATTTATTACAAATAATTTTCATCATATTAGAAATATCAGAAATATAAGAAGCACCTTGTTGCAAAAAGCATGTAAAATTAAATTAAACTGTAAAGCTGTTAAGCATGCTATCATCAACCTCTCTCAAAGCATAATTACATCAAAATATACATTACATTGTTATCTCAAGATGGCAGTTTATTAACACTGAAAAAATCTGATTGATTTTTTTAAAAACTGATATAATAAAGCACCTCATCAAACAGCATCCGTTTCATAGAATGACCCATCAGCACTCGTGCAATACATAATGGCATAAAACCGGTTAAGACTGATTTTAAAAAGGGCACGGAGTGCAAATAAGAAAAAAAAACATTCACCAGGCCGACCTCTCATTACATATACTTCTGCTTGTTGTTTCCGTAGCAATAAAGTGGCAGACATTGGAACTGGTCTGTTGAGCCATTGTTATCATCTCTGACCATCTGCTACCGAAGGCTGACATTCCATCTCATTTGCATGGTAACTGATATGGGGGGAGGAGAGATTGTGGGTGGAGTGGGATGGGGGTAAAGGGGGGGTGCTTGGAAGGACATATGCCCAAACACACATCGCAACAATATACAAGCAAAGTTTAGTTTTTTTAAACATGCATATCCACGCACATGCATGCACATGTTGGAAAAAGCAGGATAAATCAGTGTGTGCATGTGGAGAGTGATGGGAGAAGGAGAAAAAACTCTCTGTTCCTCCCCTCCGTGTGCCGGTTTTTATGTTTTGCGGATGTGGGAGTGGAGTGAAGTGTGTGTGTGTGTCTGTGTGTGTGTGTGGTAGTGGAGGGGTTGCTGTTGATGTGCAAATGTGCATCATATTGAGAGCTTGTGAATAGGGAGGTGTGACGTAGAAAGAGAGCAGAACGCAGGTGCTTATCTCGGGGCTGTCACAGACATAGTGTGTCATATTCCTGGGGACTACCTTTCAAAAGCTACCGGCTCCAGCGCTAGAGCATCAGCCGAGCAGGGACCACAGAATCCGCAGCTAACTTTCAGCATCAGTCAAGTAGGTTGGTGTTCCGCTTGTTTTTTTGATGTGACAGTAGCTGTAGCCGTCTGTGGTCGGTGTTTGGGTGGCAAATCGAGCTGTTTGCGTTCGAACTGAGAGGATGCGTTGCTGTGACAGTGCACAAAAAAAGTTTGGAATCAGAATTAGAATTTAGAATGTTCATTGTAGCAATTTACTTCTTGTTTTATAATAAAAATATATTTTTTAAATGTATTATTTTATAAATATATACATGTTTTTAAATTGTAAATATTTTTAGCATTTTTTACATTTTATTTTTATGCTTTTTTGTTCACCAAAAGCGACTTTTGGGATCCATAGAGCACGAAGGCAGATTAGACAGCTCGAACTGTGTATTTGAAGAAGAATGACCTATTTTTTAATCACACAGATAACAGTAGATGTTGTCTACCTAAATTAAAGTCCCTGTGCGTGTGCCGGAGGGTTTAAGCGAGTCTTAGACGTGTTAGCATTGTGTGTTAGCACAAAGCTTGGGCTTTCGGTACAGCAGCTGAGCACACACAGCCCTTCCTGTCTTTCATCTCAAACTTTCAGGCTTTAAGCTGCGTTAGCGCTGACTTCAATCTGCCGTGTTTAGGTTGCACGCCGTTTGGTTTCTGTTTGGTTTCGCACACTCAACCTGAAAAGCAAGCTCAGATCGGTGTTTATTTGGAGTCGCGGATAAAACGGACTTTAGGGTTGTGTTTTATATTGTAGACGAGCTGAAACTTTGACTTGCTGAAGCAGAGGATTCTGTGCATGAGAGAAATTAGTTACATTAAAAGACACTACTGAGATGTCATTGCAAACTGAACTGAAAGGCATTTTATAAAGCAGTTATTTTAGCACACTTAAGTTTGCATGTGAGCTAGAAAGTCGAAATTTGAGTCAACAGGTTATTTTTTATTGATATTTTTGGTTGTTGTTGATAAATACATTCAATACAAGCACCTGGATTTTTTTTCCAGGCCCCCAAAAAATACTAATTAAAGAGCATTATCCTTTTAGTTCAGTTAATTCTAAAATGAGTTAAAAAAAATTAATCATTATATTATCCCACTCTGCTAAGTACATTGATTTATATGTATTGTTATATGTCATGAAAATACTATGTTCATATTTTAATGTAACATAACATTTACTAACTACTCTGTTTTATCAAAAAAGCACTGTAGTTTTGAGTCTAAATCTCCTAGTAGACATCATAAAAATCAGCACTTTGAGATATTTCTGTGATAAAGTATGATTCCTTTATTAAAACAAGTCCAGATTATGTATTCCTCATCGTTTTGTTTAGTTGTTCGTCGCTGCTAAGTAAAAGCCAACAGTATTGCGTGTCGCCTGAGCAAACTGAAGGATGTTTTATACTCCTCTGTCACGTTTCATTCAAATTATGTCAGGTTTAGAGTTGCATTACAGAAGCGCAACAGTTTCATCCTGTGGTGTAATGAGAGTTTAGGGAACTGTCCATGGTGCTGCTCTGCAAAATGAGTGCTGAACAGACTCTCTTCCTCAGAAACGCTCTCCTCTGCTTTATCGAAGGTCATGCGAGTTCAGCTTTAACCCTCCTGACCTCTTAACCTGCTCATTTACACCCATTTAGGAGGGTAAAACTACAAGCACAACACAAAAGATCAACACGCTGCCATTTTGGCTCAATAAATCAAGACACGCCACCCGAACATTCACGTCGTAATTGTGTATCAGTGTAACATCTTGTTACCTGTTTTTTTTTTGTTTTGTTCCTCAACCCCCTTCCACAAACCCATCCATGCACAAACTTCACTTGGTTAATCCAGGCAAATGAATTTTGTGGGTTTAATTCAACAAGGTTTTAAAAATGTTCCATCTGCTGTGGAGCAGCTGGTGATAGACTGAATGTAATTAATTACTTAACTTTTGAACAGTAGTCCAGGAAAACAGAGCGCCGTGTGTGTGTGTGACTGTGTGTGTTGGAGAAATGCAAGTGAAATCAAGAGCATGGCAGGAAGATTACACACAATAGAGCGACGTTTGATTTCTAGCGGCGAGCGTTTGATGCGATGACTCCGGAATTATATTCGCAATTAACCGAAAACGTGTAAATTGAAACAAAAGGCGCCAAATCCCCTCCATCTGATTGGCTTTTGAGAGATTGAAGCGACGCGTCAAATGTTTGATATAACAGATCGAATGCGATTTGAAAAAAATCCAGCGCAAAAATAGAAGTGAATCGAAGTTAAAGCACGAAAAGGCAGCGAGCCACGTTGTGTAATTAAAATTACATGGGCCTTTTTGACACTTTTTTTTCCCTCTGAATATATTTCAGCATCTACCTTGATAGCAGTGTTACCTCATTGGCTGCGGGTGTGTTTGTTGGCCTAGCTATAAAGGATCTGCCTGCACCCTTGTGGGCTGGGAAGAATTAGGATTTATGAATTTATTTCCTCTGTTGTATTGTTTAAACAGCTTTGGTTCAGTTTTGATCCTTTCCTATGCCTTTGAGGCTGTTCCATGGTGTCAGCTGTTGACTGATAGTAAGAGAACTGCTGCACAGTATGAATGAAAGAGAAGTAGCGGTTGGTAAACACTGATAAGGGATAAATAGAAAGCGGTCAGGCAGAGATAGTTCAGTGGGAGCCCAGATTGTGTGCGGTCTGGTAAAATGAGATTCTAAGCCTGTCCTTTTTTATTCTTCCACCCCCCCTCCTCTTTTAACCACACCATCCACCACCCCTTCACCACACACACACACACACACACACACACCATCCAGCACCCCTCCGGATTGCGTTTGTCTGGAAAATCTCCAGTGACCTCGCTCGGCAAGTCCTGGGCTTTAGAAATCTTTTTTTTTTTTTTAATTGTGTGTGTGTGTGCATCTCTGTTTGTTTTGTTGACTGACATGGGTCAAGTTAGCCAATAGACACGTCCCTGCTGATTATGGACAGCTGCCACTGGTGTGAGTCCCACCTTAATGCATTTTACATGGAATTATGAGCAGAAAGACAATATGGAGTCAGAAGGACACAGCGGCCTGTGAAACCTTACCAAACATCGCTCTGCTTTTAGGATATTTCTATTTGCTTTGAATTGCGATATTGACAATGCACTTCATCTCTTTATCATTTATCAAAATTCTGGAGTAAATAAAGTGATAATGATAATAACAAATATTTTAGTTGTGGTCAGGGTGGAAATATTAAGGAAATAAATTTACATAATTGAATTAATAACTTAATTCTGTGTCTCTTAAACTTTAAAGAAATTGAAGTAATAATAATAATTTAAAAAATCAGTTTTTAGTCACAGTCACTAAGTACAATCAAATATTAGTATATATTACACAATAATACTATTAATAATATGTTTAATATTAAATATTTATCTTTTCATCAATAGCTTGCTATAGTTTATCTATTGATGTGTTAGAATAATTTCACCTTGCTTTAAAAACACATTTCTTTTTGATTTTATAAGGGATATTGTCACTTTATCTTTTTATTCCTAAAACTTTAAAGTAATTATTTGTTTCACTTTTATATTTTTTAGTTATGGTCACAACAATAAAAAAAAGTTTTAATTTTTTATTAATAGTTTGTCATACTTTATCCATTCATGTTTTTTTGGGTTTTTTTTTCAGTTCGATATAAAAAAACAAACTCAAACATGAAAACATTTATTTTGGTTTTAAATTGATATTTAAAAATTCAAAATGAATGATCTTTCAAAATGTATTTTTAGTGATGGTAAATATTAAGAAATGAGAATATTTTTTACATATTTTAATATTTAATCAGTAATTTAATGTATTAAATTTAACACATTTTTATTTATATTTGAATAGCATGTTTATATATGACTTGTATTCATGCTAATTTTACACTATACATATTTATTCTAATGTTGCAAAACATGTTTTGCAACATTACTGAAATTAAAACAACATTAATCACATTTACTATATTCGTTTATTAGATTATGGCTGAATATTTTAAGACACAAAGCAATGTTTTATTCGAGTTCATATATGAAAGCATCCTCTCCTTGATTTATTAATTTATTATGTGACCTTTGCTGGAACACCCCTGAACCGTTTTTTCTTTTCCAATCCATCTTTTATGAGATTAGACAGACCTTCATAAGTTATACCTTGAGGGTCACCATGTGGTATATTTATACTGAAAATAGTTCAGCCCATTGTGCGTCGCTGCCTAATGAGATTGGTCGTTAAATGAATGACACAAAGGCTGAAGG
This sequence comes from Enteromius mattozi, assembly GCA_032359235.1. Lineage (NCBI taxonomy): Eukaryota > Metazoa > Chordata > Actinopteri > Cypriniformes > Cyprinidae > Enteromius > Enteromius mattozi. Next base: position 14,693,175 of record JAUMHE010000082.1, read on the forward strand.
GGGGCAAACGGGGGGATAGAGACCCAAAGCACTCTCGCCACGCGACACAACAGCAAGACACGACCCCACCTCCTCTGCTTTCCTCCAACAACACCTTTCATGTCGCTGTGAAAAGCTAGCGTGGACGTGGTAAGTCAGGTGGTCCTTCACTGCCCCGCTGACCGTGTTTGTGTCCGTCTGCGCATCTGTGTTTGTTCAGAGAGAGAGGGAGAGAAGCCGAGAGGTGGGTAGAGGGTGAGAAAGATGCTTGGCTGGTTGGAGGGTTTGATCTGTGAAATGCATCAAGACAAGTGCAGTGCTTTTTGTAAGCTGTCATTTCCAGGGTCGTGTTTGAGAGGGGTGATGCTCCCGCAAGCATGTTTCAGAGTCAGAGTTGAGACACTCTCCTTTGGATAAAACTCTTCACTATAATTAACGCATTGTTTGCCTTTCCGCATGTACTCTTTACTTTTGTTGCAGTTCTTGAATTCCGCCGCGAGGCTTGTTCATTTGAGGAGTTGTAGTTTTTGTTTAGTTATGCGTTGGGAAGCATGGTGTTTCTAGGTGAAAACTTAAGTGGGTTCTTCCAAAGATGCAGATCAAGAGCTTGTGTTTGCTGATTTTGTGGACTTTATGCTGCACAGTTAACTGATGGTTTAGAGGATGATAAGTGATGCTTCGCTTGCTCTCAAAGTTTGCTTTTTAAAAAAGTGTAAATAAATAAATAAATAAAATACCTAAATACATTGAATTTATATTTCATGCTTTAAAACTTTCTCTTGTTTTAATTGTGTCATTGGGTTATGTTGAATGTATATTCTTATTATAATATAAAATAGTGATTTTTGTTCTCGCATGAGAATAAAAATGTTAAATATCATACATGCATTAATAATATTTATAAATACATTAATAAACTATAAATAAATAAATCAATAAATAGGTAAAATATATATTAAATATTTATATATTTTTTTATTTTATATTATTAAATTATTTGTTTGCTTCAGATATGATGCACACAGTCTTTTGAATTTATATTTTATTATAATATAAAATATTAATTTTGGTTCCCTACAAATTTGCAATAAATGAAAAAATAGCAAAAATGCATAAATAATGTAAATTAATATTTTATAGTTTGCCACATGGCTATTTATTTATATGTGTGTGTGTGTGTGTGGTTCAGATGTGATGCACACACTGTTGTTTTTCAAATGTTCCCAGATAGTTTGAAATCTAGAGACTGGAATGACTTCATTTTACAAAGTACTACTTTAGCATACATTTGGTCCTTTTAAAAGATGCATATCTTTTCTCTCTCTCTGACTATGAGAATATGGGCTAAGAGTGTTCAGAATCCATCCTCTTTATTAAATCCTGGGGTTAAGTCAAATTTACATTTCGTTAAAGATTATTCATTTTATTGATGCACATAATCATGTTCAAGTTCCATCTGCTGGTCTGGGAAGCTTGTTTTAAACTCGTAATGTGCCTTTTTTGACCTTTTAAGTAGAAAATAGTGTGACCTCACTGTAGGGTCACAAATGAGTGTGTGTCTGCATTTGTGTGTGTGTGTGTGTGTGTGTTTTACAATTTGCTTACACAAGTACTCTAGTTATTAGGATAAAATAAGGCAATTATGGGATTTTTTTGTGAGTTTATTTCCTACCCTAGACATAATTTATTGTAAGCACCTTAAAAGCAAGTTGTAAAAACAAGTTTATGACCAGAGTGTGGACGCATCCATTCTATTTATTAGAAGATTACAGAATGAGACTTGATAAATCCATGATCCTGATCCCTCAGCTCTTTTGGACATTTTAGTTAAATCAGAATTCCCCACTAGTCCTCTTTTTAATGCATAAAATACTTAGGCGCAACTCTTTCCAAACAAAGCTTACTCAGACTGGGAATTCCTATGCCAGAGGTAAATCCGAGTTAACATGGATTTAGACTGGCATGAGTTAAAGGACTAGAGTTTGTAATCCAGGTGGCCGGGGGATTTCACCACACACTGGCAAAAATCACTTAAAACTCCCCGAACAGCCTGAGCTGCAGTATCCGGCCTGCGCCGCATCTTCCTGAAACGATGACAGCAGAGCCGGAGATGTGCTGAAGCAGAGGTCCGTGCTGCTGCTGTGTGTTTAGATGCCAAAGAGGACGTTCCAGTGGGTTAGAGACCGGCTCCTTTGGGTTTATATAGGGATTTGACATCGTTTGAGTCGAATATGTGCGTTTGTTCGACTTGTGTCAGCTTGTGTACAGCAGTGTTTCCCAACCTTTTTGTCACATGTACCCTGATAACTTCATTAATGAGGCTCAAGTACCCTTATATTCAGTGGTATTTGTATTAAAGTATTAACATTTTATATTAATGCTGAATATTTGGCATTAATAATGATCAGTAATATTATTAAAGTTACTTTTAAACAACAACAAAAAACTATTGTGGGAGAAAAAAGACTCAATAAGTAGTGTGAAACTTTACAGATTACATATTTTTGTTTTTATAAAGGAACTTAAATAATGACATTTATCTGCAGTTTTAATGATTACAATCTTATTATTTATTTATTTGTTTTTAAATTGATACTATTATTATTAGTAGTAATAGTAGTAATATCATTATTATTAATTATATTATTATTTATTATAAGTAGGACTTACATTCGACTTTAAGGGTAAACTTTATAGATTATATTATACACTGTTATTATTATTCATTTTTTGTGTATTTTTTTATGGAATTGAAATCAAATAATCAAAATGAGTTGTAGTTTTAATATTTTATTATTGCTTATTATTCTCATTATTTATTTATTATTATTATTATTATTATTATTATTATTATTATCAAGTAGCACATATATTTTACTTCAAGTGTAAAACTGATTACACATTATTTTTTTTGTTCTAATAAAGGAACTGAAATAATGCCAATAATCATAATTACTTGTGGTTTTAATCTATTTATTATTATTATTTTTAATAAGAAAATAATTTGTTCATGTATTCTACTTTAAGTGTAAAACTTTACTAATTATCAATAAAGAGTTTTTGTCCTTATTAAGTAATTATATTAATCATAATTAGTTGTTGTATTATTAAATTTCTTCTTCTTCTTATTTTTTTTTAAAGTTGCATGTTTCACAAAGTTTTACAAATGTGATTTTCGAATTATTTTTTCCATCAAATTTGAAATTTTGAAGAAACACATTTATGAGCGAATCCGAATTTGAAGTGTAATTCACCTCCACTTGCGTTGCCAGATTGTTTTGGGGTTGGATTTCATAATCAGAGCTCAACACTGTCAGCGGCCGCCAGTTTCCAAACATATGCCACGAAGGGCAACCTTTCCCTTTTCTCCCTCTCCGTCTCAGCCCACCCCAGCTGGAACAAGTGAGCAAACAGGAGGGACAGTGTTTGTGGAGGATGAAGAAGCCATGGTGAAGTGGAGTTGTTTAATGACAGGAACAGCTGACTCATTAGGCAAGTGCAGTGAAAGGTAATTAACCCTGGGAAAAGTACAGCTGCCATGCGAGCTGTTCATTTCAATCTTATTAGGAATCAGGAGTTTAAAGGGTCTTCTCCTTTCAAGCCCTGCCCGTGATATAGTTTCCCCCCTCCCTCGCTTTCCATTTTTTCTTTTTTTTTGGGAACCCAAGGGTTTCAGAGCCTGGAGACCTGCCTTTTGTGCTCCAGGATTTAGATCGAATGGTAGCCACGGCTTCAACAAATTGCCGACCACCTGGTAGTACTCATGCGTCCTCTCTATTGAGATACCTTCCCGTCCTGAAACAATGGGCCGGATCAGTGCTCGCTGATAACGGAGGACGGCCGTGGAAGTTGTCCCTGCTAACACCTGGCCATCTCATTTCGGTTTCAGATGCCCTTTTATGCTTCAAACCATATTAAGGGAGGCGATATCTCAGGCTTTGAATGGAAGATGTAGAGACAATGCAGTGCAATTGTTAGCATAAATAAATAGTGGCTATTTGCATCGCTCAATAACTTTACCAATATATATCTGTGTCCTAAAAGACTTTTAATAAACCTTAATGACTCAAAGTAGCGCTATCTGTTCAGACGGGACTTTAAAAGTGCTTCAGTAGAAACATCTAACAATACTATTTAGAAGTGCGTGTGTGTGTGTGTGTGATATTACAAAAAAGTAACAATTTGGGATTTTTTTTTTAAATTAGGTTTTAAAAATTCTATAATTCATTTGTTTTTCCTTCATAGCAGTGATACTACTTTTAGAAATTATTAATAATGTTTTTTTGTTTTTCATATGCATTGACTATGATGACTTAAAACTGAATTAGCTATATTTTCATTTTCTGTTTCAGAAATAGCAATTAAAATATTCAAAGAAGAACTTTCGAAGAAACTGAAAACACCAAATTAAATACATAATATTCAAAATATTATGTTCACATCTGTTATATATATTAATTATAGTAGTAACAACAACAATAATAATATTAATAATACAATTATAACATTATCAAGCTTATATATATATATATATATATATATTTAAATAAATATTATTATTTTTTTAAATAATTAAATATATATATATATATATAGTTTAATTATTAAAAAAAACGCAATTTTATAATTTATGTGCTTGTTTGTTTATTTATTTATTGCAGATTATCCATTCTGAACCATATTAAAAACAGCTATTATAAAAATATACATTTTTAATATGTCATGTATTTAATTTATGTAATGAAGTTTCTTTTTATTTCAAAATATTTTTTATTTCAGAATTTTAGCTTATGTTTTCAAAGTAGAAAGTTGAATGCTAGTGTGTAATATTTTTCTTTTATTTTTACATTATGAGTCATGATCTAAACTTGTCAGCAGTAAAGTTGTTGTATTTAGTCACTGAGAGTATTTTATCTATTTTTGTGCTCCTCTACATGACTCTATAGTCTATTTATTTATTTTATTTGGTCACTTTTGCACAATTGTTTGCATGAGCACGAATCTCAGTGAATGCCCATTTTCATCGCAAACATGCATTTTTTTTTTTTTTTTATCTGCGTTTGCTGGCAGATTTCTCTTAGAATAATTTATCAGATGAGAAATGCTTTAAACAGTTGGAAACAAGTGTATCTTTGAAGTTACTCCCACATTAGACCTAGGGACAGATGATGCACTTTAAGGTAATTATACTGAAACTAATTATGCTTGCCCTAGAAAGAAAACATAGCCTCATATTCCAGGAGCTAACAGAAGTTAAAATAGCAGCTTTTGAGTTCTCAGATTTCACAGTTTAAAGTCTCTGGCATGAACTAGACGGAGACTGATATCTTGCGTTTACACACACCCGCCCCTTCTAATCTCGAGCGCCTCTTTTCTTCCGCGTCTTTGTTTTGATGCAGAAGGCCTAAATAGTGAGCTTTTTATCATCGTGCATATTTATACATGTTTTTTAGATTCGATTCCGACCAATCTTTGAGGTGCATTTAATGAATTTTCACTAATAATACGTAATGGATTGTGCTCGGCTCCACCCGATTTGTTTGTTTCACACCTCCGCTTGCGTTTTATTTCAAAGAGCGTGTAAACAAACCCCCAGCCGCCTTTTCCGATTCGCATTCAGTCGCAATTATTTTCTTCCTTTCTTCTTCTTTTCCCCCTTTTTTTTCCGCTTACAGTAAGGCATTCAGCGCAGGGGGAAAATGAAAGTAAAACGCCACTATCTCTGGCTTTGCGCTTTATTATGCCGCAACCGAAAAACACTTAGCATGTAAAATGAATGTGGAAATTATTCCTGGGGTAAACTATAAACACACAAGTTACCCCTCCCGCCCCCCACCACCATCCTCCTAGATCAGAGTGTAATTGCCAGTAATCAGGTCTGTTTGCAGCTGATAAAACCTCTCTGAATGCGTGGAACCCTCTTTGTATGATGACTCAATTACGCCCGAAGTGGCTCATCAAACCTGGACCATCAGCAGCTTTAATAAATAAGGAGGCACAAACTTGCTGCAGGCGCATTGTGATTCCATTCATTCCATAATTAAATCCATTCCTGGCTTAACCCTTTTCCAGCCAGACGCCACAGATGAACAAAAAGCGGAAGGGAGAGAGATAGAAAGAGAGCGGGTGACCTTGCAATGAGACCCTGTGTCTTCATAACTCTCTATGCGCGATACGAGCACAGACAGGTGATATGGAGAGAGAAAAAGAGAGAGAGAAGAAAACAGGGAAAGGTGATTGGAAAGAGAGAGAGAGAGAGAGGGAGGTGTCTGGGTGGAGATAGAGCTGGAGGTCTTTATTTATTCATTGTTTAGTGCCACATAGTGCTTATTCCGTAATTACACTGAAAGTACAATCTAATCATAACAGTCATTCAGGAAGGACAAGGGCACTGAGTGCGCTTCGAATGTTTGCTACGCTTATTTCTTTCTGATTTTTCACCCTCGTCGTTTCGCAAAGTCTAGATGCAAAGACAAGTCTTGATGCAAGCGAAAGAGGACTTTAAAAAAAAGAGAAAAAGGCAGGCGTGTGTAAAGTTAAAGGCATATTTTGGATTATGCAGTTTATTGCTGAATTAAATGCATATTAAAAACAATATAAATCATTTTTATTTATCAAAAAGTGTGGAAGTCTATGGGAGAACTGTTAGAAGCCAGGGTTATTATTAGAATATATATATATATATATATTTTGTTTGTTTGTTTGTTTGTTTGTTTATTTTTTACTTGCAATAAAATTATTTAAATATTATATACATATATAACTTTTAAATATTTAAATATTTACTTTATATATATATATTTTTTTTTTTTTTTTTTTTTGCTAAATTTGCCATTTTATTTTAGCAACATTTTTAATTATAAAATACTAAAATAACTTAAAAAGAAAAAAACATTAACAAAAGCTATATAGATATACAAAACACTAGTAAAAATCATACATACAAAAATTACTTAATTACTAAAAATTTAACTTGCACTGAGAAAATGGAAAGGTATTATTAAGGTATAGTACCTTAATAATACTTATATTTACTTTTTAACACTTTACCACACTTTACTGCTGTTATTTGCAATAATTTGTATCCTTTTTACCCACATCCTCATGTCTAACATGAAAAATAATAGCATTTGATAAATCTAAAAACACGTCCATGACTCTCATCTGGTTACTAATAACCTAAACGAATTCAAATGCTTAAACTAAATATAATCCTTAGTGAAAAACAAGTTAAAACTCAACTTGTGTTTAAGCTTGTACCCCATAGACTTTAACTCTGCAAGTGCATGATGTGTTTGTTTTCAGCGCTAATCAACAGGATAGCACAAGTATTGTCTGTAAACTTGTAATTTAACCCATGCCGTTATAAAGATAAAGATGATTTGAGGTTTGATTACTAGCAGTCATCCCTTGAGCGGTTAAATCAGATGAGCGATTGTGATGCTGATAACAAACGTAATTACCATATGCATTGTGCACTTGTCTGTTTGTTTGCCTTGTTTTTCGGTGATGCTAGCATTCATGTGATAAAGAACAGAGAAAATCATAGCGTGTGTGCGTTTCTGTTTTGACCGCGAAATGTCACTCATTTCTCAATAAGAAATTGCGCGTGTTAACACTAATCTTCTTTGTACGCGTGTTTTTGAGGGTCGCCGTGTCGTTTATTTGAAACGCGTCCCGTCCATTGAGGCTCATAGGCTGTAAAGTGCAACTCTCAGACGGGGCTTTGAGAAAAAGAGCAGATGGGTTAGGGCAAAGAGCACCGGCCGCATACACACGCACGCAGACCGAATCAGGAAGCGCTTTCTCCTCAGAGACTGCGAGGCCATGCACATTAGCTGCCCGGCCC
>JAUMHE010000082.1:14701102-14719327 GCA_032359235.1 Enteromius mattozi
ACACACGCACGCAGACCGAATCAGGAAGCGCTTTCTCCTCAGAGACTGCGAGGCCATGCACATTAGCTGCCCGGCCCTCAGAGGGGCCGAGAGAAACCCCCTTGTAATGATTCAGCAGATGACGGGCCACTCGAGGAGTGGGCCGTCTTTCTTCTTATGCTAATGAGGGGGCCCCTCCTCGTCCCCGGCAAAAGATGCTGGGAGTTTTTAGCCATAATTAACACAAAGCTCTCTCTTTCTCTCTCTCAAAGCCAACAGGCATGAATGGCTCACCAATAGCGGAGCTCAGGCGTTGTGTAGCGCAGCGTTTAAATTGTCCCGATGTGCGCAATCACACAAAACTCTTCCCGGATTAACCATATTAATTACACACGAGCTATTTGATTTCTGTCAAGCAATCAATTTGCATCTTGTTAAGAAAGCCACATGAGGTCTTGTCTGTTAATTCGCTCCCAGGTTTCTCCACGGCGCCATTTCAAACGTTCACAGTTAGTGTTTCTATCCCACCAACTCCTAAATTGTAGTCGTCCAAGCGGAAGCAAATTAAAAAATGAACTGCGTGTCTCGGAACAAACGTAAATATATTGCATGCAAACTGACTATGTTGAGTTTTTTAGTGTTTTTTATTTTTTACAGCAAGTGCAATCAAGTAGAAATAGCATTTTAGAGTAAAAACAGCATGTTTTAATGTTTTATAATGTGTTATTAATTATATTATTTAATATGACTACAGCATCCTGTGTGCATTGACTTACACTGATTTTTTTACAGACAGAAATGTATTTTTTAGACTAAAAACTGCACATTTTATATTTTATATAAGCAACCTGAGTGCATTGATTTATAGTGATTTTTAACAGACAGAAATCAGTTTTAGACTAAATTTTTATTTTTTACAGTGTGTTATTAACCATATTATTTAATATAACTCAAGCAACCTGGGAGCATTGTGTAACAATGATTTTTTAACAGGTAAAAATGACTTAAGACTAAAAGCAGCATTTTTTTATATGTCATTAATCATATTATTTAAGATCACTAAAGCAACCTGAATGCAGTGATTTTTAACAAGTAAAAACTGCACATTTTCATGCTTTACAGTGCATCGTTTATCATATCATTTAATTTTACTAAAGCAAGCGGAATGGATTAAGTTACAGTGATTTTAGAGTAACAAATGCTCATTTGAATGTTTTACAGTGTGTCATTAATTATATGATTTAATACGACTGCATTTATATGCACATTTTAATGTTTTTATCATGACTCGTATACAATTTGACTAAAGCATACTGGATGCATCGAGTTACAGTGATTTTTAACAAGTACAAATGGCTTTTTAGAGTAAAAACGGCACATTTGAATGTTTTACAGTGGGTCATTAATCAGAAATGTCTACATAACCGCTTTTTTTTTTTTTTTGTGAACATGTTTTGACTCAAGGACACATTTGTGATGTAAAAATTGATTTCACACTAGCGATTCAAAAATACTCTGTAAACACCTTGAGCGTAATTCAAGTTGTCACTGACATCTTTTGTCGTTTTTTGCCCTCAGAGCATGAATGTCACACTCACATCTTAGAACAGCTGAAGAAACGTGTGTGCAGTAACCAGAGCGGCCCGTGGGGACCTCGCAGAACATCTTATTCATCACAGGCCAAACAAACTAAGGTAAAATGAGTCATTGTTTCTACAGAGCAGTCAGAGTATCTCACATGTGCTGGTGGAGTTTATACGTTCTTGTGTGTATATCATTTTGTGGACTCACCTCATGCTTGTGTGTATTTACATGCTGCTTAATCATTTATGAAAGTATAAAAATATTGCACCAAACAGTTAAGCATGTTGAATGCAACATCTGTTGTTTTTGAGTTTCTGAATGTATAAACACGTGTGCTAAATTTGTCTGAATACTTCATCTAATATTGCACTTCTTATTTTATTTTATATTTTATTTTATAATTGCATATAGTGTTAACTAATTTTATTTAAATGATTTTTTTTTTATTTGGTCACTTTTTAGACAATAATGATTAAAATTCACTGCTTTGTTAGGACAGGTTGAGATACAAACATTTGAAAATATGGAATCTGAGGGTGCAAAAAATCTAGATATTGAGAAAACCGCCCTTGAAGTTCGTAGCAATGCATATTACTAATCAGAAATTAAGTTTTAATATATTTATGCTAGAAAATGTACAAAATATCTTTATGGAACATGATCTTTATTTAATATCCTAATGATATTTGTCAAAAAAGAAAAAAATATAATTTTGACCCATACAGTGTAATTTTGACTATTGCTACAAATGCCCAGTGACTTGTTTTTGTGCTTAATATGAATGAACTTGATTATTTTAGTTGTCTGACAGTGTTCTAAAAAGTTTCACTTGTGCAATAATAACTCTACTACATGAAAGCTTTATGTACCACTTCTTTACAAAGTTGTTCGGGTTCAAACCCGGCTCGTTACCCAAGCTTCCCGGCGCTTGTCGACATATGGTTCGGTTTTGCAAGGTGGTGACGGTGTAATTTAAGGGATTGTTAGCAGCCAGCTGTTGCCTGATCGCTCTCTCTCCTCCTCATGTCAAAGTTTCCTCTCGGAATATGAGAAATATCAAATTACGTAAGCCTGGAAACCTGTGTCCAGTAATAAAAGACTTCTTTTCGACTCTCCCAGTGAAACAATAGCGAATTTGCCAAAACAAAACCCGGCCCTGGCGGTTTTGAATAGTTCGGGCTTTCGAGAGACGTTCAGAAAAGCCGGTCCGGAAGCGACGGGCCACTTCTGGCATGGCGTGCGTTAGCGCGAGTCTATGTGTACACGAGCGAGCGAGTGTAATGAACTAATCAGGTACATTAGTTTTTACAGAATGTAATCTATAGTGTTTGGGAGTTGTTTGTCTCAATAGGGGCCCCCAGTAATCAAAAGTAATGAAGCTATTACGCGTCGGGAGCTGGGAGAGGGCCGGCGTGGCATTAAGAGTGGGCCACATAAAAGGTTTATTAAAGGAAATTAAGGTCCATCAATGCCACACCTGCTCCCCCTATTATAAATGTATGACAGGTCAGTGGCTTCAATCACAACAGCCAAGCCGAGAGAAGGGGAGATAGGAGTCATGTTTCCCATTATAAGCGAAGTAACAGCCCAGCCAGTGACTCACCGAGCTCACCAGACCCTCCGACCGCTATAGAGCGCCATCAGCCCAGAATAATTACATTTAATAGGTTTTATTTGGGATCAGCAAGGCACTGCTGGCAGAGAGAGAGAGAGAGAGAGAGAGAGTGAGTGAGTAGGTGCTGCGGTATTAACAACTCTTTTTGTCTAAACACACTCACACACACACACACACTACTACTTTTGTTTGTGGCTGGTTTTTGCATTATTATATTTGCGCTCGCCCCTGTCTCACCCTCTTAAAAGTGAAGGCCTGTCTGGCTGTTCTCTCGACGCTGGCAGTTTGTTGCTGTAGTTTCTAAGTCAATTAAAATCAAGCCAAAATATGAAGCACGCCGCACAATGCACATAATGGAGCTGATCCACCGCATGAAATTCCCCCCTTTTCATTTGTCGTAAAGTTCACTGACCTTTGGACGCTTCGGCGCACGCGCCAGGAGTCGTGGAGTTGATTGGATTAGGTTTTTACTACTGTTATTTACTGTAATCAAACTTTCTTTTGTAAGACGTGAAGTTGTGAGTTCATGCAGGTGCGCTGTTTGGGAAATAGCGTCGCAAATCAAATGCGCGCAGTGCGATAAACTCTTTGCGTGACACTAATCTGGCTTACTTGTTAATAACCTAAACTGACAGGAACTTAGCCGTCACTCTGATGATGAGATCCCGTTGAGATGAGTTATTAAACAGGATTATAATTCTCTGAAATTGAAAAGTGCTATTTGTTATTAACTTTCTGTTTTTTGTATTTTTTTCCCCTTTCTCTTTCCAGATGGAGTCTGACAGTGAAGAGAATCGCAGTGAAACATGTGATGGTACGTGCTTTATCATAACTAACAAATGTATCAAAATAAATTTGAATAAAATAATTAGTATAAAATTTGCATAAAAATCTAATATATTTTTACAAAAAATTTAATAATAATATAATATATAATAATAATGTTTTTATGATCTTTTTATATCTCAAATCTAGTTCAATGTTGTTGTTTTTTTTAAATCTATAATTTCTAGAAGTAAAAAATATTATTTATTATGACTAAATCAATCTGACTATATTAGGGAAATACATTTTAATTCTTTATATTTTAAGGTTCAAATCAAGTAGCTGTACATTGTTTAATTTATATATATATATATATTTATATAATTTTATTTTTTAATATATATATATATATAATTTTTTCCTTTTTTTACGCAATATAATAATCAAACGATCAGTTGATAATTATGCATATTGTGTATTTCCATATTTCAGTATTGAATATTTAACATTGTGTGTTGTACACACAGTATATGTAATTATGAGTTATTAATTATTTATATTCAAATAATAATAATTTCAACTTTTATTTCCATATATATATTGAATTAACATTAACTACTGATCTGTTTAGCATTATATACATTTTAATTATGTAATAAGTGTTTCATATAATTTTAAATATGCATAACTCATTACATTTGCAACATAATATCTACAATTTGATATCTAAAATCTAGTTATGTGTAATTTTATACCTAAAATCTTGTAAAAAAGAAGTATTATTTATTATGACTTAATTTAATTAATTATTATTTAAGGTTCAAATAAGTAGCTATATCTTTATTTGAGTTTTTACATTTTACTTCATACAGTATAATTACCAAAAATCAGTATTGAATATACATGTGTGGACTGTACACATATATATAATTATGCATACTCAGTAGTTTTTATCCGAGTAGTTTTTATATATTTTTATTTTAATCAACATTAACTACCGATCTGTTCAGCATTATATGAAGTTTAATGACGTAAGAAGTGTTTCATATCATTGTAAAACCCATTTCCTCTGCAACAAAATATTTATTTTAAGCACTTGTTATGAAACATAATCTCTTAGCACTCTTTAGACTGCATTATTGGTTTGTATAAACATCCAGGGATGCATTATTTTTGCCCCGTACAAAGTTCACACAAACAAGGTGAACGCATTTCCCATAATGCCTCAGCGGCGGCCTTCTGACAGGCTGGTTTCCTCACGTGTGCACACGCACCCTTTTCCTACACACATTTGATCTGAAGTGTTAGTTTAACGGTCTCACATCAGATCTGTCAATTTTAATATTAATCCTCTTTAGCTGGAGAGAGGTGCGGTTGCCGCGGCGATGCATTATGCAGAGACAGTGACTTCATTATGTGGCAATATTCTTTCAAACGAGTTAAGGAGGGCGTCGTGAATGGAAAGAGCGACTAAAGCATGACAGGGGACATCATTATTCAAGTGTTTAGAGCCGCGTACTGTACCTCTCATGAGCGCCTGGCCCTTTAATGTGCCGGTAAAAATTCATGATGGTGTTTTATTGAGTCTTCACCATGGGATTGAGGTGAAGCTGTGAATGAGACATTCTCTCCCACTGACACACATTCCTTCTCTCTCTGTCTGTCTCTGTACATCTCGTGAGACTAGGTTCACAGCGAGGCTTTGAATATATCATGTTGTCAGAGCTGTGGTTGTTAGACACTCTTTAGTAAAGTGAACCAGCTTTTTCTCCGTGCAAATCTAGATATGTGTATTGTCTTACACTGTGTAGTTGCTAATTTTGCCCCGAGAGGAAGTATTGCACATCCTAAACATGCTTTATGAAATATAAAGCAATTCATTGCTGTCAGAGAGTATTCATTTTTCCTTACCTTTCGTTTAGTCTGCAAGATTGTGAAAATGTTCAGAGCCCCTGAAGGAACATGGTGATGGGAGGAAAGATTGTATTTGTGCAAAACTTTTGCTTTCTTTTGCAAATATGCATGCAAAAGTTTTTTGGGGGAATGCAGAAATTATATATGTTATTATTTATGTTATATTTTTTCAGTATTTTTCTTTTGTGAGAGAACACATAGTTTCTTATGCAATGCAAATGTTTCATGAGAAAACTAATATTTTTCAAAGTTTTTTGGAGAATGCAAAAATTTTGCTAGAAATGCAAATATTTCATAAATAGAAATGTTTTGTGAATGATTAGCAAAAAATGTTCATGAGAAAATGCCAAAGTTTTCTGAGAGATGCAAATTTTTGTGGGGAATGCAAAATTTGGCTAGAAAACAAATGTTTTGCAAAAGATTGCAGATGTTTTATCAGTTTTATCATTTTAACAAATGTTTAAATGTGAGTGAATTTAACTTTTCTTGGGATAATGCAAAAATTTTCAAAAGAAAAAACAAATGTTTTGCAAGAAAATGCAAAGTTTTTATGGAATGCAAAATTTGGGTAGAAAGTGCAAATAAAAACACATTTTTAGGGATAACGTAAAAAATTGGTTAGAAGACATGACACAAGAGAGCGCAAATGTTTTGTGAGAGAACACAGATGTTTTACAAAAGAATATAAGATTTTTTGAGGGAGGGCAAAAATTTGTCTAGAAAACAAATGTTTTGTGAGGGAATAGAAATGTTTCGCGAAAGATCACAAATGTTTTATGACAGCATGCAAACTTTCTTTGGGGGACACAACAATTTTCATGAGAAAACCTTAAAGTCAATCCATCTGATTTCACCATGTCCATACAAATTTTACCTAAAAAAGTGCATCATGTTGGAACATTTAAATGACCTGGTTGTATGAAGTCCAAAGTCCAAAATCATATATTGAAAATTATATGAAATAAATACATTTTATAAGACTGAAGACTGAATTACTTTGTGTTTCAACAACAAAAGTCATGTGTGAGCCTGGAGCACAAAACCAGTTTTAAGTCGCTGGGGTATATTTATAACAATAGCCAAACATACATTGTATGGGTCAAAATAATCATTTTTTCTTTTATGCCAAACATTATTAGGATATTAAGGAAAGATCATGCTCCATGAAGATATTTGTAAATTTCCTACCGTAAATATATTAAAACTTAAATTCTGATTAGTAATATGCATTGCTAAGAACTTCATTTGGACATCTTTAAAGGTGATTTTCTTAGCATTTACGATTTTTGAATTCTCAGATTCCAGGTTTTCATACAATAGCTCTATCTTGACCAAATATTATCCTGTCATAACAAACAATACATCAATGGAAAGCTTATTCAAAAAAATGACACTTGTGGTCCAGGGTCACACATAATAAAATATCTCCTTTAGATAACATTTTTAGTTCTTTTTTAGTCTGAACTAGTTGCTCTTAACTATTGACTGTTTGACAGTCAGCACTACTTCCTAAAATAGGCATTACCCAGAATGCTGGACCTTAAAGGGACAATTCACTCAAAAGTGAGGATTTTGTCATAATTTTCTTGCCTTTGTGTTGTTCCAAACCTGCCTGACTGCATGTATCCCTCATCTGTGTGATTTATTGAGTTTGCTGGGCTGTTGTTTACCCATCAGCACTACTTGAAATCTTAGCTAAATCGGGTCAGCTGACACTGGACAAAGGCCAGATCCTCTCATGCGGTTACTATACCCGAACCCTTATTTGCATCTCTGTGTTTTGTTTGGATTTGCATCTTTTTTTGCTACTATCCCTAGCTATACTTTCAAAGCACAAAACCAAGCTTTATTTATGTTTTGTATGCCTCACGAGCTGTATCCTCAACATAAGCGTCTATCACCGAGTCAGCAGGAGCCTTCATCATTGTGTCCGTCTGAGTGTGACATTAAAGCGAGAGGTGTGTGAAGGATCACAGGCAGGTGCTGGAGGGGCCGGTCTCGCTGGTGGAAATGTAAACACGTGTGTTTACTCTTTCTCTCTCTTTTTCTGTTTGCAGTTCTGCCTGACTGCATCGCTGAGGCGCCCAGGTAAGCCAGAGTTCACTACCTGCTTCCGAGTGTCAGTTTATGGCTTTTCTGATGCCTTTTACAGGCATACGTGCAGCTGTCAAAAGTTGCATGCAAGAAATAAAAAATAAATGAATTGCATTGGATGCAAACTCAAATCAAGAGCTTTTCTCTGGCTTAGTGACTTTTTTTCTGGTGATTTTAATTGGCTGAATGAAGTCAGTATGTTTAGTGCAACAACTAACATCTGAGAACAGAATTTAAATTACATGTGAACAATTTAGCTTGATAAGTGAACTTGTATATCAAATAAAAGTTGCTTTATTTGGTGTTTTATACTTAATTTATATTATAAATATATTAAATATATTTATATAATATATAAATTCACACTAAAAGTGTTTGCGGTCTCTTTGTCTCTATACCATTTTATTTTTATTTATTTATTTATTTATTTTTAAACATATATACAGTGAATTCAGTTATTGTAAAATATTATTACAATAAAAAAATGTTTTCTATTATCTGAATGTATTTTAAAATGTAATTTATTTCTGTGATGCAAAGCTGAATTTTATATATTTCATATATATTAATATATATATATATATATAGTATATTCAGAATTCTTTGATAAATAGAAAGTTTAATAGAGCAGCATTTAAACAGAATTTAATGAAAAGTAACAAAAAGTTTTTACTGTCACTTCGGATCAAAATTAGTAAAAAAAAATGTATTGTATATATATATATATATATATATATATATATAATATATATAATAAAAAATAAAGATCACACTGATCCTAAACTTTTGACAGCATTTTTATATAATATAATAATATACAATACAATAAAGTACAATATAATATAATATAATATAATGTTTTCATACACTGAGTGAGACTTAAGTGGCAAATACTGTTAATTTTTTACATGCATCTTATTAATCGTCTTTATGTGCATTTTGTGTCAAACGCTACACTAACCTTTTTTATGTTATCGGCCCACAGCAAACATTTTATTCTCTGTATCATTGCTTATTATGCAGCGTGATAGCTGATAATAGCAACAGATTTCTCATTGAAAATAATGAGCCAGTTCATGCTTGAGTGTTTTGGACTCTGTGTTCACACATAAGTTCACACATGAGGATCTGCGATGCTGATTTTCTTAGTCACATCTTGCAGGGAATTTCAGATGCTGCCCTGATGAGTTTTGTAACAAACTCGCTGCCCCAAAGAGCAAAAAATGCAATTCGCCACCCATTTTACTTCTGTGACATATTTTGTGCGTGCGTGTGTGTGTGTGAAACAGGATGTTCAGGGAGAGGCTTGATTTGATCCATCAGAATTGATTGGATAGTGCTTTCTTATGAGTGCTTGGAGGGGAGGGATTGAAAAATAAGAAGGCCAAAATGGAAAATCAGTTCAAAGGTTGAATTATGAGTGATTATATTTTTGTCTTTGGAATAATGTGTCCCAACTAATCATTTACAGTAAGACTAGAAATGTGAATTAGGAAACATCATTATTAATCAAATTTAGATTTGATCACACTACCATTCAAACGTTTGGGGTCTGAAAGAAGTCTATTTTTATTTATTTAAAAAATAAATTAAATACAGTAAAAACAGTAATATTATTAAATATTATTTTTAATTAAAATAATTTGTTATGTGATGGCAAAGTTGAATTTTTAACATCATTACTCCAGTCTTAATATTAAAAAAAATCATTTTTATTTGCTGATTTGCTGCTCAGGAAACATTTGTTATTATTCTTAATGTTGAAAACATTTTTTGTGAAAACCATGATGTTTTTTTCTCTTCGGAATTTCTCAGAATTCTTATAGAAAGTTCAAAAGAACAGCATTTACTTAAATTAGAATTTTAGGGTATCTTAACTACTTGCCTATTAGCATGCATATTAATACAATATTAGCCATTTATTAGTACTAATTAAAAACATATTAATGCCTTTTTTTTCATGACCTTATTCTACATCCCTAATCCTACCCAATACCTAAACTTAACAAGTATTAATAAGCAGCAAATTAGGAATTAATTGTTGAGGGAAAAGTCATAGTTAATAGTGAATTAGTGTTCCCTATTCTAAAGTTTTTACTGACACTTTTAATCGGTTTATGCATAAAAATACTTTAAGAAATAATAATAAAAATATACTGATCCTGAACTTTTGAACTGTAGTCAGGTAAATGCATCTTTTTGCACACTCTTTAAAGCAAAATGCTACTCAAGGACCTAATAAAAAGAGTTTTCTTTGGCTGGAAGAACCGGTTTTAGCTGTAAGAGGACGATTTCTAAACAAAGCTTTGACCTGGAAAAGAATCGAAAGCTCTCGGGTCAAAATGACCCGATCTTTGCTCCTCAACCAATCACACACTGGGTTGATTTGTGACAGGACGCATCCATTCGATGACCCTTGTGTTCTGCTTTCAGCTTGCATCTCGGAGTGGGTAAAAAGCGGGCGGCCGCAGAAGGGGCCCGTGGGGCGCCAGTCAACAAGAGGAAATCGCTCCTGATGAAGCCCCGGCACTACAGTCCCAGTCCCTGCCCCAGCGAGGAAGACCTGGCAAGCGCTCAGGACAAAGACGCGCCCAGGAACACTGACACTCCAGCAGGTAGACAGATGTCCTGTTGTTTTGTCTGTTTTGATGAACAATTGACGCTGAATTTTAAACCACCATCTGTTGCATTCATATATTTGTTTCCCTCCTCCTCCTCCTCCTCCTCCTCCTCCTTCGTCTCCTCTCCTCCTCCCTCCCCACATGCGTCTCTTCTCCGTCCATCCCGGGGAAGTTCAAGGCGACCGATTCCCGTTTTTTTTTTTATGCATCCGGTGTCCAGATTAAGGCGATTTCCTGCGCTCGACTTCTTTGAAACCCGGATTAAAAACTGGCGGCGGCGTTAAAGTAGCTGCCGCCGGGTTGATTATGCAGCCTGGAAAAGTGCTTTTTTATAAGCAAGTGTGGTTGCTTGCATAATTATGCAAATAGGGTAACTGAGAATAGAATGCACCAAATTATATTGTGCCTCGTTGACAAAAGAGAGTGATCATACACTCCACCAACAAAACATTTTTGGCAACGAAGGCACGGAAACGTTAAAGTCGATATTACGTTTTAAAGCAGTCTCCTTTCTAGAAACAAAATGCTGCCATTTCCTAATGAATCAAATTATGAGCATGTTGGCAACAATACCCATGCTTTACATGTGTACCTCCACACCCCTATAATCTGCACTTATTTGGTATATTTTTAACGATGTAACCAAGCAACAAACGTAATTGTCCCTTTCGAAAGCTTTTGTTAGACCATCGAACGCAGCCCAAATATACATAATTAGGCATAATGTGCGCGGCTCATTATTGGACACATGTGGGTTGTTAAATGGACAACAAAATAGCTCAATAAATTGAACAGCATCATTGGAAATGGAATTTATTTGTTTCTCTGATTTCATATTACCCACAATAATCATAACCTCTCCCCCCCCCCCTCCTCGTTCTTCGAATTTGTAGTATTATTTTCTGAAGTTGCAGTAGGAAAATCTCATTTGTCATATTTCCCTGCTGTCTTGCAACATGTTTGCTTTGCATTTTGCCAAAGTGCACTACTGAAGAAGTGCTGGTGGTGGTGGAAAAGAAAAAAAATCAAAGACATAATGTGCGGGGTGTGACTGGGAGTGGATGGCGACTGGGACTGTAGTGAAATTAATGGATCTGTAGGGGACGAGAGGGGTATGTGAATTTCATGAGGGAAAAAAAGGGAAAAGGAAAGGCAGGGGAGAAATTAAAGGGGTGTAAGGCTTCCATTTGGTGCTGTTGTGTGTGTGTGTGTGTGTGTGTGACTCCAGCCAAGCTTCTGGTCTCCATACACACAATGGTAATGGTTATTCTGGAGTATAAACCATTCACCTGTTCCAAAACACAAACCACTCTCTGCATCCAAGCATTTTTCGCCCTTGTTCGCTCCAGTCTTTTTTTTTTTTTTTTTTTTCACTGTTCTGTATTTTTTTTGGTCAGGGCTGTATCTCCATCTGGATGGCAGAGAACTCCTAATCATCTGCTCTGTTAATTGTGTCTTAGCATAACTGGCGAACTTTTCATCTGCGCTGGACCGCTTTGGGTTTTCACACCTCAAACTGCTGACAAAAGCGACAAAATCGGACACGTTTAAGTGCATTCGCTGTGGAATCTATTTGGTTTGGACGTCCAGATGCTTTGTGTTCCTGCTTGTTTTTGCATTATTGGTGTACTACTGATTCTTGAGATCAGAAATTAAAAATATTAAAGTTTAAAGTTAAATCTGCTTGTTTTGGTGCAACCTCTTACTTCTATTTTTTTATGAAAAAAAAATATTTTTTTTGCTTTCCTGTGTCTCTGTATGGGACAACACCATCAGATATGACCATAATAAGTACTGTTATTTTGAATATTTATCATTTTTACAAAAAAAAAACATTTTTTTTCCCTTTCCTATTGCTCTATATGGATCAGCACCATCAGATACGAACATAATAAGTACTGTTATTTTGGATATTTATAATAAATGGACTATGCAACTATGATTAAGAGTAAATTGAGACTGCAGAATGGTCTAAAAACTGATTTTCACCTCCATCTTTTCAAATTTCAGTGGCATCTCATGGACAAAATAATCACATTTAGTCACATATGTTTTGTAGTCATTTTGTTTTCTGGAGTTCCTATAATAGCACATGGAAAAATAAAATATTTTTTATTAATACTGACAATTTGAAAGCTGTGTGGTCAATAAGTTGTATTATAAAGTGTATAAAATACACAGCAAAATAAATAAATTCTTGTTTAAGATTTCTGTCTTGAAAATTAGTTAACTCTTGCTTTCTGAAAAATATATTTTTTTAAAGATATATATCTACATGTCAATTATTTTTTTTATTTATATGGTAAGTACAGAGTGGTTATGTAAGTTAATATAAATGGCTGATTTGTGTAAAGAACATTCTAGCGATCAGTCCTGATTAATATCAATGTTGACTTAAAAGTGTGGGACACGTTTCATCTCTGAAGAATCAGCGCTGTAACATTCGACATGCATACAATTGGATGCAATTCCAAAAATAAAAACGGACGAGATTATCCACCCTTTCCTCAAGCAGCATGCATAAAAACTATAATTATCTGCACAAACAGAATCAAAATTTAGGTTGTGCGCTAGCATTATGCCTTCGCATTCGTACAGCGCCAAAGTAGACCTCTGCGACATTATGCCAGAGTTTGGCATGGTTTGAACGCATCGGCAAGCACACTCTAACCCCTCAAAGCCTGGTTTCCATTTTTGGCAAGAGACGGGGAGATTGTAAATGCCACTGAGCTCTCTATCCCCCATTTAGGGATGTTTTTGGGGGGATTAAAAGCAGGACTACTTTATATGCTCTTTAAGACTAGCAACTGTTTGTTAAGGCAGTATGATCCCATTAGAATCCCCTGAAAGCGCATGCGGCGGCAGCCAAAATGCTCTAATATCTAATCAACTCAGTGGTTGCATATGGTTTGAAGGGTGGCATAAGGCTCTCTAAGAGGATAGATGTATCTCACGCTTACGCTGTATTTTGAACTTTAAACCCTAGTGCCCAAAGAGCTTTAACCCCAGCGGGTAAGTTTCAGAGAGATCAGTAGTGGATTGTAAATCAATCCAGCTGATAGTTTCTTTTGTTAATCATTGACTCGATTACTTAATATAATCGGGTCTGCTGTGATTCCAGCGAGTCCTTTAAAGGTGATTTTAAAGGATAAAAGGTCTGAGATTTGTTCAAAAAAAAAAAAAAAAAAAAAGGAATTATTCACCCTATAAACCCCAGGCAAATAAGCTTTATGGATTTAACAAAAGTAGTACAGTTGTATTGCAAATCATGCTTCTTTCTGATTAGCGTTTACAGCTTTATATCATGTAGTCTTATATCCATTGTGGATGTGGAAATATGTTTTTCAGTACATAAAAAAAATACTGTTACATAAATTGAACAGATGGAAGATTAAATTAGAAGGGGAAATGTTTATTTATTTATTTATTTATAAATATTTATACATTTTGTATATGTTATTTATTTATTTTTAAGGTCAAGTTATGTATAGATTTCAGTTAGTAATCTGAACTTTGGATGGAAACTAGATGGCATCTTAGACTAAAATATTTTAATGCACTTGTGATACGTGTAAAACTTGATGTTTTTTTATTAATGTTTTATTTATTATCTTCTAATTTTGTCATAATTTTCATCATTTTAAAATGTAGTTAATAATTTTATTAATTTTTTTTTATTATTTAACCAAAGAATCACATTTGAAATGTTTTTTTTTTTTTACCAAGCTTTTTTTTTTAATCTATCACATTTTTTACTTTCATAATGTTTTCTTGACAGTATTTTTCATTTTTATTTTTCTATTTAAAAATCTAATAAACTGTATTTGTTTTTAATTCAACCAAAGAGTAACATTTGAAATGCTTTTTCATGTTTATTTGTCATAATTTTCATTTTCATTTTTAAATAATTTTACTAAATTTATTAATTTTATGTGTTTTTCATTTGACCAGAGTCACATTTGAAATGTGACGAATGATTTACTTGTTTATTAGGGTTTTTAATATTAAGTGTTTTCTTTCACTTCCCTGAAGTTGTCATGTTTGTCACAACTTCTGATTCTGAATGCTCTGAAAACCATCTGTTAGTATTTTCCCTCCAAACACAATCATGTAATGAGCTCTTGTAAATGTTCCATCAATTTAAGCTCCTTCCGTTCTTCTGTGTCTCAGATGAGGACCTCAGCAGTGGCGATGTTCTGGAAGACGCTATCTATCACAACGCAAAGTCTCACCACTTCTTGTCATGGTCAGAACGAACGAGTGAAGGTTCGCCAGACCTGGCGGCTCAGATATCCGAACACCAGAATGAGCAAGAGGAGGAGGAGGAGGAACACAACCAGGACTTTGAAGACAAAAACCAAGACGAGATCAGAGCCAGTTATCACCTGTCTCCAGACAGAGAGGCAGATGAAGACGAATGGAGCGCTCCTCCGTCCCTAACGAAGGTCAACGGGATCCATCACAGCCCCAGTCCGCCTGCAGACGACGCTCTTATGAAGAGACTCCGGATTGGCCAGCAGCTGCACGAAGAAGCTCTTTCTATGTACATGAACAGAAACAGTGCAGGGACCTTTATGGAGGAGTATGGCTCTGCAAGAGAGTTCAGCGACAGTGAGGAGGAGCTCCAGACACCCAGGATGGAGGAGCGAGGAGGCGTTTGGGGTCCAGGTCTGGTGGCCAGACGTCTGGAGCTGGACAGGGCCAGACTGAACCTCAGTCTTCTAGAGCAGGCCATGGTGCTGCAGTCTGAACACAGACAGGTCCTCCACAGTGCCTACAAAGACATGGACCGCTTCCTCCTGGAGCAGATGAACCACGAACGGAGGCAGCAGAGGATGCTGGAGATAGACGCTCGAGCCATGTACCACAGCAGCAAAGGTGAGATTCACCACAGCTTCACTGATTTTTAATCATTTGAATTCTGCAAAAAATTCTGGTTACTCAACGTGTTTGTTTTTTTTAGTCAGAAAGGAATGAATATTTGGAATAAAGAAAGTTTGTAAATTGCTAAATGATAAAATGACTTCAATAATAAATACTTTTAAAACAATTCTTGCAAAAGACTTTTAATTAGAATTTAGAGGCATAAATAAAGTGTAAAATGTGATAAAGGCAGTCAAACAATGCTAAACAAAGGAATATTTTTTTTTTTAAACTTCATTTAGTTATCCAACCATTCTATATGTATATGACTTTCTTCTTTCAGACGAACACAGTCAGAGTTTTTGAAAAATGTATCCTGGCTCTTCCAAGCTTGGTAATGCTGGTGGATAGTGGCCATTATTTTGAAGCTCAATCGTATATATCTGTTGTGAAACTAACCTATACACCTCCAGAAGAGATTCTTATGCTATGAATGCGGCTTACGTCATATGTCGAGTCAGAGATTTAATTTAAAAACTAGAAATATTTTTGTTACAAAAATCCATCGATTTGCTTCAGAGGACACGTGTTAACCCCCCGAAGGCGTATAGGTTAGTTTATCAACGTGTATATTATATATATATTATATAACGTATATATATAAGATTTATGGAGCTTCAAAATAATTGTCAATATCCACCAGTATTACCAAGCTTGGAAAAGCCAGGATAATGAAAAAAAAAAACTCAGACTGTGTTTGTCTGAAAGGAAAAAAAAGTCATATACACCTTGGATGGCTTGGGGGTAGTCTCAGCCTCAGACATCACGCCCACGGACCGTTGGCTGAACGTCTGATGCATATGGCACACTTATCTGGAAACACTTCAGGACTTTCGAAGTCGTTGTCGGGTTGGTTAAATTATACAGGATTTCCGGGAGATGTGTGTCGCGTTCTTTTAACGTTCCACCTGGAAACAAAGATGACGTGGCGCCAAACTCCTCATGAAAGAAGAAAGCTGTTTTATTTACAACTATGAGGATGAGTGCTTGTTAGGATCAACTAAAGACTGGGTTTTCAAAAGTATGTGAAATATTTAAAGTTTGTGGCATAAATACGTCCGAGAGTTTTACACTGTTAGTATACTGTCTTTTATTGTATGGACATTTCCACGCCTTGACATGTCAGTCAAACTGTCTCATAGGCGGGCCTTGGCCAATGAAACTTGCCATGTATTTGCAAGACTAGTTTAGGGGTGAGTAAATTATGGGGTAATTTGAATTTTTGGGTGAACAATTCCTTTAATAAATGGGATCTAATTGTAAAGCAGTATCATGCCTTTTCTTCATGTATTTGGTCTGTAAAAACTTCTTTAGATTTATATGTGTTGGTGGTGTGTTCTATATTATATGTTTTTCGCAATAAGACTAAAAATGTTGCA
Source organism: Enteromius mattozi (assembly GCA_032359235.1). Classification (NCBI taxonomy): domain Eukaryota; kingdom Metazoa; phylum Chordata; class Actinopteri; order Cypriniformes; family Cyprinidae; genus Enteromius; species Enteromius mattozi. Next base: position 14,717,977 of record JAUMHE010000082.1, read on the forward strand.
GTATCAAAACATACAAAGAAAGAGACATAGAGAGATTCTAGCCCAGAGGGATAGATAAATAAAATCCTCTTAAGTGCTAAAAACATTTTGCCAAAAAAATATTTAATGGTAAATAACCACCATGTTTTATGGAGGGGGAGGGGGGGATATTACAAGTACAAGAAGAAAATATTCTGATGATCTCTGTAACACAAAACGCTGGATTTTTATCGGTATCAGCCAGATATTTTACCATGAGCATAAATTAAGTCATAAATCCTAGTAAAGTATCTCTTATGTGAGCTTTAAGCACTTTGATTCTTGCGATGACTGCTGTTTAATGGGTAATCTCTGAAGATAATCTCTCTATGGATCAGCGCTAAGAAACCGGTGCCCTGAGTAAGACTGCAGCCTTAACTAATGTCACAGACGAATACATACACACCCAACATGCTTTAACAGGACACGCTTTAGCTTACATAGAGAGAAACGGGACTGGATGGAATTAACTGTAACTATATGTTCTTGAAGAGCACTGTTTTTACTGTGTGTGTGTTATAGATTCCCCTCGGACAGAAAAGAAAGACATCAAATGTCCAACCCCGGGCTGTGATGGGACGGGTCATGTGACAGGCCTCTACCCTCATCACCGGAGTCTATCAGGATGTCCCCACAAAGTCAGAGTGCCCCCAGAGAGTGAGTCTGTTCTCGTGTTACGCATCACTTCCTGAGGACATTAGACACATTTCCTCCCTTCACAGCAGTACAATACAAACAGAACAAATACAATTAGTGATAACAACACTGTGATCGTTTTCAGCCCATAAATATTCATGCCATACTAATGATCAAGGTTTAGTTGTACAGATACTGAGGGACAAAAGATTACATGGTGATTGCTTAACTAACCAGCCTCTATTATGTTCAGAACATTTCTGCATAGAGATAAAAAACATGGAGTAAATCGATTTTAATGTATGCTGCAAAAATATTTAATAGTCATCTTTTTCTGTGATAGAATAAATGTAAATATATTAAATATAAGCTACATTCTAGTTATAAAGGATGCATTAGTTTAGCTTTAACATGTTTATTTTTAACTTACATTTTTTATTACTTTTCCCTCAATTTTAAGAAGTGCTACATTTGCCAAAAAAACTTTTTTTAAATGCTTTTAAAAATGTTTCAGTATTAGCTCCAAATTACATTAATATTTGATATTTTAATATTTTAATACAACAATAAATTTATAAAAAAGTAAAAAATTCTGGAAAATTTTACACTGTACTTAAAAAACATATTTATTTGGTATTAATAAATGCAATTATTATTTTATTTTGTACATATATTTTTACACACACACACACACACA
>JAUMHE010000082.1:14719427-14734763 GCA_032359235.1 Enteromius mattozi
ACATATTTATTTGGTATTAATAAATGCAATTATTATTTTATTTTGTACATATATTTTTACACACACACACACACACAAAAAGTTTTCCCAAAGAAGTTTATATCTGGTTATGATATCATTAATTTAGAAACTTTTTACATTATGATATGAAATTATCATTGTTACAAAACTGGTCACTGGCTTTTTTTTTTTTTCTTTTTCGAATTACTAAACTTGTCACTATTTGAGAATTTTAATTCAGAAGCAGCCTGTCTCTTTTTATTTTTGTAAGTTCAAAGCTAATTGCTAAATTGCAGTTTGAAGTGAAAAATTTACATTGTTTATTACTGGAGATGTGATAAATATTTACAAATATGATAAACATAGATTAAGGATAATTTGAAGTGTAGATTTTCAAGAGTCAGAAGTGCCTCTAATTTAAAAACAAATCACAGATATTAAGTATGTAATATGTAATTTGCATGCTAATTATGTATTTACCTCTTATCTTGAACCTTGCACCAAGCTGAAAGTTTAAAAAAAAAAGAAAAAAATTGTTTTTTTCAAAGAAACTTTTTAGTCATCAACACAAGTGAGTTTTGATTTCCAGCGGTAGGCAAATTAAAAATGCATTCTGGAAACAACTTTGCACTTGCTGTTTTCTCCATTTGAGAGTAGCACAACAAACATTCGCCATTAAACAGTGATGTGACAAAAGGAACAGAAAATGTAATTAAGTTTTTTTTCCCTTTTTTCCCTCCAATATGAAAGCATGTACTCCTAAACCAGAAGCAGCATTCTGCGAATCAAAGGACCCGTGGATGCAGCCTAAATAGACGGGCACATCCTCCAAACTAATTATGAACAGACTGAAAAGTTACTAAGGATAGGACTTCAACAATATGTGTGTGTCTCTTAAATGGTAATCAAAATGCGTTTGTAGTCATGATGTTTTTGCATGTTCATATTTTGAAGCGAGACCCAATTTTAAGTCGCATGGGAAACTTTCTTTAGCATGAAAAGTTGAAAAGCTGCAGTAGAAGCTTGTGTGAATTCCACTAAATAATTCAATAAAATGTCCATTCTTACTGTACAGTTGTTCTTTTAATAAACATTATTGTGTTGTTTCTTACAGTCCTGGCCATGCACGAAAACGTCCTCAAGTGTCCGACCCCTGGCTGTACGGGAAGAGGTCATGTCAACAGTAACCGTAGCACGCATAGAAGGTCAGCTGGATTATACAAGTGATGTTTGAGTCATTATTAATACTGTGAATTAGTTTTTTTTTTAATTTTATTAGTGCTATCAAATGATTCATTGCAATTAATTGCATCCAAAAATAAAAGTTTTTGTTTACATAATATATGTGTGCGTGCTGTGTATATTTATTATGTAGATATAAATACAAACACACACACATGCATGTATATATTTAAGAAAAATGTTATATTGGTATATTAGATATATTTATGTAAATAAATATATAATAATATATAATATAATATATACATGTAAATATTTTCTAAATATATACATGCATGTGTGCACATTTATATATATACATAATAAATAAATATATACAGTACACACATATATATTACATAAACAAAAACGTTTATTTTGCATGCGATTAATCACGATTAATCAGCTGAAAGCACTAATTTTTATATTTACTGTTTTAATTTTTATTTAAAGCTTTAGTAATTTAATTGTGTTTTTGTCTTTTTATTTAATTAGTTTTTATATGTCTATATAGGATTTATTTTTTAAATGGAAGATATTTTGGATGCAATTAATCGTGATTAATTGTTTGACAGCACTTATTTTTATATTTACTGTTTTAATTTTTACTTAAAGCTTTGGTTATTTTATTGTGTTTCTCTTTTTTTATTTATTTTTTATATGTCTATATTGTTTTGTTTTTTTAATGGTAGGTCATAAAAATAAACAAAAATTAATTAAAAAAAACATTTCACCACTTGTTTCTTACAGTTCTGAAGGGAAAAAATTATATCAATTCAGTATTGTGTGTTTATATCTCAGAATTCTGACTTTTCTCATAATTGCAAGAAACAAAGTCTCAATTACCTTTAAATATTTTTTTAATTCCACAGCAGAAATGAGCTTCCACAGTTTCTATTATTATTATTTTATTTATTTATTCAATTGAGTATTTATTTATTCAATCGCGAGGAGAAAATGAAATCAGTGCTTTATAATAACATTACCACTTGACTACATCCGGAATTTGACCCAAAGAAAATGCAGTGTTACTCTATTTTGTCCTCAATCACCTTAAAGCACCAGAAACGTTCATTTACCCCAAAAAGAGATGTGCTTGCAATGAAACCTGGATATTTACTTAAAAAGAATCGCAAAGTTTCGCTCTATCAGGAAAAATCCAATGACACTTAAACCAGACTATAAAACACTGTGATGTTTATTGCATAGAAACTATTTGATTCTTTTTAATTGTACAATTACTTCAGTGCACCCAAATTCAATTAAAATAAGGTTAACAACCCAGAAGAGACTAACTTCTGAGGTTGTTTTTCACACAGTCTCTCGGGCTGCCCGATAGCTGCTGCAGAGAAGATTTCCAAACCGCAGGAGGATCCCGTAAAGTGCAGACAGACAGCAGAGAGGATGACGAGGTAAGAAACCTTCATCAAGGAGCAGCTACACTCTCAGAAATAAAGGCACAAAAGCTATCACTGGTGAGGTACCTTTTCAAAAGGTACACTTTTGTACCTATTAGGTTCAAATATGTACACTTTAAGTACTAATATGTACCTTTAAAGTACCAAAATGGACCCTTAAGGTACAGACATGTAGCTTTTGAAAAGGTACCATCCCCCAGTGACAGCTTTTGTACCTTTATTTTAAGTTCATAAGGATTCTTTTTAAAAGATATTAGTGCAATTCTGAAATCTTCTCTCTCCAGACCTTTAGGAAACATGAAGAAATTTGACTTCACGTACAGATTTGCACATCCTATGGTAGCATTGCAGGCCAGCATGGCCAAAGACATGGACAAGTACACTAAAGGCCATTTTGACTACGCCAGTTTTGACGCCCAGGTCTTTGGCAAGCAGGCTCAGATGGCATCCGAACAGAGTCACGAATCTTCACACTTTCCTGACTGTGAGTGTCTATTTCGTTTCAAATCAAAGGTTACCCAGCATGCACTGACATTACTGTTTAAAAAAAGAAGTTCTTTTCAGTGTCATCATGTGACTTAGTACATGTACGCGTACAGTCATTTGTTTGTGTCATACAATCTGCTCTTTATTAAGCGTTCTGATTTGGCCCAATAGTCAACCACCTAATACGCCCTGGCAACCACATAACAACACTGAAAACAGTCAGAACATCTTAGCAACTGCATAGCAACACCCTAGCTTCATTTGCACGTGAAAACACCATTCACATTTTCTTTTAATTTATAACATTTATATATAGATATACAAAATATAAGTTAATAAATATAAAATATATATGTACAACTAGTTAATAGAATATATGAGATTTATATATATATAATTAATTTATTATTAATGAATCTATTTATTATAGATTTTTTAATAATATTATTATATAATTATATTATAAATGCATACACACATATAAGTGTGTGTGTGTGTACATATATATATATTTAATTAATAACATTTATATAGATATATAATTAATAAAATATAATAAGTTAATAAATATAAAATATAAATGTACATTTATAAATGTAAAGTAGTAATTTTGTAATACTATTGCTTATTAATAATATGTATAACTAGTATAATACTTTTTAAACCTGCCTTCTACATGTGGGTTTGCAGTTCCTCTCTTCATAATATGCTCAGTTAGGATCTCTCCCTTTCTCTCAGTTTTTCTGAGTACTAACTACTCTCACTATTTCCAGCGGCTCAGTTCCCCTGTTTTCTGGGTTCTGGTGGTCGTATGATCATGGCTGGAGACAACAGCCCCAGTCGCCATAAAGCCCAAAGCAACGCCCTCCAGTCCAACATCGCATCCGCAGCCATCCTCAACCTCTCCACCCGTTGCCGAGACAACGGCGAGGCCCTGCCCCCCAGCCGGCCCCTGGCATCATCCACAAAGGTAATCAAATTAGACCACTCAGAAAAAGGTATTTAATGTGGTCATTCTGAAACAACTGTGATTTGTGTATGAAAAAGAGGAGTAACATCAAAAGACACTTTTTGGCACAGAGAACTGTGTTGCCTCTGGTGGCACAACAACAAGAGAGTGGGAGCTGTTTTTTCTTTTACCCACACTGGCCCTAAAGCTTTAATGTACACAAAGGAGAATTTGTGTAATCACATCAAAAAGAGTTGGGAGGAATACAATCACAGCTTCCTTCTCTATGACAATTATAAGGCTTTTTGTAAAACATGTGGCCGTGCATTTGATTTCTACTTGAGCTAATGGTAATGTTGGGTCTTTCTCTTGTTTGCAGGAGAGAGCGTGTTTTTTGGGGGGTTTTTTTCAGTGCAGATGGTCGAAGACATTTTGCTAAGTAATATATTATCCTAGATAAGCTCGCACAGATCCTTTGGCGTTGATCTCTAACAGACGATCTATGAGAAGTTGGATTAAATCAATTGGTTGAGGGATTAATATACATCACTCTTTTATTTCAATTAAATAAGGAAAGTCTACACAGGCCGTCAGATCATGTATGCTACTGTGAGTAAATGGATATGACATTATGATAGAGTTGTGTTCTTTTATTTAAGCCTTGTTTTTAATAGAAATACAAAATATTGATATAAGTAAAGATGGGAAAAGATGTATGTTTGAGTCCAGCTTACAACGTTTCCTGTATTTCTCTTTTCTCACAGACAAAAGTGGAATAATGCCAACAAAGTGAGCTATTATAGTCATAAATATGATTTTTTTTCTGGCTTTATGCATTCCTGAAACTATACAACCTTCTTATTATAAATAAGCACTCATGTATATATATAATGTAATTTAATCAAAATGCATAATAAAAAAAAACCAAAAAAAAAACATAAAGACAATACAGGATACTAATTCTGTGTATCTTAGAAATAATTAGAAATATTAATTGATATCTTTTTTAAATATTCAGCTTCTTAATATATGTGTCGATACACATATATTAATAAAAATGAAAAAAAAAAAAACTGTCAAAAATTAATTAAAAAGCATGCTTGAGTCATGGCCACGTTTCTAGCCAAAAGTGGAAAAGTGGCAAAAACGAGATATTAAATATAAATATGATATTACAAACAAGTCCTTTGGCTTTATGCAAAATATATTTATTATATATAATAGATATAAATTATTTTATTTATTAAGAACATTCACATAGAAATAATATATATATATATATATATATATATATATATATAATGTGAATTAATAATGTGAATAATATAAACTTTTCTTTTGTGCTAACATAATTAAAACTACAAAAATGTATTTAAAAGCATGCTGGAGTCATGGCCTAGTGATTAGTGAACATGGGCATGCAAGTTCGAATTCTGCTTGCAACATTTTCTGTTATTTTATATTTTCTCTTAGAAAAAAGTGTTATTAAATAGTAAATCCAAATATAATAATAATAATAATAATAATAATAATATATTGATCATTTATATATAATTTTTAAAGAATATTTATATATAAATTATTAATGAACTATATATATATAATTTGAAAACTAAAGTAATTAATGTGATTTAACTTTCTTTCTTATACTATGCTCAAATAATAATAATAAAAAAAAAACAGAAAACAGCAATCCAGGATCCTAATACTGTCGATTTTAGTAACATTTAGAAACATCCAGTTTGGCGGCTTCAATCAAAGCAGGTCTTCCTCTTAGACACGGAGACATAAAACTGAGAGCAACTCACAGAAGTATGGCGTGAAACGCTTCACACACCTACACACCACACAGGCCGTTCGTAGTCCCAGCACTCAGTGGGCAGAGAGCAGGTATACTGTACAAACTGAGCGAATGAATAAAACAGTGTTAGCCGATCTGTCATCTGCTGATGTCTGCGTCGAAATGTCTTTATGCATGTTAAGTATCTCGATTTCCCTGTTTGTGCCAAGTAGCTTGTTTTTTTCCCTAAGAATACGGCTTATCGTCTTGCAGCGTTTCATGGAAGTGTGGGAGAAAGATGTCACCTCACTTGTTTCTGAGGCAGGAGAGAATGTCATCAGATGAGAAAAACTCACATCCTGCACAGGGATGAACTCTATAGGTGTGCTGTCGCTCGCTTCTAGCTGCTTCCAGAGACAGCCATATTTGTTTGCAATCTGAATTATCACGATTTGTTCCTGATAAGCTCTCCTTTGTTTGCTAGCATGTGTAATCATTGGTGCGTCATTTTTTGAACAGTTAACAAGTTGCATAAAAACTCTCCACTATAACACACATTCATACACCAGCACATCTGTAGGTCGTAAAAGTCACAATATTAAGCAACACAGAGCTTTTAAACACATTGTGACCTAAAACCACTTTGGTTGAGATTTACAAACTACCAACTGAATAAATAAATAACTCCATATGTCCAATAATTAGAAAACTTAAACATATCTAATAGAAAGTGACATTATTAATCATCTGAAAATAAGATGGTATAATATTCAAAGTAGTGCTGGGTATCCAAAATAAACGTTTTTGTATACATAATATATGTGTACTGTGTATCTTTATTATGTAAATCCTAAATAAAGACACACACATACAGCATATATTTTGAAAATATTTACATGTATATATTTATATTATTTATATTATATATATATATAAATATATGTAATATATAAACAACATATTTTTCTGAAATATATACATGCATGTGTGTGTATTTATATATGCATAATAAACATACACAGTACACACACATATTATGAACACAAAAACACATAATTTACTTGGTAAATAAAAAAGCCCTCATATGCTTAAAAATTCATAAAAACAGGAATATTGTGTAAAAATACTGCAAATTAATAAACTTTTCTCTATTTGAATACATTTAAGTTTTTTAACATTTATTTCTGAAATGCGAAGCTGAATTAATACTTCAAAAATAAGCTGATTTGCTGCTTAAGAAATATTTATGATTATTATCAATGATGATATTTTTATGGATTTATTTATTTATTTTTTAATAATCTTTTGATGACCAGAAAGTTCAAAAGAACATAATGCATTTGAAATATAAATATCTTCCAGCATTAAACATGTCTTTATTGTTAGACATTAACTAAAGTTTCTAACCTTGACTATAAGCACTAGTAGTGCGATTTTCTAGGTTTTGGCTCAGAAAACAAGTTCAAAACACTGTTTTCAATGGGAAAAGTGCTCTGGTTTCAAAGATTGGGTATCACTAAGACTTTCTGTGTTTCTTTATCATTCAGGACTCTCTGATAGAAGTAGACGAGAATGGAACGCTGGATTTAAGTATGAAGAAAAAGAGAGAAAAGGCGAGGGACTCTCCTGTGATGCCGGCGTTAGGAGACGCTCTTTTCACCCCACCTGAAACATCTTTAGCCAAAGCAGCGGGTCTCCAGATCTCCCCGGCCATCTACCGTGTCCTCTACGAACAGGACGCCTGGGACACGCCGCTGAACTACAGCAAAACTCCTGCGCAGCAGGACAAAGAGGTGAGACAGAGACTGGTATTTACACTAGCACTGAACAGTTTGGGTCGGTGAGATGTTTTAGTCTCTTACGCTCACCGTAGCTGCATTTATTTGATAAAAACACAGTAGAAACAGTAAAACTGGGAAATAATTTTTACTAGTGCTGTCAAAAAATATTTATTATGGATATTTAGAGACAAACATACTTCATATATTTTGAAAATACTAACATGTATTTGCATATCATATAATATATATTCATACATTTAATAACATTCATAACATTTTTCCTAAATATATACATGCATGTGTGTGTATTTATATATACACACAATAAATATACACATATACAAACATATATTATGTAAACAAAACTTTTATTTTGGATGCAATTAATCGTTTGACAGCACAAATTTTTACAGTTTAATATAACTGTTTTGTCAAACGATTAATCATTATTAATCACATCCACAATAAAAGTTTTTGTTTACATGTGTACTGTATATATTTATTATGTACATATAAATACACACACATGCTTTTTTTTAATAAAGAAACATTTTGCATTTGTATATTAAATACATTTAATACGTAATATAAATTAAAAACATATATACATGTAAGTATTTTCAAAATATATACTGTATGTGTGTATTTATATATACATAATCAATATACACAGTACACACATGCATTACATAAGCAAAACTTTTATTTTGGATGTGATTAATCATTTGACAGCACTAACTAAAAATGTAATTTATTTCTGTCTTTAGGAGTCACATGATCCTTCAGAAATCATTCATGTGCTGATTTGCTGTTCAAGAAACATCAACATCTTTCTTGTTGATGTTTTGGAAACCATAATACATTTTTTTTTATGATTCTTTAATAGATAATGAATTTGCAAATAAAATCCTTTTAAAACTTTATAAGTGTCTTTACAATCACTTTCGATCAGTTTAATGCATCCTTGTAGAACAAAAATAATAATAATAAAATTTGAACTGTATGTAGTATGCAAAACTCTTGTCTAATTATAATGATGTCCTGAGGAATTACATTCAGTGTCTTTGACTTTGTTGTACGCTACATTAGGAACATATTCAACTTATGTTTCTATTTATTCATCTAAATGATCTGGTTCAGTCAGCCACGACCTTAGGCGCACTGTCTCTTGCGATGTGCTGCTATGACACTAAAATTGAAAAGAAATTGCAGAAGAATGTTCCTGAAAAGCCGACAATTTTTCATTCTCTTTAGAGTCAAAGAACAAACCCAGACAGTTGTATGTTTGTCTGGTTCTCCCTCTGACATCTGGTGCGCAAAGATACTTACCTTAGAAAAAAAGTAAGTAAATCCAAAGGTTTTACGCCCATCATAAATACTACGAGGGATTATATTGGAGTTTAAATGGATATATGTTTTACTAAGTACACTTAAGCAGCATCAGACCTCTCACAGACTAGTAGTGCACGTGTGCTCACAGAATGCCATTTTTTAAGTGACCGTCGTGACTTTTCTTTTTTTTGGAGAATTGCACAATGTTTTGACCTTCTGTCTCTTGTCTTGTAGATGGATCAGCTGGAGAAGGCGTGTCTGGAGGATAAAGCGTATAATGGAGATGCAAACATGGCAAAAAACAAGATGCTCATTAGAGATAGCAAGAAAGAGCTGATGAGGTACTGCTGTTGTGGGGTTTCTGGACCGTTAATAATTAGAGCATGTATAGTAGATTAAGAAATCATAGGATGTGTGCATCTGGTCATTAATCTGGTCTTTTTCTCTTTACAGTTGCCCGACACCAGGTTGTGATGGTAGTGGTCATGTGACAGGAAATTATGCGTCACATAGAAGGTAAAAAGCCATGGATATTTTTCACCATCCTTATTTTTGAAGCAGCAAAATAACTTCGAAATAGTATACATAATATTTACATTGTTTTTATTTATTTATTTATTTTGTCATTTTTGTAGTGTATCTGGTTGCCCATTGGCTGACAAGACCCTGAAATCACTAATGGCTGCTAATTCTCAAGAGCTCAAGTAAGAATCTGCTACAGTTTCAATCCAATAAGAATAAGAAATTATTTTAAAATGACATAGAATTAATTTGCAAAAATAATGTAAATATATATATATATATATATATATATATATATATCTTATAAATTATTATAAGAAATAATTATAATTGTATTATAATTATACATTTTCATTATTATTGTCATTAGTTATTATTGTCGCTGTTGCTATTTATTATGCATTTTATTTATTAAAATATTTTATAAATTATGACCAACATTTTAGTTGTATTAAATTTTTTTAAATATATAAAAATACAAATTATTAATATTTTATTTGTTATTATTGTTGTTGTTGTGTTTATTATTATGATATGAATTTATTAAAAGTGTTTATGTACATATGTGTACATATAAATATATACGTACATATATGTGTGTGTGATGGTGATTACTTTTTGCAATTATATAATTAATACATTATATACATAGTCATTATATAATTTTATATTCATATCAGATGAATATTACACACACAAACACACACACATATATATATATATATATATATATGTGTGTGTGTGTGATTGATGTAATATTACATGAATATTTAATATTTATATATTTATATATATATATATATATATATATACACACACACATATATATATATATTTTTTTTTTTTTTTTTTTTTTTCTCCCTAGATTATATTAATTTATATCACGGAGACAAATTTCTATATGTGTGTATAATTTAATTATTTAATATTGCAAAAATAAATTTTATAGATACATAGATAGATAGATATATATATATAGATAGATATATTTAGATAGATAGATATATATAGATATATTTTTTTCCCTTTTTTCCCTACATCATATTGTTTTATATCATTGTTACGCATTTCTATTTCTTTTTTTTTTTTTTAAAGGTGTCCAACTCCTGGCTGTGACGGTTCAGGTCATGTGACAGGAAACTATGCATCCCATAGGAGGTGAGCCTCATTAGACAGGGCATCTCTGTTAAACAATCTTAGACTTCAATGAAAGATGAAAACGTAGTGACATTTTTTGATGTTTCTGCGTGACAAAAATGGTCATGCTTTTCATTATAACACAATGTCTCATTTTCAAACCAGGATGTTCTAGTTCTAGATGTTACACAATAACAGATTTTAGACATCAGGCCGCACAAAGGCACTCAGTGGGTTAAATCATTTGCATTTAAAACCGGGTAATTGCCAAAGAGTAAATACTTTGTGGCATTTCACGGCTGTTGAGGTAATGACCCCTGTTCAATGGCAACACGACAGGTGTCAAAGCTTGAAACATCACACAGTAAACGCAGCGGCCTATCTTTCCCACACACACATCTGCACGCTTGAACTTCTGAAAGGTTCGTCACATATGTCATGTTCCTTCCCAGTCTGTCAGGCTGCCCTCGTGCCAGGAAAGGAAGCTTGAAGCTCACGCCAAGCAAAGAGGACAAAGAAGAGCCAGAGATGAAGTAAGACACCACCAAAACAATGACAACCAAATGCTCGCTGGTTTTATTTAGATTGAACAGAAATATTTTACTTTACACTTAAATGTATCATCATTTTACACAAAATGCCTAGTTTATTTGATTAAATAAAAGGTTGTTTTTTTTTTCTAAAGCATTAGAGGCACAAGTCACAATTTTTCAGTTTGGTAGGTTTATCTATAATAAAATTAAATACAATAATTTATTAAATTAACCTATAAGTAGCTAGGTTTAAATGTATCAAAGGACTGTATCATCACTATAAAATAGTGAGCTGTTAATATGTGTGAAAATATTTAATTATTCACAGAGAAATATTTTATTAATAATTTTTTTTAAAAAATCTATATTTTACCATTTCCCACATTTTTCCTCACACAATTAATAGAGAAAAAGTCAAATATGTGTTGAGAATTATTGGATAATTTTTATAACTATTATAAAATGAGTTTCAAATTAAAATAGCATACCATAGGTTTAAATGTATCAGATGTCTGTAACTTTTTAAAAATGGTGCTCTGTTAATAATATATATAAAACTGTTTATATGTTATATTTTTAATAAATAAATATATAAAATAAAATAAAAATGTTTATATAAATATTTTACATTAAAACCCTCACTAGATCCCGTAATTTTTCACATAACATTAATGTTAAAATATTGTAAAAAAAAAAAAGACTTAATATATGTAAAATAATTTAAAATGAAAAGCAAAATTAAACTTTTTCATATAAAGGATTCATATTATTTTTATTTTTAATGAAAACATCCTGTACAACTAGCCTTTAAAACGGTTCTTTTGTAAATACATAAATGATGTTTTAGGGAATACTGTATGAAAAAGTCATTAATAAATCCTTTTTTGTTTTGTTTTAATAAAAATAGAAGTATAGTTTATGTTTGCAGCACAGCATTTCCTAGAAAACCTATTCAATAATATCCTTTTAATTCAGAGAGCTCAAAACTCTTTCCTCGTTTTCCCGTAAGATCTCATTTAATTACAATTAACACTGCAGTTTGCTCTTTAAAAACAATACTATGGAGAGGGGGGAAAAAATTAATTGAATTGATTCCAGCCTTAAATCCGAAGTCTAACCCAGAGTGACAGGGCTTTCCTACTTTTGCATCTGGGCTAGTATTTCATTTTTAATTACTAATGCAAAGACAAGAGCTTTAGACAGTATTAGACGGTAGCAGGTCCGCGCGCACTAAAGGAGGAACAGAGAAATGGACGGGCGGAGAAACAGAAAGTACATCTGTAATGTCACTAGATTATTGTAAATTGGCAGCCATATGGTCCATCTCTGTTGTCCGGCGTCAGAAACGCCATTCCCGGAGCCAGTGCTGGAGTCGTAATGTTGTCTTGTTTTAGTCAGCGTATTAGAGCCAAAACTGCCATAACAACCTTTCCCATACAGGCCCGCAGACAAGCTATTTGTACTATCCCAGATAACCTCTCACCCCTTCCAATATGGGCTATCAGGGAAAGGGTCAGCCACCTCCAAATCATGTGCTTTTTCCCCCCTGTGGAGGACGCGCAACAATTATGTGCAATTTATGTCATTCCATTACTGACCTAGGGGGAAAGTGAGCAGCAAAATAAATTGGCCAACTCCTCACCACTCTAGTCTTCAACTTGGTAGGGCTTATGTTTTCCATCGGCGGCACGTTAACCTCCCTGCCCGTAATTATTTACTGGAGTGCGTTTCCGACCAAGTCCGCCTGTGCCGATAGAATTATTCCTTCCCTTTTTTTCCTGCTTTGAATACATTTTTAATCAGCATTTCACGGGATTAATCTTCTTAATGGTATTTGAAAAGTCTTCCAACTCGGCAAATTGGGGAGTGGGGGGGTGTTTACGGACTCGCCAAATGACAAACGCACCGCGGAAGTTTTAGCCATCAAATTATCGGGCGAACGTATACGGGCTCGTTTGTGTTTACGTCGTAAGCTCTGAAACTAGTTCAGTCTCAAATGAGAGATTATCTTGGACAATCGCTGTTACTCTGTTGAGTTTGGGACAACAAAAGAGGGTTGCGCGGGGGGTTTGGTTTAAGCAGGTCGAGGGGTCGGGTCACATCTGTGTGGGTTTTGGAAGGGTGACCCAGAAATCTATACCAAACAACCTTTGTGATGCAGATTAGGACCTCATTACCCCCAACTAGCATTGTTTTAGTATCGCTGACATAGTGTTATTATTGTAATTAGATTTTATTTTTTACATTTTTAGTTTTTATTTCATTTTAGTTGAAGATTTAATGACATAATAATATATATCTAAATACAAAAACTATGAAAAATGAGAAAAACCCGCAACAAAAACACTCAAATTTGATCAAAAGTGATTTTTAGTGATTTTATTGTTAGTTTTTGTCACTTTTCTTAGTAATTACCAGTAATCATATTGTATTTTCAGTACTTAGTACTGTACTTAGTACTTAGTAATCATATATATATATATATATGATTACTAAGTACTAAGTACAGTATATATATATATATATATATATATATGCCTATATAGATTTTATATAGGCATTTTAGATTAGATTTATATTTTATATTTTTCCTTTTTTATTTTTATTTTAAGTTGAACACGATTAAAATATTTAAAATGTTGCTTTCATAGCAAGCTTAATTAATATATTTTCATACATTTTATTTCAGTTAGGGTTAGTTTTCATGGTTTCCATTGCTTTCCATGGATGTACAATTTGTTAAAATAGGACAATATTTGGCTGAGATACAACTATTTGAATCTGAACTATCTGAGGTTGCAAAAAATCTAAAATCTAAATATTGAGAAAATTGCCTTTAAAGTTCCCAAAATTAAGTCCTTAATGTATGTTACTAATCAAAAATTACACTTTGATATATTTATGGTGGGAAATTTACAAAATATCTTCATGGAACATGATCTTTACTTAATGATGAACATGATTTTTGAAAAGTCGATAATTTGACCCATACAATGTATTTTTGGCCATTGCTACAAATTTACCTGTGCTACTCAAAACAGATTTGGTCTAAAAAGTCAACTAGTAATATAACTGCTTAAATTATTAACTGAGAAAGATTTAAAGTTTTTATTATATCCTATTTTATATTAGTTTTGAAGTACCAGATACATATTTTGCTGTATCGCACATTTTGTTCATGAAATGAATATGAAAAACCATATTTAGTTACATATCCTATATAGATCCTACATTCACTGAGCATTTTTTGGTGGAATGTTCATGGACAGTGAAAGTATCTACACCAGGATGCACATAATCAGTTTTGTTGTTAATGCGATAGTAAGTATATATTTCTTTTCTCGTGCACCAGGTGCCCGGTGGCAGGTTGTGACGGTCAGGGCCACGTGTCGGGTAAATACACATCACATCGCAGTGCAGGAAGCTGCCCCATCGCCACCAAGCGGCAGAAGGAGAGCTCTGTGAATGGATCAGCCTTCTCCTGGAAGGTCTGTAAACAGGAGCTACCCCACTGCCCTCTGCCCGGCTGCAACGGCTTGGGTCATGCCAACAACGTCTTTGTCACACACAGGAGGTGAGGACACTATCATAACCTGGAACTTCAGTTCTGATGTTAAACCTAATAAACTTAAACCTAGTATCTACTGTATAATGAGAGACCGAACACATTCACTGTGAACTTTCTGAGTTGAGTTTTGTACAAATATATAATATTGAAATGTTATTAAATGGGATTAAACTAAAACTGAAATTAAAATAAATGATAGCTAAAAAGAAATAATACAAAATAGAAAAAGTCAAGCACATACACTTACTAAAACATAAATGAAAACTAAAAGTAAAAGCTAATCCAAATGACAATAATATAAATAGTATTAAGTATATAAATGATACTAAAATAACACATTAGTTTGATTTTAGGTTGTTTTTTAAATTCAGAAAAAATAGTACAGAATTTTAATATTGTCTATGTATTGGTTACTGGACAATGTTACAATAACTTTATTTTTTATATTGTTTTTTGTTGGTTTTAATTGCTTCTGTTGTCCTCATTTGTGAGTCACTTTGGATTAACGCGTGTGCTAAATGACTAAATATATGATGTTAAATGATATGAATATTATGTATAATGTAATAATAATAATTACATATATAATGTAATAATATTATATATATA
>JAUMHE010000082.1:14744480-14765234 GCA_032359235.1 Enteromius mattozi
ATATTATAATTATTATTATTGGTTAAAATTGACATGAACCATTATAGACTTCACATTTTACAGCATCCTGTTTTATACATAATACTATATAATATATATATGTATATGTGTATATATGCGCATATAATATATGCACACACTTTGGGGTTAAATATGACCTGGGTGTTTATTATTATTGTTATTATGCGTCCTGCCGGTCAGCTCATGCTTTATTTGTGTGTTGGGTTTCTCTCTGTAATGACACAGTTCTTCTTATTGAGGCCTGGAATGAATCCGCTGAGAGTTTGTGGCTTCCGCTTTCTCTGGGTCAGACAAACGGTCCAGGAGTCAACATGAGGCAATCAGCTACCAGTTAAAATATAGGCTATTTACATACACCACGTGTGCTCATGAAACCCAGCAGTCAGAGACGGAGAGTACAGCTGTGAATTAACAGGTGGCTGATGTGAAGGTTCCGCTGTAATGTTTTGACTATGACAATCAGACGAAGTAGGCCTGCTTTATTTTAAGTTTTATCTTCACTTGAAAAGCACAGAGGAATTGTAAACCGATTAGTTCTGGCCGAGCATCAGTGTTCTGTGATAATGTTGCAATTATGCAACCAGCAAGTTTAAACATGTTAATGACGGATCAGCTCAGTCTTAAAACAAACTGTTCCAGTTCATTGTTCCGCTTCCAGTATTAACTCCACAACAATCCAGCAGTTACTCAGCTTAGCGACAAAACCAGTTAGTGATGGCATGAAAACCAGCATTCTGTTTTTATAACCAATATTAACGGCTTTATTGGTTTTAGTGTTATAAACAGCTCTCAGTGTCTGTAGTTAGAGAGAAAGAGCGCTCAAGTCATATGTGCCGCTCTCTTTTGTAAGTTGTATACTGATGTACAGAGAGTCTCTGTAGGGTTGCAATCAGGTCTTGTACAAAACAGAGTAGGAGGTTTGACCCAGATCCCTCCCTGCAGTATTTTTAGTGCAGGAGACTGAAAGGGCAGCGTTAAAGGAAAAGGCTGAAAAGGAAGGCATATGCAGAATAGAGAAAAAGAACAAGAAAATTACAGGGACGTAGACATAAATATAGACATTTTAAACCCTGTGAAATCAAAACGTGAGTTTTGTGGCTTTTGATGCATGTCTGTTAGTGTTTAGGTTATTAAAATATGGACATAATTCACTTTAATTAAAATCAATCTTTCAGGAGCAGAAAAGTGATGATGTCATGTGTTGCACAAAAGGGCATGTCCAAATATTTGTCCAATCAAAAGCTCTCTATAAATATATGAAGCATCTAAAGTGACATTTGGAGGAATAAAAACCCTTAGATTTTCATGCAAAACTTTTACATGTGCAAAAAAAAGTAAATAAATATGAAATTTTATTGATTTTGAAATAAGTCCCTTATGTGCTCACCAAGGCTGCTTTTATTTAATCAGAAACGCAGTAAAAACAGTAATATTGTGAAAACGTATAAACATTTCAAACGACAAACTTCTATTTGAATATATTTGCTTAATATATTAGTGGAAAACACAATCATTTGTTTTTACAGGATTGTTTGATGAATGGAAAGTTCAAAAGAACAGCATTTATTTAAAATAGAAGTCTTTTGCAACATTATAAATGACCTTCATTTTGCTTTTGATGAATTTAATGCATGCTTGCGGAATAGCAGTTAGTTCAAATAGTATTAATATTTCACATTTTTACTGCGTTATTGTATTCTTGATTTTAAAAATGCAGCCTTGGATACAATAAAAAGCATAAAAAAAAGGAAATATAAATTATTCCAAATTTTTTGCATAGACAGTGAATATGAAAACCCTGTTATCCTGTGCACATTGGAAAATGTTCTTGTTTGCATGTGAAAGTCTCTGGGTTGTTTTGCAAATCTGTGGTTTGACATGTGCAATTGCCACTTTGAAGACTCTGTAAGAACGAGAACAACTCATCCTCATAATCCTAGCTGTTTCTGACTAGCAATTGCAAGTAGAAAATCGTGATTTATTGGTCGTGATGTACACAAAATCCTGTTTGCTTTTTAAAAACTATGTAAAAATACATATATTACACAAAGGATTGAGCTCTTTAGTTTCAAGTATGTCAACATAGAAAATGAAACCAATTTAATTGGTTCTTTTTAGATGGATGGTTCTTTGCAAAGCCATCCTTAATTGGACTGGAGAATGGAGACGTTGCAATGTACAGTAATTGGGCTTTTCTTGAACTCACTGAACCGTTGTAAGTAAATCAGCCTCATGTTTGTTTGTTTAAATCCAGATCTAGTTCAGGTTCATAAAAATCCTTGAGGTCACAGAACTTCAGCTTATCTCAATCACCAGTCATGCAAATTCTGACACTTTCTAAATGACCTGTCTGCAGCCCAAATGCCATTTTCAGACTTGCTTTGCTCTTGCTTTCAAAGCCTATTCAGTTGTTAAGTGCATAGCATTTCTAGGAAGCAGACTTGCAGATGTCCTGATTAATAACTGCTTGGTTGCCTTGGCGTTTATTTTATTATCATTTGAGACTGGTAGTAAGACTTTAGGCTTGGACTTTGTGCAAAATTAAAGCTGCCTGCATCAGGCAAGGTAACATCAATAGTAATTGCATCCTTGAGTCATAGCAAGATAATGTATCTTTTATTTGCACCGCTACTATTATTGCTGCTCATGCTTGTGTTTAGGGATTTGAACAAACTTCAAAGTCATGAACTTGGAAAATTGTCACATAACTCGTCTGGAACTGTTAGCCCTGTAAATGATTCATCAAATCAGATATCTTGTTGAGATGTGATATTACTCTTCTAAGTGATCAAATGTACATTTTCTAGTTGGATAGACATAAAACCTACATTAAACCTACAAAACAAAACAAATACATCAATAATCAAATGTTTGAGGTTAAAGATTTTTTTTAAATATTATTTATGAAAAATATTTTGTTTATACAGTAAGAAGCCCAGAATTATTATTGCAATTTAAAATGGGCATTTTCTATTTTAAATTTAATTTATTTCTGTGACAGCAAAGCAGAATTTTTCTTCAGTCATTAGTGACACATACTTCAGAAATGAAAGGTAAATTGCTGCTCAGTTATATTATTATTAACAATATTATAATTAATGTTGAAAACAGCTGTGCTTTTTTGAAAACTGATACATATTTTTCTTAGGATTCTTTGATGAATAGGTGTTAAAAAGAAGAGCCATTTATTTCAAATAGAAATCTTTTGCGACATTCTAAATGTATTTACTGCCTGTGTACATATACTGATGGTGTACATATATTAAACTTAATTATATTGACTCTGTATATATTTTGCGTGTATTTATATATGTATAAATGCTGTCAAGTGATCTAAACTAAGTTTTTGTTTACATAATATGTGTATACTGTGCATATTTATGTATATATGAATATAAACACAACATATTTTTCTTAAATATATACATGCATGTGTTTAAATATTAAATATATTTATATATAATATAAATTATAAGAATATAAATGTATATACATGTAAATATTTTAAAAATATATTCTGTGTGTGTTATGTAGCTACATAATAAATATGTATATATATAAATATAAATAAATAATCGTGTTTATTCGTCCATATACTATAAGATTTTTTTAATCATGCCAGTCCTTTGTCTAATTGATTGTCCTGGCATTTGCTTATTTTATTTTCATCCAAGACTTCAGCCTTTCTGCAATATTTAAATCCGCTTGCATCAGGCAGGTAACATCAGGTACATGCAACACCTAGCTGAGGAATCAAAGCCGGCAGGTATCAGGTGTCGCGGTGGCTCTGGCGCAGCACGGCTCCTGTTTTCAGGAGAGAAGGGTAAACTGAAATGTGTGAGAGAGAGAGATCTAAAGCCGTCACCTTTTGTTTTTCAATCCTCAGATCTTGGCGTAGCTGAGAATGGTCTAAGGTGATTTGTGTGGGACACAGGCATCACGACTGGGCATCCCTGCAGAGAATCGCTCCGGCGCTTTCATCTGGATGTGAGGACCGGTCTAGTTATCCGTCTCTCACCTCCTCTGCATTTTTTTTTTTTGTTTTGTTTTGGGTTTGTTTCTTTTCTCGGAGGGGATCATGGGGGGAGCAGTCAGCGCTGGCGAGGACAACGATGATTTGATAGACAACCTGAAGGAAGCTCAGTACATCCGCACAGACCGTGTGGAGCAGGCCTTTAGGGCCATAGACCGCGGAGATTATTACCTGGACGGCTACAGAGACAATGCCTACAAGGATCTGGCGTGGAAGCACGGGAATATACACCTGTCAGCGCCATGCATCTACTCTGAGGTGATGGAAGCCCTGAAACTCCAGCAGGGTTTGTCTTTCCTGAACCTCGGCAGTGGCACGGGATACCTGAGCACCATGGTGGGCCTGATCATAGGTGAGAACCACTTTAATGATATATCTGGAGGATCGAGAAAACAAGACACTAAAGGCCGAGGATGCACTCTTAAAAATAATCTTATTTTTAGCAAGGCCATAGAAGAACCATTCTAGGTCAAAGGTCCTTTAAAGAACCATCTCTTATTATCTGAAGAACCTTCATTCATCACAAAAAGTTTTAGATGTTTAAAGGTTATTTATGCAGCCATTTAGACAAAAATGTTTTCTATATCATCGTGAAACACCTTTATTTTTAAGAGAGTAGAATTTATTTATTGTTTGTAATCTATTTTAATTCATAAAAATATTGTAGTAGTATATTTTGTCAACGGAGAACAGAGGAAGTGTTTTTTAATTTGTTTGAACATTGTGTCTAATGGTAATTTCACTTTTAAATTATATTTTGTTAAAATATCTTTTATTTGCGTCATTGTTTTTCTTATAATTGGTCAATTTTAGGGATTTAAACAAACATAAATGTTGTTGCTACAGATTTTTAGTTGGATAAACATAAAACATGTTTTAAAAAAATCTTTATTAAAATATTTTTTTTAAATACAGTTTAAACTGTAAAACATTATTACAATTTGAAGTGACTATTTACTATTACATTGTATTATAAAAATATTTAAATATATTTATATGGATATTTAAAAATATAATTTTATTTCTGTAATGCAAAACTGAATTCTCAGCATCATTTCTCCAGTCTTCAGTGTCACATGATCCTTTTTTTACTCTAAATTTACTTCTGCTGAAGAAACGTTTATTATTATAATTATTATTAGTGTACATTTGTACTGATTCATATTTTTGTATAAATATTTTTTTTTTGTGATTCTTTGATAAAGTTCAATGAACAGCATCTATTTGAAATAGAAATCTTTTGTAAAATTATAAGTGCCTTTACTGTCAATGTTGACTAATTGAATTCATCCTCACTTAATAAAAATATTAATTTCCATAAAAAAGCTACGCAAGATACCACATAGTAAGACAATGGAAAGTTTTGTGAATTTTTTTGTCATCAGAATATTTAACTTTTGCAGTGTTATTGTCTGGAAATGTTAATATTTCAATAAAATGTCATGGTATGTTACTGATAAGAATTAAAAGATATTAATAATTAATCAATAATAATGTGATTTTTATTATTATTTGCAGGTCCGTTTGGAGTAAATCATGGTGTTGAGCTACACAAGGATGTGGTGGAGTATGCAAAAGAAAGACTGGATGACTTCATTAAAAACAGCGACAGCTTTGACAGGCATGTTTAATTTTTAATTTGCGTTGTTTCTATAGATTTAAGTGAGAGTGTGAATATTCTATTTAAATATTCTACTTATATAGCGCTTCGTTTCAATCGGCAGCAAGCAACAGTTGTGTGCTTAACTTCAAAGATCGCTGTGATTTGAACTTTGATTTACTCAGCCCTGCCCATTAATCTTCCATGTGACACGGAGGATGCATTAGCAGGCTCAGTGAATAAATACTTCAAGCGACCGATTCGCACACCTGCGGGAACACCTGTCACAGCTAGCTCAGACGGTCCACTGCAGCATCGCACACTATCCCTGAACGCATTCGCCGCTCGCAAACATCTGTTTTCGTCATGCACCAGAGCGAGCGGCGTTATTGAGGTCAGGAGAGAGCTGTAATGACGTTTCAGACAAAGCACTGACGCTATTAAACAAGCCATAAAAGCGTGTTTCATAACAGAAGGCCATGTGCCCAAAGGTTGCTTAATCAATGTTCGGAGCTTGATATCTGTTTCACGTCTTGTCAAGTCTATGACTACTCAAAACTGCTGCTGAGCAAATACAAACAGGTATGGACTGATGCTAATAATATGCTCAATATCAGATTGCTCCTGGCCTCGTGTCAGTTCTTTAGCAGTTAAGGAAAATGGCTTGTATTTAGTCATAAAAATAGATTCTTACGTTTTCTGAAGGAAATGTGATTATACTTGCCCATGCAAAACTCGCTGACATAATGCTAGGCTGTTGTTAGTGCAATGCTATTTGGTTGCTATGTGGTTCCTTCGTTGTCACGTTAGTGATAACTCAAATTATATAGCTTGTTGAAAAGACGTGTACTATTCTAAATGATTTGAAAAGCAATTTTTGCCTGGCGGACATTAAATCTTGCAAAACACCTGCATATTTAGAGACCAGAATATTGTGGAGACACAAAGTGGACTCTTTTGTCTATTAAAATAAAAATAATCTTATGCATAAAATGCGTATAAATAATATATATGTGGATATAAAAATATACACACATGCATGTATATATTTAAGAAAATACTATGTTTGTACATTAAATATATTTATATAGAATAATATAAATATGTAAATGGAAATGCATAAATATTTCCAAAATGTATACAGTATGTGTGTGTGTGTGTATATATATATATATATATATATATATTAGTACACACTCACATATTATGTAAAAAAATATATATATCTCTAATATAATTTTTACTCCTTTATTTTTTATTTTAAAAGTTACACTCTTTAAACACAATAATTTTAATCTATATTCATTTTTCATTTTTATTTTTAAAAATTAGTCTTGTTTCATTGCAAAATAATTATTGTAAATGTTTTTTTTATTAATAACTCTACAGTTCTCAGAAACTACTGGAATCACAAATATGATTGTGGTTAATTAGTTTAGCATATTGATGCTCTCAGCTTTTGTTAATAATTAAAAAAAGGAAACAAGAAGGCTTATCAAAATCACAGCAGAACATGCTAGAGGAAATATTATAGATTATGAAATACTGTGTTGGACAAATAAGGGCCTTCATATCATAGACACTGAAAACACCCTAGAAACTGCATATAGCACACTAAAATCAGCTGGAACATGTTACACCACACAGCTGTGAGATTTGCAAAAACAAACCAGAAAGTGTTGTAGATATTCTAGAAATGACTATCAGTATTGTAAATGTGTCCTTTCAGGTTTGAGTTCTGTGAACCACACTTTGTGGTGGGGAACTGTCTGGAGATTTCCTCAGACAGTCACCAGTACGACCGCATCTACTGCGGCGCTGGAGTTCAGAAGGACCACGAGAACTACATGAAAATCCTGCTGAAAGTCGGAGGAATTTTGGTCATGCCAATAGAGGATCAGGTAAAACAGAGGATGATACAGCAGCCCTGAACAAAGTGTTTAGAGACAGTCACACTTACAAATATCTGAATGTCATCAGACCACAAAACCTCAACCTCATCACTAATTTACTTTGCGTCATCATTTTTGCTGAATGTGTTTTAATTAACTGGTGTTTTGGTGATTGCTGATTTTACACCAGTGTCGTTATTGCGGAGTAAAATTACATTAAATTGGTTAAAACTGTTAAAAATAGTTTTTGTGAATTAAAATAAAGCTGAAATAAAATTAATTATTAGATGGCAAATTTAAACTTGAAATGCAGGTGAAAATTAATAAAATAAAATATGAAAATCACTAAAATGAATTAATACAAAATGAACGCTAAATAGAAACATTAAAAATAACAAAAGCACATAACAAAATTATAACTACAATTAAAACTAAAATAAAAAAAAATCATATTAATAAATACATTTTATATAAACAAGAAATAAGCAGAGTTGTGCTTGATTTATGTTAAATAACAAGTGTGCTTTTTATTCCAAATAAATGGCACTTCAGTCACTCAGTTATTTGTAAGTGT
This sequence comes from Enteromius mattozi, assembly GCA_032359235.1. Classification (NCBI taxonomy): domain Eukaryota; kingdom Metazoa; phylum Chordata; class Actinopteri; order Cypriniformes; family Cyprinidae; genus Enteromius; species Enteromius mattozi. Next base: position 14,752,601 of record JAUMHE010000082.1, read on the forward strand.
GTGTAATGTGTGCAAATACATTCTAGTGTAGTAGAAACTGGACTTTTAAGATGTTAAAAGTATATACAACTGCTTGAAAAACGACTATAAAAATGCATCTTTTATTGTCTGTATTTGGCATCTAAAAAGTTCACTTTTTTTAAAAAATTGGCATTTTAATGCTACGCTGTTTTATAAATGCATGATATTGTATAATAGTAACTTCTGTAATCCAGCTGAGTTTTCGTGTCTTGCGTGGAATGTTTGAGCTCTTTATTAGTGGAGTGTTTGTGTGCTGCTGCAGCTGACTCAGATCACCAGAACCGGTCAGAGCTCCTGGGAGAGTAAGAATATCCTGGCGGTGTCATTTGCTCCTCTTGTTCAGCAGAGCAGGACAGACGGCTGCAAGCCTGAAACCGTGGTGCTCCGTGAGTCTCCACCTCTTTTATGACCTCACACTATCCTGGCCAATCAGCTGGGACAATGTTACAGACTGATTCATTGTAGATTCCTTACTAACCTGATTCATTCAGAACAGTAAACACTACAGGCCAAACCTGTAATTGTTTTTAATGTTTTCATGAACTGGTCAGATTTGAGATTTTATTTTCAGGCTAGCTGATAGAAAACATCCACATTGCAGATTATAAACCATCTCAAAATTATAATTTTTTTTTACTCTCTCTCTTCTCAGTAATGCCTGTATAACCAAACTTTGCAGTTTTGTTTTCTAAAGAAATATATATCAGTCATCTGATTTAAATTTATTTCTAAAATGTGAAAAATATTATTATTATTATTATTATATTTGCTCAGAGATGACATAAACATTTTACATATTGAGTAAGAAGTTTTGCATATTAAAGTTATATATTTATAGTAAAATCAAGTACACTGGAAAAAAGTTTAAGTAGTGCTGTCATTTGTATATATGCTATTATTGTAAATATGCTATATTTGTGTATCTTTACATAAACATAATAAATAAACACAGCACACACACACATATTATGTAAACAAAAACTTTTATTTTGGATGTGATTAATCTTTTGACAGCACTAGTTCAAATAAAACAAACCCAGATTTTTAAACCCAATGTTACTTGATAATTATTAGTAATTATTGAAAAAAAAAATTCTGAGTAAAAATAGTTTGAAGCAATCCTGAAAATTGTGTAGAAATCAAATGTTAAAGGCCCTTGTGTTACTTACACAAATAGTAATTATTTAACAAACAACAGAAATCATCTTTTATTACAGTGTGGCTTTATCTAGTATCTAGATTTCTATGCAAAAATGTGCTTATTTAATTATAATGTCTCATATGCATATTTAGGTATGAATAATCAGCTTGCGCAGTGTAGTGATATCGATTCATTTTTATTAGGGCTGTAATGGTGGCAGATTTTTACCATCGCTGTGGTAATGAAGCAACTACCGGCGGTGACGCAGTGTTTTTATTTATATATATATATATATATATATATATATATATATATCTCCCGATCTGAATTAAATGATTCGCAGTACACACTTTGAAGTCCCCAACTGAATCAAAATACACTGTTCGGATTCCCGAACTGAATCAAAAGCTTTGCGATACATGCTTCAAAGCCCTGAAGATTTGCAATACATAAGTCCTGATTTGAACCGGTGATGCGGTTGTCATAGAGACCGTCACAGCCCTAGTTTTTACCCTATTGGCCTGCGGTGTCTTCCCTTGAGGTTTACGCTGGTTAGTTGTGCACACAAATGAGACTTGAGAAAACCTGTAGCCGTTAACTTGTATTATTCCTCCGCCCCTCAGCGGCACTGTCCGTGAGGAGTCTCCAGGACCTGGCTCGAATCTACATCCGCCGGACCCTCCGCAACCTGACCAACGAGGAGCACCCGGCCCGCAACAACACGCAGAGATCGTCCCAGAAGCGCAAACGCAGGCGCTGCCGCCGCCGCCGCCGCATCAACACCTACGTGTTCGTGGGCAACCAGCTGATTCCTCAGCCCATGGACAGTGAGGAGGACGAGTGCATCGAGGAGGAGAGCAAAGAGGAGGAACAGGAGAAAGACATTGAGCCCGTCAAACCCGAGGAGCCGCGGGTCAACCACCTGAGAGACAAAATCCTGAGTCTGCCGCTGCCTGAGTCTCTGAAGGCCTACCTGCTGTACTACCGCGAGAAATAACACGCCGGCCCATAGAAGCATTCATCAGCGGTGGCGGTTTCTACTTTCCTTCTCAGACTACTCGATTTCATAGTTTTTTTGGATAATGTAGCATAATTTAAAGATTTAAACAGGGTTGGCCAGAGACGTCGGATTTGATTGCGCTTGCTGTGTTTGCTCTAATGACTCATAATGTTGTATTATTCACATTTCGAATGTGATTTTTCACTTCAGAGGACCTTGGGGGGTTCAGAAGCTTCTGTTTGTATTGAGAAGACGTGAAGGAAGCTCTTTTTCAGAGGCTTGTATTGTAAGACCAGCTGTTTGATGAAACCAGTAATGACAGTTTTCTTTCTGTTTTTTAATTCTAGGGAGAACGAAAATTCGAGTCATTATTTTGGGAATTAATTTTTGCCTTCTTTCATTCTCCGAAGCTTTCGGGAGTTTTTGCTGTTTATGATGCTAATGCTTTCGATATCTCTTTGGACTGTTTTAGTGAAGTTCATCTAGAGATGGTTTTTTGGCTTGTTTTTTTTCTAGTCACATTTGTAAGTACTGATATTGAGCTGTCACTTAATTGTCATTTTTTTCCAAGTCGACCTGAAGACCTAACGCTCCACTTTTCTGCTCGTGATCATAAGATGTAAGAGACGTCACTGTTCGTGTCGGTTTGTAATCGGTGATTTCTCACTGTCGTAACAATATATTGTCAGCATAAGAAATCTGTGGCTTAATTTCAGTTCTTCAGTTGATTGTAGAGGATTTTGTTACTCTGAAATGAAATATAATAGAGTTTGCATCTGTCATGTTTGTCAAGTTTTCCCAAAAATACACACAGATTGAGATATTGGAAGTGTATTTAATATGTTCAGTAGATACTGTGTTTTTTATATTCATTGGAAAAAAAAAATCATAAAAATTGCGTTTTGTTTTAGCACTGCCCTGATGAAGCTAGCATAGCATATTTTCGAATATATACAAGACTAAATAACTGAATTTATATGAATGATTCAGTTGAAAGGTTCTTAATATTGTGTCTTCTCTGTTACTGTTCATTCACATCTTTTGTGATGGTTGTGCACAAAAGTCCTCCAGATCCTTTTGAGTTCTTCCTTACAGTGGCTGTAGTATGTTTTACTCAGGGACTGACGAAACCATCAGAAAAGACTGAAAACAGTCATTAATGCTTGAAAAAACACACAATATCACAAACAACACATGATATGAAGAACCATGTATGTAAACAGGATCGTTTATATAATTAAAATTACTACTTGTAAAATATATGTACATATCTGTTGTGCAGCTTTTTCAGGGCAGTACTAAACATATACATAAAAAAAAAAAAAAAAAAAAAAACATTTTTATTGTAAGATTTTATCTTAATACTTTTTTTATTTTATTTCCATGATGCCACAGCTATGAACCACAATTTGCTATAAATTAAGCTGATAGTCCCCCCCCCACACCATTTCCATGTGCTAAAGTTAATTTTATTTTATTTTTATTTTTTTTTAGAAGCTAGCACACAGACATTGACTTAAAGCCACAAATGTTTTGATTTCACGAGGACTTTAAGCACCTTAAGTCATTGCCTATCTCCTGTTATTCGTGAAATGATAGTGAGAGGGAATCTAGAATGTAAAGTTAAAAACCAAAATGATTTTTCATATTTGGCCTTACATGTTAAGGTACGATATCTTTAATAGATCTACACCAGCACGGTCTAGCAACAATGTTTTCATCTTTTTAAACAGTATTGCACCAGCTTCGATTTCAAAGTGACTTCAAAACTCCTAAAAGAGCGAGGTTCATGTGTTTTGTTACTGAGACCGCATGGTGGCACATTTCCGTGTAAAAATTTGTATTTAACAAACTTTATTAATAGGTTACGTTTCCCTCCTGAAAATAAAGACCATTTATGACTATTTTCAGTCAATCAAGAAAATGCTCAAAGCGTTTGTGATTGAGAGAAGAAACGACAGGCCATGCAGATTCTACATGAGCTGATCTTGTAATCATTTTCATTATTTTTCATATTGCTTATTGACTGTAAACCGGACCGTTTCTCAAGGTAAGAGCAGTTTGTAGGTTGAGTTTGTGATTGATTGAACGTTTCATGAGATCTAATTCCACAGCATGATGTCCTACAGACGCTCCCTGTCTTTTTCTCAAGTGTATCACTGACTGTAATTTGATGCTATGTTTCTCAACCATCTTTTCATTAAATATATTTATAGCCAACCTGTGATGTTTTTACTTAAGATGGTGTTGTCAACTGACTTTATTGTCAGAAAAACTCCTGAAATTATAATATATATTAATAAATTGTATTAAATCTTGGACATCTTGATGTCTTTGACACACGTGTGTGTGTGTCAAGACGTCAAGATGTTTGCATCAAAAGTAATTTACAAAGTGATTTTATGTCCATAGAAAGCACTTTAAATGTAAGTGAAGTGCCTACTTTTTGGGTCTCAAAAGTTTTTGGAGAATAAAAAGTAAAAATTTGGTTGAAATAATCTTACATTGTCATTTAGTGTAAAGTTTAAACAACATGCTTATTCTGACTTGTAAATATCAAAATATATAAAAGAATAAGGAAGAATGTTACATTTTATTGCTTTAAATGAGGAAAAAATCTTACTGACAAATGGGCAAAACCTAAGATGGTGGCATATTATAAAAATGTACAATTACAGCTAAATATTTAGGGTGAAAGTAATTCATTTTTTAATGTGTCATGAATTTATGTAAATTTGTTGTAAATATGCCTGAGAAGATTTAATGACATTTTAGTGGTACATTTAGATTTAAATTTAAATCAGGGAAAAAGGTGTTATTAATTTTTGGCTCACAAAAAAACATTTAAAGCAGTATTACACTTACTGTTTTTATAGTTAAACCCTTTTTAACCCTTTTTTAGATATTTGACCTAAAATGCGCATTTATGTTTTAAGCCCGTTCTTGACTATCTCTTAGTGTAAAATTTAGTTTTCATGAATAAATTATGAAATTGACTAATTTATAGAAGTTTCTTTTGCTGTTGTAATCGGTGTAGAACGTGTGCATTAAACATCAATCGAATGCAATAGTCTAAAACTTTGAAACAATATCATGCAACACACTTCAGCTTAGACATCAATAAAAACTCTCAGGTCACATTATAAAATCTTTATTAACTATACATCTTTATTAAAACAAACCATAGTTTGCTAAAAATAAAATAATTCTTTTCAGCCACTGCTTTTCCAGTCCCATCTTTATCCAAACATATCCCAGCCTGGGGTAAATCACAAATCTCTCTTTTGCATAGACTATAAACGCTTAACACCAGAAACAAAAATCAGGGTTATGACAAAAATAAGACTAGATTTAATGGCGCAAAAGTGATTCTCAGTACAACAGTTTATAATTCCATACGTAGGGTCCTACATTAACTTTGGGGTGGCAGCATGGTGGGCAATAAATGGTTCATATTTTCTAGAACATTCCAAAATTGGGGGAAAAACACTCTGTGGACTTAATCAAGATGGTGGTTGAGAAAGCTCATGTATTTTTTAGTACAGTTATGAGGAAAGTTGAATGTGTGAATTTAAAGCTTTGGCCATAATGCTTGATAACACATATCTTTATCCTACATGTCAGTTCATGACACTAGCATGCGTTAAAAAAAAGCATCATAACAGCAGCCTTAAATATGTACAGTTTGGAGAAATTTTGTCAACATGAAAGCGTATACATAACCCACTTTACTATATTGAATATACACAGTATATTCAATTTATTTATTTATTTTTGCCAATAACATTATATCATCAATGTTGACAAATTTACTGTTAATAGCATAAACCTACAGTACAGCAGTTACCTAAAAAAAAAAACGTCTAAATAATTGAACTAACAGCCCACACAGACTACACTGTAAAAAATGACCATGATTTTAACTGTAAAAATGCAAGGGTAAAAACCTGTTAAATGGTTAACGGTAAATTCCTGCAAAATTTACATTCCCAGAATTCCCTGCATTGCATTTCAAATTTTGTTTGAATTTGATATTTTTTCTTTGAAATAACTGTTTCGTCTTAGTTTTTCTTATCAGTTATGTTTATTAGGGTTGTATGTTACATGTAATGTTGTTAAATTAGTTTATTGCATATTTGAGTTTAATGAGTGTCACCATTATGGCGTTTAGTGTTTGTGTGAATGACACTGAGCTCCTTCTATATATGTTTATATTTAAAAGCTGCTTGTGATGGGCTTTGGTTCATCATGTGACTTTCTCATCACCACCTGCATTTGGTGCTTATCAGTGTATTTCAGTACTTTAATAGGTTGGTATATTAATATTATATCAGTTAATTAAATTACTGTATTTAGCTTAAAACCTAAAACACTGTTACCACATTTTTTACAATTGAATTTCAGCAACCACAGCTGCCGGTTTTTCACCGTAATTTTGACGGAATTGTTTTTACAGTGTAGATGATAATAAAATAAATAAATAAAACAAAGGCATTATTTCCCCTTTGCAATAATGTGCGCTGATGAATAATAAACATTAATTTTACAACACTTTACAATAAGGTTCCTTATTGTCTACTTGAATTAACAGTAAACAATAAACAATTCATCAAATGATTAATCGCAACCAAAATAAAAGTATTTGTGCGTACATAATATATATGTGTGTGCTGTGTATATTTATTATGTATATATAAATACACACATGTTCATGTATATATTTCAGAAAATAGGATATGTTTATATATTAAATATATTTATATATAATATAAATTATATGAATATAAATACATGTAAATATATTTTCAAAATATACTGTATGGATGTGTATTTATATATACATAATAAATATACACAGCACACACATATATATTATATACACACAAAAACTTTTAATTATTTGACAGCACTAATTTTAAGTAAAAATGCATTTTGCAAAAATGACCAAAGTTTATGCACTAATATATGTATCTTAAGATACTGACAAAAAAAGTCGATCACTTCATTGATTAGCAAGTACGTCATTCCCTTGAGAAAGTTCAAATGTGCATCATACAGTCACGTCATACAACTCCAGTTCATCTTCACTTACATGATTCATCCTTTAATAAAGTATCAAAATAGGAATATGAAAATAACTCCCACATTTTCCAGTCTGTTTTTCTAGGCAGTCAGAAGGGGTGCCATTTCAATAGTTTGTCAGCAGATTTAAAAACTAATGACTAATTTAGGTGAAATTAAAAACATTCTGGACCTAAATAACAGCTTACGCATTGCCAATATTGAAAACCTATCAGACATTCAGAAGATTGCTTTTTGGGTAAATGTATATTTAAGAAATATATATATTTGAGAAAACGCAGATCATGAACTTGGTGCACTTCATGGCAGTTTCACAACAGGTCCATTCCAATCAATAACCAGATTAAATAATATTCTAAAAGTATACACAAAGAAGTGTTAATATCATTTGAATGCAAACAGATATACCGCAATATCAAAGGGAAAGAGTCCGTTTTTCGAATGATCTGGCAACCACAGATTTCCAGCCTAATGCTAAAATGTTCGAAATTCATCCAGCTCATTTCGTATAATGGCTTACGTTTGAGTCTGATTCCCGTCTGGAGGATATAGCGAGGTTACGTACTTGAATTGTTTGTCTCAAAATTCTCCGGTTCCTCTCATCCTACCTTTTTTCAAAGTCTTGAAGGAGAAGACAGGTCGCTGGAGTCTGTCAGCTCGTGTATTTGATCTTGGAGATCTGTGATGGGGCGGTTAATGTGGACGTGGCCGACATCACGGGGGCCATGGCGGCGTTTCGGCTGCTCACGAACATGGGATCCAGACAAGCCACTTTGGCGGCGAAGAAAGCGTGGATGCAGTGGAGAACCGCGAAGAGGTTGGAGAACTCCAGCTCCTGGAAACATTGGAGAGAAACGAGCAAGCCTTAAACAGAAATTAAATCAAATTTGCCGCATGAAAGTGCTTGCATTTACAGCCTACAGGGAAAATAATCAAACAGGAAATTCGTATTTTTATCTGCTATTTCTTTTGCACTGGCAAGATTATGATGTTTTGAAAAGTTACCATAAAGTGTATGATATGGTGATATTCAGAGTACACCTGCTTCAGGTATATTAAAATGCTAAAGAGTTAGAAGCATTTCTCATTTTCATAGACTTTATAACAAAAGCAACTTACCTTCGCTTCAATAAGTTTTGTGTCTTGATTCTGGAACAGGAACTTGATTTTGCTCTTGCCATCATCTGATGATCCTTTCAGCTGAGAGAATTTATATCTCCACAGCACTGCCTGTAATGGAGGTTTAAATTATGCATATTAATAACTCTATAAACACGAAATAGCATCTTAAATTAACCGGAGAATTGTGGAAAATTACTTTTTATATTTCAAAAATATTTGCACTGAATATTTCATACCCATTAAGCTGTTGTTTATTGCAACATTTTTCTTTTTCATTCCTTTGATAATGGAATTTCGTAGCTTGTAATTATTTTGCATATTTCAGACAAACAGCACAGGCATATCTCACATAACAGCATCAAGACTTCTCATATTTGTTATTTTATTCCTCATATTTTTATCTGTCTGTTTTAATATGGACAACTTGAATTCTGGACCAAAATAAACATGGTAATATTACTAGATGACCAATATCGGTTTAATTGTCCACTGGGGAACAGGTTGTTAGGAGAGAGAGAAAACAAGCGGTTGTGTTCTCTCATGTTCTTTCCAATGAGTTTTTAAAAGAATAATGTTAAAATGTATGAGTAAATCTGTTTAAAAATGTAGGGTCTGTGATAATGTTTTTTTCATATTTTTGAAAGACATTTTTATGCTCAACAAGATAAAAATGCGATAAAAAATTACAGTAATATTGTGAAATATTATAACAATTTAAAATAAGTATTTTTGATGTGACTATATAATTTAATTATGTGATGTAAATCTGAATTTTGATCTTTCAGAAATCATCCTAATATGCTGATTTGCTGCTCTAAAAACATGTATTATTATTATCAATCTTAAAACAGTTGTGCTGTTTCATAATTTTGCTGGATTTTGTTTTTACTGTCAAATTTGATCAATTTAATGGGTCTTTTTTTAATTAAAAAATATTTTTTAAAGTTGAAAATTTGACTTCAAAATTTTACATTTAATTCCATGTGTTATTTGACATTTCTATCATTGTTAGTGAAATTTACTTGCATTTTAAGTGAAAAATGATTTTTGGTAACACTTTAAAATAAGGTTCATTAGTTAACATTAGTTAACTACATTGGTTAACATGAACTAAGAATGAACAATACTTCCACAGCATGTATAAATCTTAGTTCACAGCATTAACTAATGTTAACAAACACAACTAGTGATTTTAATAATGCGTTAGTAAATGCTACTAACAATGACTGACTGTATTTTTATGAACTAACATTAACAAAGATGTATAAATACTGTAATATATGTGCTGATCGTTGTTCATTCGTGTTAGTTAACTAATGCTAACAAATGACACTTTATTGTAAAGTGTTACTGGTTTTTTTTTTGTGTTTTTTTTTTGAGCGTAGTGTATCTTAATAACAAATACAAAAAAAGATTCATCAAAAAAAAAATTTTGACATTTTTAACACACTAAAACCACATTTGGCAGACTTGGCCATTGCAGAGTGTTAATTCTACACTTTGTTTGTATGAAAATATTACTTGTATTACTTTATTTAGTTTTATAACTTTAAATATTATTATTACTGTGTTTATATCCAGTGCCAGTCAGAGTCACAGTATCATAATAGAGTGATAATATTGCCAAACACAACAGAACATGCTTTAAACAACTATAGCAAATACTCTATTATAATGGGCAAATATTTATATATGTTTACCTAACATGAAGAGTGTCACTAAAAAAAGAAGACAAGTTTTTATAAATATTTGGTGTGATATAAATAGATCACATAGCAACAGAGTAGCTCTAATGAATGAGAATTTATTTCATTCATGTATTTCACTATTACTTCAATGAAATAAGGCTGCATGCTTCACCTTCGAGGCGGCGTCGAAGCAGACGAAGCCCATGCTGAAATCGATGGTGAGTCCCATGAGATGACTGTCCACGATGCAAGCGTATGTTTTACACTGAAACGGGAGACACTTGGCATTGTTAATCAGACAAACTGGCAGACACAAACATCTCCTGCATCTCTTAAATGTTTAATTAGGACGATAAGTGTCGGACATAATTATTTTGGGAGAAAAATAAACAGAAGCGATTTTTTGGCACGAGGCACGGTCAGGGTTTTGCTGCATTAGTTTGGTTCAGTGGGACAACTTGGCAGCGATTTTTATTTGTGCCCACCCTTGGTTTCCATGAATGTGAAACAGTTGCAGGAAATTGTCCTGCTATCTTATTGCTAGAACATGGAAAATAGATTTGCTTCAGTGCGAGAGTACATGTATCATACTTGAAATATACTGTATATCATTGAATCCTATACATTAATCTATATAAGGCCATTTCTACAATACGATCATTTTATGTCCATCCAGTAATATTAAATGCTAGGTTTTTTTTACGCTAGTTCAATTTATATATTGTATATATCAGTGTTCATTAGTATCATTGATATACTATAGTTTTTGTTAATATTTTCAATTAGATTTTATATCTATATTTTCAGTTTTCACTTTAATTTTAGTTCATGTGTTCGTGTTTTTTTCTCTTTTATTCATTTTTAAATGCTACATTGTTTTTTTTAATAGATATATAAATGTTTTTATGAGTTATTATTGTACAGTTAAACAAAATAATTATGAGAATAGACATTTTTTGTAACTCTGTAATAAGGTTGCATTTGTTAACAGTAATTAATTATTTACATTAATTAACATGAACTAAAAATAAAAATATATAAAAAAACATTTATTAATTTTAGTTAATATTAATTAACATTTATTAATACATAAAAATTAAAATCAAAAGTTGTTTCTGTTAACATTATTTAATGGACCTGAGCTTAGATCAATAATTAACTGTTATTTTAAATTACATTATATACATATATATATTTATATATATATATATATATATACATATACATTTACATTTATTTAGTGTTTATCCAAAGCAACTTACAACTACATTGTACAATGACTTTCAATCAGTTTCATTATCAAAAAAGTATGTGGACAATTTTCACACAGTAAAAATATAATGATAGATGTTCATTTACTATCTGAAATTATTTTTTTAGTTTTCAAAATAGTGGTTATTCATATTTTTCATATTTGAAAGCTTTGATCTGGGACAAGGGTAAAACAATAAAACATATGCATAAATACCATCTGACAAGTACTATAGCAAAAAATTTTGACCTTCATATATTTAAAAAAAAAGAAAAAGAAAAGTTAAAATCTGTTTTGATACAAAAACAACAGCTGGCACATAAAAGTGGCTGAAGAAACACTCATTCATCAGGTCAAAGCCAGGTTTAGATCATATTAATATCTCCAAACAAAATGTGTTTTCATAGTGCGTTTGTGAACAATGTGTTTCCTTCAAGTACTGAATAAGAAATCACATTTAATCTCTTTCTGGCACAGCCTCAGTCGCTCAGAGTTTGTGTTGTTCAGATGACGGCCAACACTGTCTGGCAGGTGCAGTTTTATTCGCCTCGATCTAATCTCAGCTCTGCTGGGTTTGTTTATCATGCCAAAAACACGAGCGAGATGTAACATCACCGCTGATAGACCCTCGTTTCATTTCGCTTGCGTTCATTTCATTTGAATTCCAGAGTTAGATGGAGTCGGTCTGGCTCTGCAGACTCTGTACCTGTATTCGCTCCACTTCGAAGAAGGTGGCCATCTGAAAGGCTTTCTCCCACAGAAGCAGCTCACACTCCAGCTCCACGCTGAAGAAAATGTCCTCGCCCGAGTCCGTCTGAACGCTGAAGCAGTGCTTCCGCTTGTCCACCAGCTCAATGTCCTACAATAATGCAGTGAGTTGAAATAATGTTAAAAAACTAAGATGCATGATTTTATGGATTGGTTTATTCTCAGAAATGCCTTTTTTATTTTTTTATTTTATTTTTTCTATATAACCTAACCAGCTAGTAAACAATACAATAATAAAAAAATATACAAATAAAAATACTAAATATCATTCATGTATATATATATATATATATATATAAACAGTGAGGTCAATAAGTATTTGATCACCCTGTGATTTTGCAAGTTGTCTTACTTAGAAATCATGGAGGGGTCTATAATTTTCAGCATAGGTGTATTTCCACTGTGAGAGACAGAATCTAAAAAGAAATATCCGGAAATCACATTGTATGATTTTTTAACAATTTATTTGGGAATTACTGTGTTAAATAAGTATTTGATCACTTGAGTCAAAAATTTTTAATATTTGGTACAGAAGCCTTTGTTAACAATTACAGAGGTCA